>CM065716.1:115606578-115666578 GCA_033310375.1 Conus canariensis
GGATGGGGCTGATGGTGAAGAGTGAGGAGGAGAGAACTCTGACCGTGAAGACTGCTTTTTCCTCTGTCTTTTTCTGTCTCTTCTTTTATGGCCAGTTTATCCATGGGAACCACATCGAGTTTCTATGTGTTTTGCTTGGCCACTCTCCGAGCTATTCTTAGCCAGATCCATTGTTGTAAGCTGGGGATCGTACCTTTTTTGTTGCTGTTGCTTCCTAGTGCGGCTGTTCACAGGGTGGCGGCGGATATTTGCGTGCCCTGTGCTGAACTGTGTGTGAGGGCAGAATGAGTGCATTCAGTGAGGGAGTCAGCAAGTGTGCACCGGAGACAACTTACGACTTGTTATTAATGCGAAGGATCGCACAGCATGACTATTTGTGGATAACTGCTCTTGCTGCATCACAATTGCTTGATCAGGAAGCTGCAAGTACATTGCTTGAAGGAAGAAGGAAAGAAAGAAAAAAGGAAAAGAAAGGACAAACACAGATTATGTAAACAACAAACGAAAATTTGAAACGGGGTATTCCAGATCGGTGGAAGTGGAATGTAAAAGTGGGAAGGGGGAGGAGGGGGGTGTATACATGACGTAACGAGAAGGGGAAAGGAGGGGTGGTGCGTGACGTATTACTCCAAAAAGATTTTGATGGTCGACGGTTTTGATTGCAAATGTCGTTTTGTAGGAAAAAATCTGCATTCAGGTTCCCAGCAATATCATCAGATCAGCGAAACACGACGCCATAAAGCAGTGATTGAGTCAGGGAGCATGGGAAAGGGCAGCCTTCAGCGACAAGCACTCTTTTCTTACCTTTTGGTAAACTTCCAGACAGATCCGTTTGGACAGGCGGCCAGGAAACTTAATTACGGTCATGAAATTTGCAGCGTGATTATAAACATTGTCTTGCTGAGACCAACCGAGTGTTTGAAAATTAAAAGAAGAAGACTGCTGGTAAAATGTCAATAGGTGATGTTCTTCCTGATGAAAAATCAATAAGTTGTGTCCATTCTGTGTCATTTTGATGTAACTGTAATAGTAAGTAAAAGTAAAACAAGAAGACAGAAAAAGACCGCAGCATTGCTGTAAAAGAGTCCAAACACAAATAAAAAAAAAACACAGCACTTGAAACAGTTCCTGAAAAATGAATCTCTGTCTGAATTGGACAGATGATCAGTCGATCTGTAGGATAGGCTGAAAGTGGTTTTCTTAAATATACACTGAACGTGTTATAATCGTGGTAGCAGACACTGAAGAGTCATCCCACATCTGTACACAGCGATAGTCTGACTGCTCAGTAGAAAGAGTCTGTTCTAAATGGATGATAATACTTGACATTAGATGATTGAAGCTTCACCAGCAGACAAGACATCACTCTACAGATCTGCTGTGCCAGTGAGTCTGTCAATTCATTGTTAATATTTCACGGAAGGAAAGTTCGCCTTCTGAATCGTGAACCAGGATCGGAACATCAAGAAGCTCAAGGCGTGTTGAATTCAGCACAAGTAGCTTTCAGTTTTTCTTCGCAAACGGTGGATATTCTGAGAGCCGAACAAAGTTCTTTACCCACACCAACCCACGGCTGTCCTGGACGTAGTGAATGTGTGGTGGAATCTACGTGTCCCTGATGCTACTGTTCTTTCTCTGGTGTGTGTATTCGTATTGTTGAACGTGTGGGCGCTGGACTAAGACGGATCAACCGTCTTCATTCATCCAAGAGTTGTTGTTTTTCTGATCCACTGTAGCGTGAAGACAGGATGGGGTTGGAAGGCTAGGGAAAGACGGACAGTTCCTTTTTCATTTCTGTAGCAGCTTCTTTTCCGTTATTATATGAATCCCTGAATCTTAACGTTTTCTTTGTTACTATTTTTTCAGTCTCATAGTCTATACATCCCCTACCCCCTTTCAGCTCATGCTAGCCTTCCCATACACCATCAAACTCAGGTTTGTTCTATCATAGCCCCAACAGCACAGTTCATAGGAAGCCATCAAAACCTTGTGGCCACAACTCAGTCCACTGCAAGAGATACTGCGCTGCTGCTGAGGCACTTCCATACCGTTCAATGGCACCTCTTTTTATCCCAAACCCACTATATCTATTGATTATACAAACAGTACAAAAAGATAAACATGAAAAAGCTAAACAACTGGTTTTGTAAAAGCACAGTTCAAGCGAGAGTTTCAAGAATGGATCACTGCATTGTGTAGTCTCCAAGGCTGTGTGAAACTAACACTGCACTCAGCGATGCACTGACCGGCTACATCACGCTGGTGTCATCCACACCACAGCCTGTGTTGGTGTTACATCACACTGGTGTCATCATCACCACAGCCTGTGTTGGTGTTACATCACACTGGTGTCATCCACACCACAGCCTGTGCTGATGTTACATCACACTGGTGTCATCATCACCACAGCCTGTGTTGGTGTTACATCACACTGGTGTCATCCCCACCCAGCCTGTGTTGGTATTACATCACAAATGGTGTCATCCACCCACAGCCTGTGTGGTGTGTTACATCACAATGGTGTCATCCATCACCACAGCCTGTGCTGGGGTGTTACATCACACGTTGTCATCATCACCACAGCCTGTGTTGGTGTTACATCACACTGGTGACATCATCACCACAGCCTGTGTGGTGTTACATCACACTGATGTCATCATCACTACAGCCTGGTGGTTACATCACACTGGTGTCATCCACACCACAGGCTGGTGTTACATCACACTGGTATCATCCACACCACAGCCTGTGCTGGTGTTACATCACACTGGTGTCATCCACACCACAGCCTGTGTTACACCACACTGGTGTCATCATCACCACAGCCTGTGTTGGTGTTTTATCACACGGGTGTCATCCACACCACAGCCTGTGTTTGTGTTACATCACACTGGTGTCATCAACACCACAGCCTGTGTTGGTGTTACATCACAATGGTGTCATCCACACCACAGCCTGGTGTTACATCACACTGGTGTCATCCACACCCCAGACTGGTGTTACATTACACTGGTGTCATCATCACCACAGCCTGGTGTTACATCACACTGGTGTCATCAACACCACAGCCTGGTGTTACATCACACTGGTGTCATCAACACCACAGCCTGGTGTTACATCACACTGGTGTCATCAACACCACAGCCTGGTGTTACGTCACACTGGTGTCATCATCACCACAGCCTGGTGTTGGCCTGTCTTCTCCTGTGACTGGTTTGAACTGTTTTCAAATGGCGCAGTGGAGACAGGTAGCAGCAGCACATATCCAAACACCTCAGTGTTTCATATTACAATGGGATGAAGAAGAAAGGCAGTTCATGTGTGTTCACTCACGTGTGGTGATACACGCCACAATCGGAAGTGTCTGGAAGAAGAAGAAAGGCAGTTCTTGTGTGTTCACTCACCTGTGATGATACACGCCACAGTGGAAAATGTCTGGATGAAGAGAAAGGCAGGTCACGTGTATTCACTCACCTGTGATGATACACGCCACAATGGGAAGTGTCTGGAAGTGTCTGTGCTTTTGTTGTTTTTTTTTAAAACTGAGATGAGTCACCATTTCGATTTTGCAGATATCACAGCTGTGCCTGTTTCCGGGGCGGGGGGGGGGGGGGGGGGGGGGGGGGGGGGGAGGGGGGGGGAGGGGGGGGGAGGGATGACAAGTAAGACTTGGTTGAGGAGTAGAATGTCTGTGTATGACTCAGAAAAAAAAATTAGTGAAACAATATAACGTACAGGACTTCTAAGAATGCTTGGAGTGCAATCTTTTTTTCTTTACATTCTGCAGAAAAGAAGAACACGCTTTCTACAGTACACACACACACACACACACACACACACACACACACACACACACACACACACACACACAGTGAGAGAGAGAGAGAGAGAGAGAGAGAGGGGGGGGGGGGGAGAGAGAGAGAGAGAGGGGAGGGGACAGAGAGAGAGAGAGGTGTTTCAAGTTTTAACCAATAAATCGCAACTACACGGAGTTTATCGAAGTTGTCAGACTCACCCAAGGATAATCGTCACATCACAAAAAGCGTCAAACAAAAAAAATCATTATCCGAAAAAGAAGCAAACAAAACGCATTTGCGCGGAGATAGCAGAACTAATGACAAATTGAAGCGCGCGCTCGCGCACAAGCACACACGCACACACACACACACACACACACACACACACACACACACACACACACACACACACACACACACACACAAGAGACGAGAGAGAGAGAGAGATGAGAGAGAAGGAGAGGAGAGAGAGAGAGAGAGATTCTGAACATCCAGACGTCTGTACAGCGAAGATAGATCCATAACCAGTAGAATGGAACGACATCTCTTCCCCCTTTATGAGCTTGATGTGTGGGTCGTAGAGGCCAAGGTACTGCTCTTCATGATGTGTGGGTCGTAGAGGCCAAGGTACTGCTCTTCATGATGTGTGGGTCATAGAGGCCGTGGTACTGCTCTTCATGATGTGTGGGTCGTAGAGGCCACGGTACTGCTCTTCATGATGTGTGGATCGTAGAGGCCGTGGTACTGCTCTTCATGATGTGTGGGTCGTAGAGGCCACGGTACTGCTCTTCATGATGTGTGGGTCGTAGAGGCCGTGGTACTGCTCTTCATGATGTGTGGGTCGTAGAGGCCGTGGTACTGCTCTTCATGATGTGTGGGTCATAGAGGCCATGGTACTGCTCTTCATGATGTGTGGGTCGTAGAGGCCAAGGTACTGCTCTTCATGATGTGTGGGTCGTAGAGGCCATGGTACTGCTCTTCATGATGTGTGTGTCGTAGAGGCCGTGGTACTGCTCTTCATGATGTGTGGGTCGTAGAGGCCGTGGTACTGCTCTTCATGATGTGTGGGTCGTAGAGGCCATGGTACTGCACTTCATGATGTGTGGGTCGTAGAGGCCATGGTACCGCACTTCATGATGTGTGGGTCATAGAGGCCACGGTACTGCTCTTCATGATGTGTGGGTCGTAGAGGCCATGGTGCTGCTCTTCATGATGTGTGGGTCGTAGAGGCCGTGGTACTGCTCTTCATGATGTGTGGGTCATAGAGGCCACGGTACTGCTCTTCATGATGTGTGGGTCATAGAGGCCATGGTACCGCACTTCATGATGTGTGGGTCATAGAGGCCACGGTACTGCTCTTCATGATGTGTGGATCGTAGAGGCCATGGTGCTGCTCTTCATGATGTGTGGGTCGTAGAGGCCATGGTGCTGCACTTCATGATGTGTGGGTCGTAGAGGCCATGGTGCTGCTCTTCATGATGTGTGGGTCGTAGAGGCCGTGTACTGCTCTTCATGATGTGTGGGTCGTAGAGGCCACGGTACTGCTCTTCATGATGTGTGGATCGTAGAGGCCGTGGTGCTGCTCTTCATGATGTGTGGGTCGTAGAGGCCACGGTACTGCTCTTCATGATGTGTGGGTCGTAGAGGCCATGGTGCTGCTCTTCGTTATGTGTGGGTCATAGAGGCCATGGTACTGCTCTTCATGATTGTGTGGTCGTAGAGGCCGTGGTACTGCTCTTCGTTATGTGTGGGTCGTAGAGGCCATGGTGCTGCTCTTCATGATGTGTGGGTCGTAGAGGCCGTGGTGCTGCTCTTCATGATGTGTGGGTCATAGAGGCCACGGTACTGCTCTTCATGATGTGTGGGTCATAGAGGCCGTGGTACTGCTCTTCTTGATGTGTGGGTCGTAGAGGCCATGGTACTGCTCTTCATGATGTGTGGGTCGTAGAGGCCGTGGTACTGCTCTTCACTGACAAACAGGGGTACGGTGAAGAATTCGATGAGATAAGAACTCGGACCATGACAGCTGCTTTTTACCATTTCCTGTTCTCTTTTTAATAGGCAACTTATTCTTAGCAGCTTCTCTCTGTCTCTGTCTCTGTCTCTGTCTCTGTCTCTGTCTCTCTCTCTCTCTCTCTCTCTCTCTCTCTCTCTCTCTCTGTGTGTGTGTGTGTGTGTGTGTGTGTGTGTGTGTCTGTGTGTGTCTGTGTGTGTCTGTGTGTGTGTGTGCGTGATTATGCGTGTGTGTATGTGTGTGTGTGTGTATTTGTGTCTCTGTGTGTGTTTGTGTGTGTGTGCGTGCGTGCGTGCGTGCGTGCACGTGTGTGTGCGCATGCGTGCGTACGTGTGTGTGTGTGTGTGTGTGTGTGTGTGTGTGTGTGTGTGTGTGTGTGTGTGTGTGCACGTGCGAGCTGGCGCGCCCGCGCGCATGTGTGTGTGTGTGTGTTGTGTGTGTGTGTGTGTGTGTGTGTGTGTGTGTGTGGTGTGCCACTGACCAGCCTTCAGCTCTGTGAAGCACTGAAGTATGACAGCCGGTGATGATGAACTCCTTCGTTTTTTTTTTGTTTGTTTGTTTGTTTTTTTGTTGTTTTTTTTGTTGCTTTTCTCATTGACTTCTTCCTTCATAGGTTATACTGTTTCCTGTGGTTTTGCTTTGATTTTTTTTTTGTTTTTATTCAGTGTTCATAACGTGACACAACACAACGTAAAATGTGACAAACAAGGACCGCTTTATATAATCACATGTCTATGTCAGATAAATGAAAACTAGTCTTAAGGTGCAGTTCATGTTTTTCATGTACATCTTGTTAAATAAAATTACCATTTTGACTGGGTGTTAAATAGACAAAATAAGATTCAGCAGTAATATGCCGACCACATTGAAAGTTTTTTTTTGATGAAATGTCCATTTATCTGGGGCGTAAGAGTGAATAGGATTGAGTGTGAATACTGCACCGGTTAAACAAAAGCCTGGTGGCTCTTTGCGCGTAGAGCAAGCCGTTTGAAGCAGATGGAGACATCCCACTTCTGCAACCATCAAAGTGCTGTCTGTTTTTAACAGTAGGGCACTCACAGCCCGGCTGTCTAACTGCCTTGCCGAGAACAGGGTGCGTTAGTGATGTTCAGTCGTGTTGACGTTGAGACTGTGAGCTTTGCTGTGTCAAGACATGCAGGAAAACGGAATGTGACATTTGCTGTGCTGGTTTGGACTAGTTTTGATGATCGACTGTTGCCCCCCCCCCCCCTCTCTCTCTCGATCTCTCTCTCTCTCCTCTCTGACTGTCTTGCTCCCTCTCCACTCTTCTCTCTCTCTCTCTCTCTCTCTCTCTCTCTCTCTCTCTTGCCTGTACGACTGTCTGTGTGTCTGTCCGTCTGTCTGCTTTCTATCTGTCTGTCTGTCGTAGGTCTCTCTCTCTCTCTGTCTCTCTCTCTCTCTCTCTCTCTCTCTCTCTCTCCTGTTATGTGCACGTGTGTGTGTGTGTGTGTGTGGTGTGTGTAGGGGGGGGGGGGGGGGTCGCATGCGCATACATGTGCACATTTGCATTTAAGCATGGTGGTGTTTATGTGTACGTATGTTTGTGTGTGCATGAGTAGGTGCAGAGAGAGAGAGAGAGAGAGAGAGAGAGAGAGAGAGAGAGAGAGAGAGAGAGAGAAGAGAGAGAGAGAGAGAGAGAGAGATCAGAAAAAAGAAAGAAAAAGACTTCATCTGATTACGGATTAAAATGTTAGGAGAGCCAATTCTTTTAATGTGTGCTTTGACTGTGTCAGAATGACCTCCCCTCCCCTTCCGGAAGTTACACAGAGTGCCCCAAGGCCAATAATCAGCCCTGCATATTTCATAAAGTCTGTATGGAGATCTCATTAAAGACTTGTTGTTCCGAGCCACAACCGAGAATGTCATATCCCTAATGTCACAGATCCCCCCCCCCCCCCCCCCCCCCCGTTCCCCCCTCTCCAACCTCTTCCATTACTTTAACAGACAGGTTGATAATCCTGGAAGGGAGATGTGACAGCGTTCTCATCTTCCACAGCATTGGAGAGCAAATTTAAGTTAGCAGAAACAAAATTCATCTGGTCATGAGACAAAACTATAACGTATCAAACATGTAATACCAAATAACAGAAATCCGATCTCTCTCTCTCTCTCTCTCTCTCTCTCTCTCTCTCTCTCTCTCTCTCTCTCTCTCTCTCTCTCTCTCTCTCTCTCTCTCATTGATGCTGTTGTTGCTGTTGCGATGATGATGGTGATGATGATGATGTATGATGATGATGATGATGATGAAAGATGATGATGATGTAATCATCATCATCATCATCATCATCATCATCATCATCATCATCATCATCATCAATAGTATATTTTTCATGAGGTCTTACATAACATTTGCCCTCATCTAGGTACCAAGCTCTAAGCGCTTTACAATCCACGCTCTCATCGTTTATACAACGGGCTGCCTACCTTGGTAGAGCCGAGTGAACCGCTGCCTGCTGGCGCTGTATTTAGTTGTTTCTCTTGGCGTACAGTCAATGTCAGTCACTCAGGGTTTTTTTTAACTCATACCTTCGATGTTTTGTTTGTTTGTTTGCTTTTTCTTTCGTGCAAGGTGCATTGCTATGCACCACGAGTCACCCATAGCAACGGTCAAACTGGCTTCTCTTCCGAAACTTGGTGATGGAATCTGCAAGATGTGATGCGTGCTTTCACACAAGGCACTTCAGAGGACTTGTCGAGAAATGGAGTCAGAACTGATGTTAACTCCAAGAAAAACAAATCCACAGTACCGAAACAGTGGGTGGACATGTTCAGAAGACTGTACGAGAAGGGTGAGTCCAGAACTGATGTTAACTCCAAGAAAACAATCCACACGTACCGAAACAGGTGGGTGAAGCTCGAACGGCAACTTTAGGATCACCAGGTACGAGTCCGGCATCAACTTTCTGAGCTGTTTGGACTCTCGTTCTGCTCTCTGTCTCTGCTCGTCTTATCTGTCTGCCAATCTGTTTCCTTATCTGTTTATGTGTCTGTTGTCTCTGTTCTGTCTCTTGTCTCTCTTTCTTCTCTTCTCTCTCTCTCTCCTCTCTCTCTCTCTCTCTCTCTCTCTCTCTCTCTCTCTCTCACTGTGGCTGCAAAAAAGAAATCAATGCCTGCAATCCAGGAGTATGGTGTTCCAATACAAGGCATTGTGTGAAAGACCTTCCCATACAAAGCATTGTGTGAAAGACCTTCCCATACAAGGCATTGTGTGAAGACCTTCCCATACAAGACAGTGTGTGAAAGACCTTCCCATACAAGGCATTGTGTGAAAGACCTTCCCATACAAGGCATTGTGTGAAAGATCTTCCCATACAAGGCATTGTGTGAACGACCTTCCCATACAAGGCATTGTGTGAAAGACCTTCCCATACAAGGCAATGTGTGAAAGACTTCCCATACAAGGCAATGTGTGAACGACCTTCCCATACAAGGCAATGTGTGAAAGACCTTCCCATACAAGCATGTGTGAACGACCTTCCCATACAAGGCAATGTGTGAAAGACCTTCCCATACAAAGCATTGTGTGAAAGACCTCATACAAGGCAGTGTGTGAAAGACCTTCCCATACAAGGCATTGTGTGAAAGACCTTCCTATACAAGGCATTGTGTGAAAGACCTTCCCATATAAGGCATTGTGTGAAAGACCTTCCCATACAGGGCATTGTGTGAAAGATCTTCCCATACAAGGCATTGTGTGAACGACCTTCCCATATAAGGCATTGTGTGAAAGACCTTCCCATACAGGGCATTGTGTGAAAGATCTTCCCATAAAAGGCATTGTGTGAAAGACCTTCCCATACAAGGCATTGTGTGAACGACCTTCCCATACAAGGCATTGTGTGAAAGACCTTCCCATACAAGGCAATGTGTGAAAGACCTTCCCATACAAGGCATTGTGTGAAAGACCTTCCCATACAGGGCATTGTGTAAAAGACCTTCCCATACAAGGCATTAAGTGAAAGGCCTTCCCATGCAAGGCATTGTGTGAAAGACCTTCCCATGCAAGGCATTGTGTGAAAGACTTCCCATACAAGGCATTGTGTGAAAGACCTTCCCATACAAGGCATTGTGTGAAAGATCTTCCCATACAAGGCATTGTGTGAAAGACCTTCCCATGCAAGGCATTGTGTGAAAGACCTTCCCATACAAGGCATTATGTGAAAGACCTTCCCATGCAAGGCATTGTGTGAAAGACCTTCCCATACAAGGCAATGTGTGAAAGACCTTCCATACAGGCATTGTGGAAAGACCTTCCTCAAGCATTATGTGAAAGACCTTCCCATGCAAGGCATTGTGTGAAAGACCTTCCCATACAAGGCATTGTGTGAAAGACCTTCCCATGCAAGGCATTGTGTGAACGACCTTCCCATACAAGGCATTGTGTGAAAGACCCATACAAGACATTGTGTGAAAGACCTTCCCATACAAAGCATTGTGTGAAAGACCCATACAAGGCATTGTGTGAAAGACCTTCCCATACAAGGCATTGTGTGAAAGACCTTCCCATACAAGGCATTGTGTGAAAGACCAGTCTTCTCACCCTCCACAGTAGGGTCTTCTCTCGTTCATTATTGCCTTTGCAGTTTTTGCCTTTTCACGTTTCTTGTTTGGCGTTCTTTTCAATTTCCACATACTCAACTTTTTTTTCTTGTCTTTTGCTTTCTTTCTTTCTTTCTTTTTTGTGTTGGTGTTTCTTATTTTCACTCTTACGTTCTTTCCACCTGCCACCCCGTTACCTTTTGTCATCGTCCATTCGATTCTTCTTCTGCTCCTCTTCCCTTCCTGCTTTCCCTACCCATTCCCGCTTTCGCAATCAGCCTCTCCCCCTCCCTCTTTCCCTTCCTCTTCTCTCCTCTCTCTCTCTCTCTCTCTCTCTCTCTCTCTCTCTCTCTCTCTCTCTCTCTCTCTCTCTCTCTCCCTCTCTTTTCAATTCACGTTGCTGCTTTTTGATGCACGAGTGTGTACAAACCCTTACCTCATCTCTTTCCACAGCATTTGTTTTTCAGAAATCAATTTATACATGACATTTAAACGTTCATAGTTAGTTTACTTATGCGCATGTTGGGTTTCCATTGCACCTGTCCCTCCCTCTTTTTCAGCCCCGCTCACCCCTCTGTTCATTCCCTCTTGACGTTGGCTGAATGGCGTCATTACTTCAATTCGTTTGCTGATTTGTTTCTTCGTTCTTCCGCGAAATTATTTGCTGGTCATTTACGTTCATTTCTTGTATAATTTCATATTGTTTTCCTTTTATAAACCCCATTCGCCTTCACGTCGGGTATAATTTCATATTGTTTTCCTTTAATAAACCCCATTCCCCTTCACGTCGGGTATAATTTCATTTTGTTTTCCCTTCATAAACCCCATTCCCCTTCACGTTGGGTATAATTTCATTTTGTTTTCCCTTCATAAACCCCATTCCCCTTCACGTCGGGTATAATTTCATTTTGTTTTCCCTTCATAAACCCCATTCCCCTTCACGTCGGAAAAATCCTATTTCAGTCAGCACACACACACACACACACACACACACACACACACACACACACACACACACACACACACACACACACACACACACAAACACAGAGAGACACACACACACACACACACACACACACACACACACACAGAGAGAACACACACACACACACACACACAGGGAGAGAGAGAGAGAGAGAGAGAGAGAGAGAGAGAGAGAGAGACAGACAGACGACAGAAGAGAAAAGATAAAGACAGAAGAAGACAGACAGAGAGAGAGAAGCAGAAGACGAAAGGGGAGAGAGAGAGAGAAGATTCAGTTTAAGTTTCAGTTTCATCAAGGAGGCGTAACTGCGTGCGGACTAGTCCATATGCGGTACACCACATCCGCTAAGTTTTGAGACCACACTACGCATGATTTGAAGCTGATGGATAAATGAATTAACAACTAAGATGAGAAATTGAAGAAGAGGGTCTCGTGGCTACGACACAGCGGATGTCTGACCTACGCATTAGCCCAACGCGATGGTCAGACCTTGAGTGCCTCCTACCATGTTTTTTTTTGTTTTTTTTTTAATGTGTGTTTAGTGAATGTACAAGTGTGTGTATGATGTGCGGGCTGGGCCCATGTGTGTGCGTGGGCGCATATATATATTATATATATATTATATATATATATATATATATATATATATATATATAATATGTGTGTGTGTGTGTGTTGTGTGTGTGTGTGTGTGTGTGTGTGTGTGTGTGTGTGTGTACGTATGTTCGCGCAGGCATATGTGCGCGGCGCGCGCGCGCGCGCGCGTGGTGTGTGTGTGTGTGTGTGTGTGTGTGTGTGTGTGTGTGTGTGTGTGATTTGTGGGTTTGTGTGAGCACACGTATCTGCATATAGGCTATATGTGTATATATCTGTGTGTACGTGTGTGTCTTTGTATGTAGGCGTGTGCGCATGTGCGTGTGTATGTGCATTTGTGCGCTTATGTGTATGCGTGTGTGTGTGTGTGTGCACGCATGAGAGAGAGAGAGAGAGAGAGAGAGAGAGAGAGAGAGAGAGAGAGAGAGAGAGAGAAGAGAGGAGAGAGAGGAAAACGTTAACCGAACTAGGCTTTTTTCCGATGTCACTTGGGATGAACTTCAAAAAGGAAATCTCATAAATTATCCAGGAAATAATCGTAACCAAACAGCACATTATTTTGCGGAAGAACGTACGAACAAATCAACAAAGGAATCAAGATAATAAGGCTATTGAGCCTGTGTCAAGAGGGAATGAAAGGACAAGATTGCTGGGACTAGGGAAAGAAGGGAAAGGGGGGGGGGGGGGGGGGGAAGAAAGAAACCCAAAACGCGCATGCGGAAACAAACTTTTAATGTTTGAATTTCATATATACATTGATCTGAAAGCAATGCCTTTGAGACAAGGCAAGGGTTTAATACATCCTTGTATCAACAAGCAGCAACATCAATTGAAAGAGAAGGAAGCAACGCTGAGAGAGAGAGAGAGGAGAGAGAGAGAGAGAGAGAGAGAGGAGAGAGAGAGGAGAGAGAGAGAGAGAGAGAGAGAGAGAGAGGGAAGTGGAGACGAGCAGGGAAAGAAGGGACAAAAACAGAACAATTGAGCACAAAGGAAACGAATGGAAGAGAGAAACGGTAGTGGAGAGGCAGGTGGAAAGAACATACGAAAGAAAGTTTAAAAACAAAACGCAAAGAAAACAAGCAAAGCATCAAAGAAACCAAGAAAAGATAGAAAATGCTTAAATCGAAAAGAACACACACACACACACACACACACACACACACACACACACACACACACACACACACACACACACACACACAATGTTAAAAGTAAAAAATCGGCATAGCCAATGATGAATTAGACAAGACGTTGCTGTGGAGAGTGGGAAGATTGGTCTTTCACAAAATGCTTGTATTACAACACCATGCGAGAGAGAGAGAGAGAGAGAGAGAGAGAGAGAGAGAGAGAGAGAGAGACAGACAGACAGACAGACAGACAGACAGACAGACAGACAGACAGACAGACAGACAGATGATGATGATGATGATGATGATGATGATGATGATGGTATTTATTTCAAAGTGTGACACTTTTTCCATCTACGGCCCTCGCTCTGGAAAGGGACTTGGAGTGACTCATCACCCAAAACTCACAAAAAACTTCCACATGACATACATGTTTTCAGAAGTATAATTTAAATTGTGGCTGATTTGTTTTTCTTTGGTATTAATGCAAAAATAAGTTTAGCGAAAGAAAAACAAACAAGAGAGAGAGAGAGAGAGAGAGAGAGAGAGAGAGAGAGAGAGAGAGAGAGAGAGAGAAGGCTTTTTTTCTGTTGTCTGATATTGTTTAGAACCTTATACTTTTTTAACTCATCTTCTGATGCATGCTGTTTGTGCCATTGAAATTTGCTCTCAGCTTTTTTTTTTTTCAAGTGCCGTGGAAGAAGATGGCGCTGTACTCCCTTCTTCCAGGATTACTAGATTTGTCTTTTGAAGTCAACAAACAGGAAGTAGAGGAGGGGAGGGGGGGGGGAGTGTCCATTCTGACAGTGCGCACAGAGATGACCAGCCATTAGTGATGACATCGAGAAAATGTGATAGTTTAGGTTCAGACTCAGAGCAACCTTCATCTTTGATGTAAGAGGAGTTTGATGAGGTTTCTTAGAAACGTTATCAAATGTTCAGTTTGGGTTGTTTGACAGGAGTTTGATGAGGTTTCTTAGAAACGTTATCAAATGTTCAGTTTGGGTTGTTTGACAGGAGTTTGATGAGGTTTCTTAGAAACGTTATCAAATGTTCAGTTTGGGTTGTTTGACAGGAGTTTGATGAGGTTTCTTAGAAACGTTATCAAATGTTCAGTTTGGGTTGTTTGACAGGAGTTTGATGAGGTTTCTTAGAAACGTTATCAATGTTCAGTTTGGGTTGTTTGCCTTTGATGCTCTTTCAATCTCTTGTCTGTTGAAACGCAAGAAGGGAGGTGGAGGGGGCACCTTCTGAAAGGATGGAATGACTGATTGGAGAATAAGTTCTCATTAAGATATTAATGCTTGAGAGAATAGTCTTCATTCTTTTTTTTATGATCTCTCTCTCTCTCTCTCTCTCTCTCTCTCTCTCTCTCTCTCTCTCTCTCCTCCTTTTCCTACAAACTCGTGCACTCAGAAACACATGTGCACATACACACATACACACTTAGAGATGCACAAGCACACACACACAAACGCAGAGAGAGAGAGAGAGAGAGAGAGAGAGAGAGAGAGAGAGAGAGAGAGAGAGAGTTGACTGTGAGAAAGAGAGACTGAGAGAGACAGACAGACAGACAGAGACAGAGAGATAGAGTGAGTTGAGGGGGGGGGGGGGAGGTTTGGTCAAACAGGTTCAGGACCCACTGCTAATTAAAGCAGGTCCACACTGATCCAGCCAATGTCACATTCTGTTTTCCTGCATCTGTTAACACAGCAGCAAAGTTCTCAGGGCCAACATTAACACGAGTAAACAGCACGAACGTGTTTTGAGCACGGCGAGGAGGAATTCAAGCAACAGCCTACCACTGCCCCATAGTGGTACGTTAATGGCTGTCGAGGTGTAATGTCTCGAGCTGTTGGAAACGGCATGCTTTACGTGCAAACAGCCGCCAAGCTTTCTACCGGTTCGATGTTCACATTGATCTCTGTTCACTCTGACCCTCAAATCATGAAGAATATGCTCTCCAATGTGTGCAACGGTATCCGCATCATTCTTTTAGATTGTTTTCAGTCTGCTGAAAATCCAGTCAAAACAGATGTTGTTGAATTTCTTTTAGCAAGACATAAATGAAAAGTGTTGTCTGCACCACAAGTTCTTATTTCTCTGACACAAACTTAACAGAAGATTTACTATTCCCCCAAACGAAACAGACATACAAATTCCATGACCAAACACGACGTGTTTCGACCTCTAATCTTCTTCAGGCAAAACAAACAACATTGGAGACAATGGAAACAAAGAAAGAACAATCACGTATCTCCTCCAGTAGAGCGCAACAGGGATGTATCCACAACCCTAAATAAAGAAAACAATACATATAAAGCAAATTTGCATGGAGAAATTAAGAAAAATAATGCAGCTTATGAGGAAAGTAAAGACAAGGAGAAAAGTGAATAAATTCGTTAATTACTCGCTGCCATGTTTCAGTGGTCAGCACCAAGGACTTGCAAGCTGATAAGCCGGTGGTTCAATTCCAGTCAGAGGCACTTATTTCTAGGATTTCTTTCTTGGCCCTGGTTGGATTCTACACAGTGTAGAGTGTGGTGGTAGTTTCATGGAGAGACTGAAACCACTCTTTGGAGTTTCAGCCATTCATGATACCAAGAATTCTTGTGAAGTTTCCTCGCCAACACTCATTTATGATACCAAGATTTCTTGTGAAGTTTCCCCACCAACACACATTTATGATACCAATATTTCTTGTGAAGTTTCCTCACCAACACTCATTCATGATACCAAGATTTCTTGTCAAGTTTCCTCACCAACACTCATTCATGATACCAAGATTTCTTGTAAGTTTCCCCACCAACACACATTTATGATACCAAGATTTCTTGTGAAGTTTCCTCACCAACACTCATTCATGATACCAAGATTTCTTGTCAAGTTTCCTCACCAACACTCATTCATGATACCAAGCAAGATTTCTTGTGAAGTTTTCTCACCAACACTCATTCATGATACCAAGATTTCTTGTCAAGTTTCCTCACCAACACTCATTCATGATACCAAGCAAGATTTCTTGCGAAGTTTCCTCACCAACACTCATTCATGATACCAAGATTTCTTGTCAAGTTTCCTCACCAACACTCATTTATGATACCAATATTTCTTGTGAAGTTTCCTCACCAACACTCATTCCAGGTACCAAGATTTGTTGTGAAGTTTCCTCACCAACACTCGTTCCAGACACCAAGATTTTTGTGAAGTTTCCTCACCAACACTCATTCATGATACCAAGATTTCTTGTGAAGTTTTCTCACCAACACTCATTTATGATACCAAGATTTCTTGTGAAGTTTCCTCACCAACACTCATTTATGATACCAAGATTTCTTGTCAAGTTTCCTCACCAACACTCATTCATGATACCAAGCAAGATTTCTTGCGAAGTTTCCTCACCAACACTCATTCATGATACCAAGATTTCTTGTCAAGTTTCCTCACCAACACTCATTCATGATACCAAGATTTCTTGTGAAGTTTCCTCACCAACACTCATTCATGATACCAAGATTTCTTGTGAAGTTTCCTCACCAACACTCATTCCAGACACCAAGATTTTTGTGAAGTTTCCTCACCAACACTCATTTATGATACCAAGGTTTCTTGTCACGTTTCCTCACAAACATTCATTCATGGTACCAGGATTTCTTGTGAAGTTTCCTCACCAACACTCATTCCTGATACCAAGATTTCTTGTCAAGTTTCCTCACCAACACTCATTCATGATACCAAGCAAGATTTCTTGCGAAGTTTCCTCACCAACACTCATTCATGATACCAAGATTTCTTGTAAGTTTCCTCACCAACACTCATTCATGATACCAAGATTTCTTGTGAAGTTTCCTCACCAACACTCATTCATGATACCAAGATTTCTTGTGAAGTTTCCTCACCAACACTCATTCCAGACACCAAGATTTTTGTGAAGTTTCCTCACCAACACTCATTCATGATACCAAGATTTCTTGTGAAGTTTTCTCACCAACACTCATTTATGATACCAAGATTTCTTGTGAAGTTTCCTCACCAACACTCATTCCTGATATCAAGATTTCTTGTCAAGTTTCCTCACCAACACTCATTCATGATACCAAGCAAGATTTCTTGCGAAGTTTCCTCACCAACACTCATTCATGATACCAAGCAAGATTTCTTGCGAAGTTTCCTCACCAACACTCATTCATGATACCAAGATTTCTTGTGAAGTTTCCTCACCAACACTCATTCCAGACACCAAGATTTCTTGTGAAGTTTCCTCACAAACATTCATTCATGGTACCAAGATTTCTTGTGAAGTTTCCTCACCAACACTCATTCCAGACACCAAGATTTCTTGTGAAGTTTCCTCACAAACATTCATTCATGGTACCAAGATTTCTTGTCACGTTTTCGCACCTATACTCATTCCTGATACCAAGATTTCTTGTGAAGTTTCCTCACCAACACTCATTCATGACACCAAGATTTCTTGTGAAGTTTCCTCACCAACACTCATTCATGACACCAAGATTTCTTGTGAAGTTTCCTCACCAACACTCATTCATGACACCAAGATTTCTTGTGAAGTTTCCTCACCAACACTCGTTCCTGATACCAAGATTTCTTGTGAAGTTTCCTCACCAACACTCATTCATGACACCAAGATCTCTTGTGAAGTTTCCTCACCAACACTCATTCATGATACCAAGATCTCTTGTGACGTTTCCTCACCAACACTACAGATGTCTGTATCTCTCAGGCCTGGTTCATGATGGCAAACATGAAAGTAAGAGAGGAACATGAGTCTTTCATGTAGTCTCACACTGGAGTGGAATTCAACAGCATGATCTTCATCTTTCGGAGTGACTGATTGAGAATTCTGCGATCACCATGCCCTGGTCCTGCTGTGACCTGTTTCAGTGTCAACTGTGAGTTCAGGAGGTCTGCTGCAGGGCGGACACATTTGCATCCTCAGGTTTTCACGCTGGCTCTATGACTATGCAGTTATTGTAGTCAGTAGGTATAGTCGGTTTCTATGACTATGCAATTACTGTAGTCGGTAGGTATAGTAGGTTTCTATGACTATGCAATTACTGTAGTCAGTAGGTATTGTAGGTTTCAAGACTATGCTGTTATTGTAGTCAGTAGGTATAGTAGGTTTCAATGACTATGCAGTTATTGTAGTCAGTAGGTATAGCAGGTTTCTATGACTATGCAGTTACTATAGTCAGTAGGTATAGTAGGTTTCTATGACTATGCAGTTATTGTAGTCAGTCGGTATAGTAGGTTTCTATGACTATGCAGTTATTGTAGTCAGTAGGTATAGCAGGTTTCTATGACTATGCAGTTACTGTAGTCAGTAGGTATAGTAGGTTTCTATGACCATGCTGTTACTGTAGTCAGTAGGTATAGTAGGTTTCTATGACTATGCAGTTATTGTAGTCAGTAGGTATAGCAGGTTTCTATGACTATGCAGTTACTGTAGTCAGTAGGTATAGTAGGTTTCTATGACCATGCTGTTACTGTAGTCAGTAGGTATAGTAGGTTTCTATGACTATGCAGTTATTGTAGTCAGTAGGTATATAAGGTTTCTATGACTATGCAGTTACTGTAGTCAGTAGGTATTGTAGGTTTCTATGGCTATGCAGTTACTGTAGTCAGTAGGTATAGTAGGTTTCTATGACTATTCAATTACTGTAGTCAGTAGGTATAGTAAGTTTCTATGACTATACAGTTACTGTAGTCAGTAGGTATGGTAGGTTTCTATGACTATGAATTTATTGTCGTCAGTAGGTATAGTAGGTTTCTATGACTATGCAGTTATTGTCGTCAGTAGGTATAGTAGATTTTGGATCAGAACTGGCAGCGCTGAACACATCCCAAGTGACTCAGCAGAAGCGCAGCGTCTCCTCTGTTGTGGTGTGTCACTCTGCCTTGATATTGACGACTCCCCGTGGACTGTGGTGTTAGAGGTTGTGACTGAACAACCCTGTGTGTGGCTGTATATCAGGAGGCTGAATGAGCGACATGGTTGATACACAACTTGACAGAGAAAACAACCCAAAACCGTAGATAACGAACAAGTAGCGTAACTCTTACCCTCGTGATGTAATTAATTACACGCCCATAACTCCAAAAATGCATTTGTTGTTATGACATGTAATTAAATTCATCACGGGAGAAAGATTTACGCCCGTTGTTCTTCCTTAGCTGTTTACTATTCTATTCCTTATTTAAGATTTCCTTTCAAATCAATGCAGATTGAATAAAAACAAAGAAGTTCCTAATCAGGGGGGAGGCAGAATGATAACGGAAATCAAACCTGCTAATGAAAGGAACTTCTGTCTTTCTGCCTATACCCTTTCAACACATTCCCATCTTCCCGCTACATTGACTTACACAAACTTCGACTTGAATGAAGGTTGTTGATTTTTTTTTTTAACTGAGTAAGTATCTACAGGTTTAGTGATACGAATGCACAGAGTTGTAACAATGACAGTAGTGGGGGAGTGGCAGGCATGTTCCACTGAGCATACAGTACTTCCAGGACATCTGTGTGTTGGCGTGCGTACGAGAAATTTACTTCTGGTTCTCAGAACATCGACGTTTTGCAAGCAAATTTGAATGCCGCTCGTGATTGATTTAACATAGCTTGGTTGTCTTCCCGTGCTGTTCTTGATTTGCAAGGGACACAACGCAACAAATACAGACAATTACTCCCATAAAATATCAAAGGAAGGAACAAATGATGTATGACACATTGATACAGAAGATCCGTAATGTGTCATGCACTAAAGAATCTTACATCGTTCTAAAGCCAATAGTTCTTAGCCTGTCAAAGCAGTCTCTTTATACTGACCAATCAGAACGCGGCGTGCTATAAACGCAGGATGTCCATTGCACGCCTACCACAATTATACCACGTTGAATATATGTTTAATCAAACCATGTTCAGCACTCGACATCTACCACAATTATTCCACGTTGAATATATGTTTAACCAAACTATGTTCAGCTGGTCTTTCAGATTAATCGCATCGATTACATGTTCAGTTCCGACAGAGCAACGATTTGCTCGCACCACTTCACAAATGAATGTTACAAATGCTGTTTGTGAGTTTGTATTTTGGCTCGTTTTCACCATTGCTGTAGTCAGTTTTAGCCTTCTCTTCACCATTGCTGTAGTCAGTTTTAGCCTTCTCTTCACCATTGCTGTAGTCAGTTTTAGCCTTCTCTTTATATTGCACCTACTATTGCCAACAACTTCAAACAAACACACATTGGGAAGGATTATAAATTAATAGTTTACCAGAAGACCTGTTTCACAAGAAAGACTTTTCCCCATTTAATTTGTAGACATGCGACTGGCCTCGGTGATATCGGTACCCTTCACTCTGCAAACTTCCTGACCGGAAGTAAAGTTCCCCGATGCCTGTCAAAACAGCCCTGTCTGCTCGTTTACAAAAACCCAATACACCGTTCTTGTCGCGGTTGGGTATGCTTCTTACAGAGGTCCCTAACTCCACTGACAGCTTTATATGGTTGTTTGTCTTCCCCATTATGACACTGTGGGCAATCTCAAAGTGTTGTTCGGGTTCATGGAGATCCTGAACAATGTCAGCAACCCAAATCAATACCGTCAACGATCGAAATCTGTGTTGTGTTGTTCATGCCTCCTCCTCCCCTTCCCCTCTCCTCCCCCCTTTCACTTCATATATTCACCCTCCTACCGCTTTCCTTCCTTCATCACCCTCTTCCATTCATCAGCAAACCCCCTTTTCCTTCCCTTTTGGTCTTCATCTATCTATCTATCTATCTATCTATCTATCTATCTATCTATCTATCTATCTACCTGTCTATCTATCTATCATCTATCTATCTATCTATCTATCTATCTAATCTATCTGTCTATCTATCTATCTATCTATCTATCTATCCATCTATATGTCTATCTCTCTGTCTATCTATCTATCTATCGATGTAAACATACTTACATAGAGACATGTATATAGATATAGAGATAAATAGATAGATGTGTGTGTATGCGTGTGTGTGTGTGTGTGTGTGTGTGTGTGCGCGCGCGCGGGGTGCGTGCGTGCTTGCGTGCGTGCGTGCGTGCGTGCGTGTGTGTGTGTGTGTGTTCCTTTGTTCCTTTCTTTCTGTGTTTATGTGATGCACCTGTAACTTCCTGACCGAAGAGGTACGGAAGAACACATTGAGCAGTCCATCAGATGTAACACTGCCTTGCTCAACACTGGAACTGCCAATCAACATATGCAGAGTTAACCAGCAATCATCAAAGCCAAATATCAAGGTGGCCACAAAGTAGTAGAAACACAACAGCCTGCCATCTGAACCAACATCCAGCCGTCATCATGGCTAACCAATAATCATCAAAGCCAAATATCAAGGTGGCCACAAAGTAGTAGAAACACAACAGCCTGCCATCTGAACCAACATCCAGCCGTCATCATGGCTAACCAATAATCATCAAAGCCAAATATCAAGGTGGCCACAAAGTAACAGAAACACAACAGCCTGCCATCTGAACCAACATCCAGCCGTCATCATGGCTAACCAATAATCATGAAAGCCAAATATCAAGGTGGCCACAAAGTAACAGAAACACAACAGCCTGCCATCTGAACCAACATCCAGCCGTCATCATGGCGCTCAAGAGCAACGCTGAACAACTGAGAATAGGAATAATTAAATACCGTGCCAGTAATTAGATGGGTGCAACATTTATAACTGGGTCTTTCTACCGGATACAGCTGGCTGGCTTATAACTGGGTCTTTCTACCGGATACAGCTGGCTGGCTTATAACTGGGTCTTTCTACCGGATACAGCTGGCTGGCTTATAACTGGGTCTTTCTACTGGATACAGCTGGCTGGCTTTCACGCTGAAACTGAAGCACTGTCAGAGTCATTGTGGGTTTGCCACACACACACACACACACACACACACACACACGCGCGCGCGCGCGCGCGCGCGCGTGTGCGCACCTTCGCACGCATACAAACACAAACACACATAAACACACACACGCTTGCGCGCGCTCGCTTGCGCGCGCACACACACACACACACACACACACACACACACACACACACACACACGCACGCACGCACATACACACAGACACGGACACACACACACACACACACACACACACACACACACACACACACACACACACACACACACACATACACACACACATTTATGATTACTGCTTATTCTGTTGCCGAATCTCTCTCTCTCTCTCTCTCTCTCTCTCTCTCTCTCTCTCTCTCTCTCTCTCTCTCTCTCTCTCTCTCTCTCGTATTTGATGTGATATGTAATGTTCATTACAATAATTATCAGAATTTTGTACAATAGTTTTGACAGAATTATGACCCTTTCAATGTTTCGAGTAACTTCAATATTTTGTGCACTTTGTTCATAATGCGTTGATATATGGTTTTGCTTGTTTGTTTGTTCTTTATGATTATGATTATTTTTGTGAGGGCGGGATATTTGTTTGTTTATTTCAGGAGCTAAATACTGGGGAGGGGAGGAGGTGTAGGATGGAGGGCAGGTTGTGGCAGCCATTGCTTTTGAAGTGTTAAGCAATATGTCGTCGGACGGATCGACAGAGAGAGAGAGAGAGAGAGAGAGAGAGAGAGAGAGAGAGAGAGAGGAGAGAGAGAGAGAGAGAGAGAGTCCATGGTAATCTTTGAATTCTTTCTCGTCATTTACAAGAACAGGTGTAATTAATTTCAGCAGAATGATAAACGTTGTACGGACCTTTGCAGTCATCCCCTTTACCAAGATGTCACTTTGAGCATTTGTCTATCATTATTCAAGTTTTACGTTAATATGTTCAGCGTCAAGGATTCAAAATCTTTTAAATTTAGATCACTTACACGATTTGTTGCAAACACCGATGCAACCTTTATTAAATCATGTCATACTAAAACAATTGTAAACAGGTTATATTGCATTTTATAAAAGATGTGATCATTTAACGCATTTTCAACAAGGCGGACGAGCAGTTGCAAATTAACGTATACTATATATAAACCCCAGACATTCCATACACAGATTATCATAGCAAATTAACGTATACTATATATAAACCCCAGACATTCCATACACAGATTATCATAGCAAATTAAAAACTACGTGAGAAAATATCACCTTATTTACAATGACCAGCCAACGGAAGCAGTTTTAAAGCAGCAAATGCACTGGCTTTACTTTTTCCAACAATAGCGGATCCTTACAAAAACTACATTAATGCATAGTAAAATATGTATCATTGCCAACATGGTAGAACATGTGAACTAATCATGGAAAAAGCTGAAACCGGTGTATGTAAATAAAATCAAACATCATGTATGCTCTGTGAAAAGAAATATAACATGCATTTATTAAAACGTATTTGTTTGGAGCGTTTGGAAAATCCTGGCCCTGGGATGCCAGCTATGATCAAAGAAAGAACTAAGAGCACAGTGTCTGCCGAATGAGGTCACTGGGAACATACAATTCTTTCCTCTCTCACAGCCCAGAGTACGTCTACAGCCACGTCCTCCCCACCTTTGCTGACAGCCACTGTTGGTGTCTGTGTGTGTGTGTGTGTGTGTGTGTGTGTGTGTGTGTGTGTGTGTGTGTGTGTGTGTGTGTGTGTGTGTGTGCGTGCGTGCGTGCGTGCGTGCGTGGGTGCGTGTGTGTGTGTGTGTGTGTGTGTGTGTGTGTGAGAGAGAGAGAGAGAGAGAGAGAGAGAGAGAGAGAGAGAGAGAGAGAGGAGAGAGAGAGAGACTCCAGACTTCAGACTTCAGAATTTTATTCAGAAAGGCCATCGGCCCATTCGAAGGGAAATGAGCATAACCATTTACATTATAGGTAAGAAGCAAATAATTTATCAGGGGAAAAACATCTGCCATCCAAGCAAGCAAGAACAGCAATTAAGATGTCATTATTTCTCTGATCTTAGATGCTTTAAACAAAAACATGCCTAAATTCTTGATAACGTTATAACTATTAGAGCTAAGTAGTAACTGTAAACGAAACAAGCATGGGCGCCTATAATATTTCTGTGGGATAAATTTTTGGCGAATATCTTTTGAAGCTGGGCAAATGGACAGAAAATGTATTTCATTTTCTTCATGTTACGTACACAATGGACACACTAAATCGCTTTGTCTATGTTGTCTGTATCTTAAGAAATGAGTCCTTATCTCAGAAAACTCCAAGTCTAAATTTAGCAATTGATCTTTTCAAATACATGTCCATATCGAATTTCAAATAAGGCTGAATACAATGAAAACTAGAACAATTTTGTACAATTTGTATCGTTCGCTAGTCTGGATATGATCGTCCCACATTTGCCATCTACAGTCAATTAGCCTTTGTTGAAAAATACGAATAAACTGATTTTGATTTCCAACACCCTGAGCCAGCCAAACATCTCCAAATCCGTGCTTATACAGAAATAGACGCATACTTGAAACCCAGTTCGTTTTTCCCTTTAAATCCAATTCGAATAACATTTCATAAGACTTACGAGGCAATCTACCATTATCCATGTGTAAAAGCTTTAACCAATACCAAACACATCTAACGGCTGAAGTAAACAATGGTGTTTGCGTTTCCGGTTTGGGTCGTTATCAGACAATCAGTTTGCAGGGCAGTATTCTGAATTGACCCCATTTGGACTCCCGGGAACAAAATTTATCCCCTGTCCCCATCACGTTGCTCATTATGTTTTCTCCCTTTGTAAACTGACGTGTCAGATAATGACCACAAGAATAAAAACAGAGTGAACCAGCAATACTCACGTTAGGGCATGGCAAATGATGCTCCATGTCTCATGTTACTTACAGTGAGACAGTACTCAGAATGTGCGCTGTTTAAAAGGTATCTTTGTGGAACACTATTTCTCTTCACTTCAGCCGGTTAGGCAGACACGTTTTTTTTTTTTTTTTTTTTTTTTTTCTGATTGAAGTATGCTGTGCGACAGTAATTTGGTGACAGTTACTTATATGACAAATGTTTTTTTCAATCGTGTACATTTTTTTTCTTTTGTGTATTCTAATGAGTCCTTGTTGTCAACAATGATATGAACTTTTTTGTGTGTAACATAGTTTGCCAAACTATGTGGTCGATGCCCTACACTGTGGACAAAGTGATTTTTAAGTGACTCAAGAGTCAGATGTGATTTGCTTGGAAATGGGCATTAAGTAATTATGCAGCAACGTGCTGACCACAGTATGACTGTGCGGACTTGTCTAAGTCGGAGTAGTGTTGCTATAGGCTGGCGAAGCACGCACTCAACCTCCCCCACGAAAGGAAGCGGGCGGCGTTCGGATAAATGGTTGTTGGGTAATTCCAGGTTCTCCTCCATGCAGTGTAGGAGGGGTGAACTCAAAACTTGTGTGTGTATGCCTCACATATGACTGTCGTAACTCATGTTCAAGTATGTGGTGCTTCGTCTGGCACATGCCTATTTTCTTGACGAATAGACTGTTGTGCCTGGATTTAGCAATTATAATTCATGGGGACCATGAATTACAGCGGGGGAGAATATGTAAAGGGTACGATTCTGCCCAACCTTTGAGAACAGAGAGTTTGTAGTGGTTAACCCCTTAAACTCAGGATAGAATCGCAGTGAGGGGCAACCTAGCTGGTAGGTTGGAATGCCAGTTAAGAGGCTGGTCACTCAGCAGACAGTTTGCCCACGGCTGGTCTGGGCAGACTAGTTTTGAAGAGACAGCCATTGGACTTCAGCCACATCGTTATTGGTGTCGCCTTTACTGAGGAGCTCTTGAGAGCCTCCCTTTAACCATGGCTGGTCTGGATGGTTTGGTCTGGGAGGCTGAGTATAGGCCGGGGGGACAGCCTGGGAGACGGTGGAGCCGTGGTTGGTGTTGTCTTTGCAGAGGTGGACTTGAGATTTTAGATAGGTAAACATCTTCAGATGGGATGCTGGATTTTTGCCCTAGGTACAGAGTCTGAAGGGTCCGTTTCTTCTGCACTTCTCCAGACCCAGCCACTTACATGGCGGTCGGCACCGTTGGTTGTCGGGCCCTGGGGAATAGAATGTTTGTTCAAGAGCAGCCCAGCGAGGCCAGATCCTAGGCAATTTAGACGCTTGTAATCGTTCTATTGTGACTCAGGCCACAAAAGACTTTCTCGAAAGATCTCGTTCAAAGGGGGTGGAAGGCCTATATACTCCCGGCGTTCTGGCTCTGAGATCATTTCTTCCCTGAGCAGAGTGTGGTGAAGGCTGTGTCGCTGGTTCAGGTGTTTGTGAATGTAAAGGTATGTTGATGGTTTTTGCCGTTGGTTTGGCTATGTTTTACCTAGAGTGAGGGCAGATAGAGTACTATCTTCGTGAAACAACTTTAGTAAATGTAAGTTAAAAGTTCTATGTTCTTACATTTTTATTGTACAAACTCCATTTTCTTATTAACTGGAGATATAATATACCAAATTTCCACAGTCAATTATTCAGGTAACTTTGTAACTAAGCAGGTGCTGGCGCTTAATAAGAATGAAATCAGGAACAGTTATTCAGTATTGTCACAGATTTTATTGTGAGTGATCAACAAATCGATGCCAGAAAACATAGATTACAGACGTTGCTGTCTTTTATTGTGATTAGTGGATAAAGTTTAACGCGCGCCCTGGAGGTTCCTTGTGTTCGAACACTAGACAAACTATCTTGTAAACGTCGCCCTTGTTTGCTGGTGAGACGGATAGGGTTAAGTCACAGTGATGAAACCGCACGGCGGCCTGTGCAAATGATTAAGATACAGCCAGTGAAGGTAGTTTGATTATTCCTCTGTGTGTCTGGGTTGCTACCTGTTACAAACAAGTGTTTTACCTGTTTGTTGGATTGTTTGATTATGTGAGCGACTGAAGGGTTACGTGGTTACTTGGCTGAGTAATTAGGCATAGGAAACAAATGCATTGTCAGTAACTTTTGAGAGTAAACCATTAACATTCCAAGAGAGTAGCTTGAACACATTCTTACATACAGGCACGTCCAGACCTCTGTTACAAGTATGACTATCATCAAGTACAATATTTTCCATACATATGTTGACATTGCTATCCACATCATCATTATATTTAGAAGAATCAGAATTCAAACGCCTATCTTTCAAACCGTGAAACGAATTCATGTAACTGCCAGTGCCAACGCTCACACCGTCCACCACACTGTCGTCAACATCGCTTCTAAACGGTTCGAGTCACGCACGGCAGGGTCCGGAACGGCCAGTCTTTCCACCGGTGTAAAGCAATCTTTTCTCCCATTTGAATTAGTGTCTACAACATTGCGAGAGGACCGACCAAAACCCTATTTTAGCTCTTTTAGCTCACCGGAAACATCGAAACCGAACCTCTTGCCGTCAACAAGGAGATGGTCAAACACCATCGTGGCCCTCTTACCGTTGTTTCTCGCCTCTTTCAGATGAGGGGTGACCCTCTGTCTGATGTCGCGGACTCTATTAGTAAAATCCTCACCGACAAAGATGTTTGTTCCTTTCAGGTTAGTCTTAGCCTTTAAAATACGAGCCTTGTCCTTATACGAGGAGCATCTGGCAATGATGGGAGAGTCACTCTTGGTATTTAAACGATGCGGTCTGTCAAATTCCACCTCATTCACGCCCAACTTCTTCGCAGTCAAATATTTCAACATTCGCTCGCAGTCATAACTGTTCTCATTCTCACTTCTATTCAATCCATAAAACAATAAATTATTGCGTTTTGAACGCCATTCCAGATCATCTGTCTTCTTTTCTAGTAATTCAATTCTGTCACCAAGTTCAGAGTTCACTTTTTGCAGGTCTTTGTTCTGAGCACGCAGTTCAACCACCTCCTCCATGAGACCCTTCACTTCATTCTGCAGCGCAGCATACTGTTCACTAAGGGTTCTCACATCCACTTTCGCATCGTCCAGCTTACTGTCCATAGCCTTGTTGGTCTTGTCCATCTCCAGTAGCTTGGTCATGATGTCGGCCATGGTGGGTTCGGCGCTCGTCGGTCTCGGCAAAGTAGAGTCCTCAGAGGGGGCAGCACTCCTGTCCGCACTGGCACCGCGCGTAGCATAACCCAGCCGGGTCTGCTTCACGTTGTCTGCATTCACCGCTGGAGTAGGTCCGGGGTTCTGCTCTACGTCTCCACACTGCAGTGACAGTCCGCCCCACACAAGACGAGGAGCAAACCTGCCCACACACCGTCACTCGGCCGGCGTAGCGTCAAAATGGATGACCTCATTTTCAATTTTTGCACAGTTCTTTTGTACATAAAATGTAGAAATGTCTTCAGAAAACAGCCACATCTTGTCCGGAAAGAAAGACCATCCAACGGCATGGTGAAAGTACTAGTTACATGCACAAACTCAATCAACAGCACTAACAGGAACCGTCAAAAATAGGAAAAACTGGAAGAGACTTTCACTCTTCGTGTGACTCCAACTCCACGTTGAACTCACCCCCGTGAGAGAGAGAGAGAGAGAGAGAGAGAGAGAGAGAGAGAGAGGAGAGAGAGAGAGAGAGAAGACAGACAGACAGACAGACAGACAGACAGACAGACAGACAGACAGACAAAGACACAGAGAGAGAGACAGACAGACAGAGTGTGTATGTGCGCTCTCTCTCTCTGTCTCTCTCTCTCTCTCTCTCTCTCTCTCTCGCGCGCGCGCGCGCGCGCGCGCGTGTTTGTGTGTGTGTGTGTGTGTGTGTGTGTGTGTGTGTGTGTGTGTGTGTGTGTGTGTGCGCGTGCGTGCGCGTGTGTGCATGTGAATCTGTGCACATGTGTTTGCGTTAGTCCTTACGCTCCCTCTTTCCCTCCATCAACCTTAGGGTGATGCTTGCTATCAAAACACTTTCAGGGCAAAAACGGTAGGGTTGAGCTACCTGCAAAACGATAAGGTTGAGATACATGCAGAATCAAGATGTTGGGGCATCTCAGTTAAGAAATAGACCGCTACCAACAATAACCGATCTTATTTTCAATCAGTTGCCATGATGGTGTGTCTTATGACAGTGACTCAAACGTCACCGACTGCCTTTCTTCCTTCTGAAGTTGTAAGTCGAAACACAAATATTTATTTAAAGCCAGACGCCGTGGCGAAGAGGTTAGCGTTGCGGACTCCCAGCTGGAAGGTCGTGGGTTCGACTCCCATCAGAGTCACGTGGGATTTTTCTGCCCCGACCGGCTCCTACCCAGAGTTGGGTTTGCTACGGACTCAGAAGGGGCAGAAAAGCTTGTAACACCAACACAGGCTGTGGTGCTGACGACACCAGTGTGATGTAACACCAACACAGGCTGTGGTGTTGACGACACCAGTGTGATGTAACACCAACACAGGCTGTGGCGTTGACGACACCAGTGTGATGTAAAACCAACACAGGCCGTGGTGTTGACGACACCAGTGTGATGTAACACCAACACAGGCTGTGATGTTGACGACACCAGTGTGATGTAACACCAACACAGGCTGTGGTGTTGACGACACCAGTGTGATGTAACACCAACACAGGCCGTGGTGAAGGATTAATTACTTTTGAAGAGGCTACTAAAGCATTAAAAAAACATGAAAAATGGTAAGAGCCCAGGTCCTGATGGATTTACAGTGGAATTTTTAAAATTCTTCTTTCTTGATATTAGCATATTCTTAGTACGATCTGTGAATGAGGGTTTTGAAAAAGGACAAATGTCTATAACACAGAGACAGGGTTCCATCACCTGCATTCCCAAAGAAGGGAAACCAAAGAGATTCATCAAAAACTGGCGACCTATCTCCCTTTTAAACACTACCTATAAGATTGCCTCAGCGTGTATTGCTAACCGGCTAAAAGATGTTCTACCAAATATTATTTATGAGTGTCAGAAAGTTTTCTAAAAGGACGTTTTATTGGGGAAAACATCCGTTTGCTTTATGATACCTTGTTATACGTGGAAAAAGAAAATATTCCGGGAATGCTATTATCTATTGATTTTGAAAAGGCGTTTGACAGTGTCTCCTGGTCCTTTCTTTTGAAATGTTTACATTTTTTTAAACTTTGGTTCGGATATGATACAGTGGATAAAAACCTTTTATTGCAATATAACCACTTGTGTTTCGGTGAATGGTCAGTATTCACCCTGGTTTAAGATCGAAAGGGGGGTCAGACAGGGAGATCCGTCTTCGCCTTATTTATATTTAATATGTGCAGAAATTTTATCACTTTTGATCCGTAAAAATGAAAATATTTTAAAGGTATCAAAATAAAAGAGAAAGAAAATTTATTGTCACAGTTTGCTGATGATACAACTTTATATCTTGATGGTTCTGAAAGATCATTCAATGAAACTGTAAGTGTGCTCACAAAATTCTCACACATCTCGGGTCTAAAAATAAACTTTGACAAAACTCAAATTATCTGGATAGGAAGTGGGAGAAACTGTGGCATTCAATATATGAGGGACAAAAATTTTGTGTGGGATCCAGGTACTTTTAAAATTCTTGGTTTCAAATTTTCTACTAACACAGATAGCATTGTACGTATCAATTATGAAGATAAACTCTTAGCAATAAGAAGAATTCTAACATCATGGAAGAAACGGCAAATCACCCCTTTTGGCAAAATAACAGTTATCAAGACTTTAGTATTTTCAAAAATTGTCCATCTCCTGATCAACCTGCCAGACCTCCCAGATGATTTCATTACATCCTTAGAAAGGGAATTATACACCTATTTATGGAATGGGAAGAGGGGTAAAATTAAAAAGTCAGTAATTGAAAAAGAATACAGTGCTGGTGGCTTAAAAATGCTTAACGTTAGAAATTTTATGTCTTCCATGAAAATCAGTTGGTTACGAAGACTCTTTTGTGATGATGGCGATTGGAAAATGTTTACTCTAAATATGTATCCTATGTTCAATGATGTGCGGTATTTGGGAGCAGAATATGTAAATATTGTTATGCAGAATGTTCAGAATCCATTTTGGAAGGATGTTTTGAGACATTATAAAAAATTGTGTTTGAAATGTAAACCTTCCTCTGTTCATGATTTTGTGTCAGAATGTATCCATTACAATGTGAATATTATAAGAAATAAAAAGAAAGTTATATTTGTGCAAGAATGGTATAACTACAACATCTTTTTTGTAAAGCAATTAATGAATGAGGATGGCAATTTCATGTCATAAAGAGAGTTTCTGAGAAGTTTTCCAGGAATCAGAACTAATTTTCTTTTGTATGAAGGTATTCTCAGTGCTGTTCGCTCGTATGGCAGGAAAGTAAATGTTGTCTTTACCAACAGATATAAATTGCTCGATCAGAAAGTATGTTTTTTTTTTTTTTTTTATCAGAAAAGGCAATAAATGTGTACAAAATATTTTGAATGATAACAATGCTATGCCTACCTGTGTCACTAAATGGAATAATCTTTTTGAGAATCTAAACTGGAAATTGATCTTTTCTCACTGCTTTAAAACCACAACAGATGTCCAACTGAGATGGTTTCAGACTAGACTTCTACACAGGCTGCTCCCAACTCAAAGATACTTATTTATGTGTAAAATCTCTGATTCTCCTATTTGCAACTTTTGTAATCAAGAAGAACAAACCATTCTTCACATGATGCATGACTGTACTGTTGTTAAAAATTTTTGGAATGATTTTGAAAATATGTTCAAAGACAAATGCCAACTTTGTCATAATATAAACATAAACAAGGAATTTGTTCTATTTGGGGTCAAAGTAGATACAAAAACAGATAAAGTAATGGACCTCATTCTTCTGTTAGCTAAATTCTACATTCATACATCTAAACTTCGAGATGTCCATCCTACTTTGTTGGCTTTTGTTGCAATTTGAAAAAATAGATATAATATTGAAAAATATTTAGCTGTTATAAATTATAATGCAAGACAGTTTGAAGAAACCTGGTTCCCATATCTTACAGTAATTCCTTGATTGCCTTCGTTCTCCCATTCCACAAAATAGATTTTATTACACGAGTATCACCAGTTGTTCTTCAGTCTTGTATGCACATGTATTATCTATTGTATAAGGTAATTGCTTGTTACCCACGGCTTTCGGGCCTCACTCCCAAATACTAAAGTGTGTGCACATGTTGCCTAAACTGTACAGTGTGTGCAGTATGATGTATGTTGTCACTGATGAAAAGTACAAACTGTATCTATATTTACTTAGTTTGACTTTCTCATCCTCGTTTCATTTATTCTTGTAAACATGGCAGAAATTATACCCCACACAGAAATGGGAGGGAGGGAGGGGAAAGTGTGTAATATTTAAGAGTGCTGTCATTCACCATGTGTATATGTGAATACAGATATATATTTAGGGGAGGGGGAAGGATGGTGTTTTTTCTTTTGTTTTGTTTGTTTGTTTGTTGTTGTTGTTGTTGTTGTTGTTGTTGTTGTTTTTTGCTTCTTCTTCCTTCCCCATTTACAACTTACGAAGAAAATGCATATGTCTCTGTATGAAGTTGTGTGTGTCTTGTAAAAAATGAAAAATTGTTCAATAAAAAAACACACACACACACACACACATGCCGTGGTGTTGACGCCACCAGTGTGATGTGTCTGGTCACTGCATTGCACAGTAACACCAACACAGGCTGTGGTGTTGACGAAACCAGTGTGATGTAACACCAACACAGGCTGTGGTGTTGACGACACCAGTGTGATGTAGCACCAACACAGGCTGTGGTGTTGACGACACCAGTGTGATGTAACACCAACACAGGCTGTGGTGTTGACGACATCAGTGTGATGTAACACCAACACAGGCTGTGGTGTTGACGACACCAGTGTGATGTAACATCAACACAGGCTGTGGTGTTGACGACACCAGTGTGATGTAACACCAACACAGGCTGTGGTGTTGACACCAGTGTGATGTAACACCAACACAGGCTGTGGTGTTGACACCAGTGTGATGTAACACCAACACAGGCTGTGGTGTTGACGACACCAGTGTGATGTAACACCAACACAGGCTGTGGTGTTGACACCAGTGTGATGTGTCCGGTCACTGCATTGCACAGTCCAGTGTCACTGTCACACACTACTGGATAGAGCACAATATAGTGATCCCTTTTCGAAACTCTCGCTTGTGTTTTGGATCTACATAACCAACTGCTTAGCTTGTTTACCTTCATCTTTTTACATAATGTTGGTGTAGTGAATAGACATGGTAGATTTGGATCAGAAGAGGCCCCATTGAACACTAAGGAAGTGACTGGGCAGCAGTGCAGTATCTCTTGCAGTAAACTGAATTACAACTATATGATCGAGACAGAAATAATTACGAAGAAAAAATTAACAGCCAGTCAGTCGTATGATAATGGGCAGGAGCTGCTACTGAAATCAAGAACTTTCCATCTTTCCCTAGCCTCCCAGACCCATCCTACCTTCACGCTACAGTGGATCACAGAAAAATGAACATGTTTCAATGAATGAAGACTGCTGATGTTTCTTCGCACGGTATCTACGCATTCAACAATACGAGTACACAGGTTGAACAAAGGACAGTAGTAGCAGGGACACGTAGATTCCTCCACACATCCAGTATGTCGGTCTGCCATGGGTCTGTGTGCGTACAGGACATTGACTTTTGGTTCTCAGAACATGCATCAGTATGTCGGTCAGCGGTGGGTCTGTGTGCGTACAGGCCATTGACTTCTGGTTCACAGAACATCCACCTTTTGGAAGGAAAAGTGAAAGTTACGCGTCCTTGTTTCAACACGCCTTGAGCATTTTGCTGTATTGATCCTGGTTCCACGATTCAGAAGTCGACAAGAAAGACCTGTCCCTCTTTAAATACCAGACAAAGGCAGAAACAATGAATTGACAGACTCACTGACTGTCACAAGCAGTGAACATAAAAAAGAGCCCAAATCCTAGATTTGAAAGGAAAGAAAATCAAAGTTTATTTTCCCTTCAGCCTACTATGCAGAACAGATCTAAAGAGTAAAAAGTGGAAGTGGCCGGTCCTATGTTAGACATTTGCATAGGTAGGAAGGTGGTAGGTCTCATGGTTTCCAATTGAGTTCTTCTGTGAAGTCCGACTTCTCAGCCTAGATCTAAGGATGGACTAGTCCAATCCCATCGTACCGGAATCTAGACAGGAATCTGACACAGAAGGGTTGTTTGTACCTTGGAGGCAAAGAGATTCTAGATCTAAGGATGGACTGGTCCAATCCCATCGTACCGGAATCTGGAGGCAAGAAGATTCTAGATCTAAGGATGGACTGGTCCAATCCCATCGTACCGGAATCTGGAGGCAAGGAGATTCTAGATCTAAGGATGGACTGGTCCAATCCCATCGTACCGGAATCTGGAGGCAAGAAGATTCTAGATCTAAGGATGGACTGGTCCAATCCCATCGTACCGGAATCTGGAGGCAAGGAGATTCTAGATCTAAGGATGGACTGGTCCAATCCCATCGTACCGGAATCTGGAGGCAAGGAGATTCTAGATCTAAGGATGGACTGGTCCAATCCCATCGTACCGGAATCTAGACAGGAAGCTGACACAGAAGGGTTGTTTGTACCCTGGGGGCAAGGACATTGCTTCGTGTAGACCTATCTTGCAAAATTGCCTGGTTGGACTATGTTTGGTTGAAAAAAAAAAAAGGGGGGGGGGGGAGGAACGGATATCTTCGAGTCAATGGAAATGGGTGGTCTGCTCATCATTGTGGAACTGGAACACAGGATAGTTTGGTGAGTGCATTGATGTTTTACATTATAATGCTGCTCTGTTGCAGGTAAAATCTGGTGACTTTGAATCTCAGTGTGGGCGAAATTTTGGCGCTGTAATTTAGATTAGGAATGGATTATTGTTATGAGAAAAAGGAAGGACGGGTTCGAAAGTGGTTTGAGAAGGATCGGAGAGGAAATGGGTGTTGTGAGACAGCATACGAGTTGGGGAAATGGGAGTGAATGATTAGTGAATATGGAGGGTGAGTAAGACAATGTGAGCTGGTAGCTGTGAGAAAGGTTATGTTTGGTATGAGAAGGATGTGCGACCAAGTGAGAGAGGAAACATGATATTAGTATTTACGATAGCGTAATATCTGCAGACATGCAACCGACCCCTGCAACCAACACTGCACCCAACGCCGCAATCAACACTGCAACACCCTGCAACAAACACTGCATCCACCACTGCACTGCCACTCGGCATTCGGGGGATCTGACGTGGACCGGCAGCTGCTGTTCCGTCTACGCGTGTGCCGTAGATCTGGACTTGCGAGTAGAGGGGAGATGTCCCGGGGGGACTCCTCACTACGTGGTGTCTACTAAGAACCTAGCCCAACAGAAAGCTAAGTGCCTTTATTCTTTTTAGTTACTCCTGTTTCGGACAAGGAAACGGTGGAACAAGAACTTGTGCTGTGCCTGTAGCTGAACTGGAAGCTCAAGTTCCAAGCTTGCTTGGGAAAGACTGTTCGTCTGGGGGGGGGGGGGGGGGGGGGGGGGGGGGGGATAACAAAGGACGTCAAAGAAAAAAAAGGGGGACTCTTGTGAGAGAAAAAGAGAGTGTGTGTGTCGATGACATTTATTTTGTGAATGCGTTTGTTTAATATAGGAATTGATAGTTGAGACCTAAAGTAGCGTTGCATTGTTTTGTTGTAGTTGTTAAGGAATTGTTAGTTAATAAATGAGTGCATCTTTTACTTTTGTCTTGCTTGCCTATTTGTTGTGGGAGGTGGTTCATTAGTGCGTGTAGAAGTACACGAAGTAAGTAGGTGCATGGTTTACAAACTCTTGTGTAGAAGTACACAACATAAAATTAGAGCGTGATTTGTGAAGCAAATGTTCCTCTTCTGTGCCCGCAAGAGGCACCTCTGAGCGAATACACTTATTGTCCGTAGGTTAGCCTGACCCTAGACCAGCATAACTTATTGTCCGTAGGTTAGCCTGACCCTAGACCAGCACAACCTAACTTGCATGGCACTGACACAAAAGATCTGTATAGTGATGTGTCGTCTGCTAGAGACACTTCAATCGTCTAGTGTCAAGTATTATCATCCATTCGGAACAGACTCTTTCTACTGAGCGATCAGACTGTAGCTGTGTACAGATGTGGGATGACTCTCCGGTGTCTGCTACCACGATTACAACACGTTCAGTGTATATTTAAGAAAACCACTGTCAGCCTACCCTACAGATCAACTGATCATCTGTTCAGTTCAGTTAGGGTGACAGTTTGTTTGAATCATATTAGTCATTCATGTTTCAGGAACTATTTCAGGTACTGTTGTTTTGTTGTTGTTGTTGTTTTTGTTTGTTTGTTTTTTTGCTAGCATTTGGGCTGATTTACAGCAAAACAGCTGTTTTTTTTTCTTCTCAATCGTCTTGTTTTAATGCTACTTACTGTTGTTAACAGTGACATAAACAATGACACATTAGGATGAACACAGTCAATCGGTATTTTATTGGGAAGAACAACATCTACTGACAATTTACCAGCAGCTTTTTTTCTTTTAATTTTCAAACAGTCGGCTGGCTTCAGCAAGACGATCTGTATGCTAACACTGCACACTTTGTGAACAAAAGTTACTTTCCTGGCCGCCTGTCCAAACGGGTCTGTCTGGAAGTTTACCAAATGGTCAGAGGAGCGTGTTTGCCGCTGAATGCTGTCCCTTTCCCATGCTTCCTGACTCGATCACTGCTTTATGGCGTCGTGTCTCGCTGATCGGCCGATATTTCTGGGAATTTGAATGGACATTTCCTACAAAACAAAGTTTGCAACGAAAATCGAAACTGCGACCATCAAAATGTTTTTGGAGTAATGACTCAGCCCCACCCCTTCTTTCCCCTTCTAGTCACATATTCACCCCGCCACTCAACCCCTTCCTCCCCCTGCCCATCTTCCACATTCCCTTTCCACCAATCTGTAACACTCCATTCCAATGTGAAGGCTTCTTTTTCTTATTTACATAATTTGTCTCTTTTCCTTTTCTCTTTTCTTTCCGTTTTTCTGTCTTTTCTTCTTTCTTCAGTCAGTACAGTTGTAACCCCTTGACCAAGCAGTTGTAGCAAAAGCAGTTATCCACACATAGTCATGCTGTGAGGTCCCTCACATTAACAGCAGGTCGTTAAGTTGTCTCCAGGGTACACTTGCTGACCCCCTCACTGACTGCGCTCGTTCTGCCCTCAAACACACAGTTCAGCACAGGGTAAGCAAGTCTTCACTGCCACCCTGTGAACAGCCGCACTAAGAAACAACAGCAACAGAAAGGCACGACCCCCTGCTTTCAACAATGGATCTGGCCAAGAATAGTTCAGTGAACGGCCGAGCAAAACACATAGAAACTGAAAGCACTTGCCAAGAATAAACTGGCCATAAAAAGACAGAATGTGAAAGGGGAAGAAGCAGGTTTTACGGTCAGAGTTATCTCCTCCCCCCTCCCCCCCCCCACCCCCCACCCGTTCACCATCATCCCCATCCAGCAACGTTCACCACCTCCGTTCCCGGATGTCAATGAGGAGCAGCAGCATGGCTGAACTGTTGTCCCTCTAACATCCACACAGCGAGTGGAAAGAGGTTACGCTTGTACTGGCTATGGATCCGTGTCCCGTTTTAGAAACCTCTGAATGGTCTCACCCTCATTCCCTGCCTGTCTCTCTCTCTCTCTCTCTCTCTCTCTCTCTCTCTCTCTCCTCTCTCTCTCTCTCTCTCCTCTCCCCCCCCCCCCCTGTCCAAACTCCTCCTCCATCCCCCTCACTAAGAATACCAATGAAATAAAGAGGAAAGCACTGCGTGAACTTCTGTCGTATATTCTGTATTCCTTGGGTTTTTTTTTTCTTTTACATCATGCACACACATCCTTTTCTTCAAACAACTGTCACGAAACATGGCGTGCGTTCTCACACAGAAGTCCAGAATCCCTACTGTTTATGGTTGAGATAAGGAGACACGCATCATTAGAGTAAGCCTGCTGATATCAACATTGTATTTTGCTTGTCAACGTCAGGATTGAAATCTCTGGCATCATTATGATTATTTTCTCCAGTACTTATGACTCGAATGTGCAACAAAACAGGTCTGTTAATCACCGTGTCGATTGTTCGTTTGTGTGTGTGTGTGTGTGTGTGGGGGGGGGGGGGGGGGGGGGGGGGGGGGGGGGGGGGGGGGGGGGGGGGGGAGGGGGGGGGGAGGTGAGGGTTCGTGCGTGCATACGTGTGTGTGTGTCGTGTGGTGATGTGTATGTGTGTGTGTGTGTGTGTTGTTGGTGTGTGTGTGTGTTGGGGTGCGGCGAGAGAGACAGACAGACAGACAGACAGAGACAAAGACGGGGAGAGAGACAGTGCATAAGGAACTTTAGTTTTTTTCTCATCAATTACAAAAGCAAATTTAACTGACCTTGGCAGAATTATAAACATAGTCCAGACCTTCGCAGCTGTCCCTTGCCTGAAGACTTTGCTAGATGGCTTTCAGCATAAATCTGTCATGAAGTTTTCAGTAATATTGTCAGTGTGACATGTTCTTGTTTAATTGAGATCGGTTACAAGATCTGCTCAATGCACTAACAAAGGATAAATGAAATGCTATAAAAGGCAAACATTGTAAATATGTTACATTGCATTCTGTGAAGATCTGATCTTTTCACGCACTTCAACTGGGCAGAGGATACAGGTGAATCTACCATCTATCTATCTATCTATCTATCTATCTATCTATTTCTATCTATCTATCTATCTAAAATTAAAACTAAAACTAAAACATACCAGATATGGTGAATCTACCTACTATCTATCTATCTATCTATCTATCTATCTATCTATCTATCTAAAATTAAAACTAAAACTAAAACATACCAGATGTATATCATCATGCCAAAAAATAGGTAAGTGAAACTGTATCAGCTTATTTATCATGAAAAAACCAAAGGATGTGGTATTAATGCATAAAGTCAAATAGTATTATATGTTCAACATTAAACAGAGATTTACAAACACTATACTAATCCACAGTACATTTGGCGTTATTGCCAAAATGATAGAAGACAATCCTGGCAACAGACAAAGTAGATGCTTTTAATGAAAGCAGACGTCATGTGTGGCTGACTAAAATGACCTCATGCACCCCTTTCAACGTACTGGAGGGCTCACATAGAAAATCTCGGCACAAAGTCGCGAGCTACGATCGAAGGAAGACCTCACAGGAACATGTCGGCCGACTGAGGTCACTGGGAACTTGCAAACATTTCCATTTCATTGGTGAGAGTACACTGGGCCTTCTGGAAGTACTCCCCCTGTCCTGCCTCTGTCCTCCCACCCATCCCTCTCCACTCACCAGTAAGCTGTTGCAAAGGTCACACACTGCCAGGGACCTCGTCTTTCACACACACACACACACACACACACACACACACACCACATCTATCTATCTGTCTGTCTATCTGCTGTGTCTGTCTCTCTCTTGTATATCTGTTTATATCTCTATTTAGCTCTATCTATCTCTCTCTCTCTCTATCTATCTGTGTGTGTGTGTGTGTGTGTGTGTGTGTGTGTGTGTGTGTGTGTGTGTGAATCTGTCTATTAATCTATATGTCTGCCTTTCTATCTATCTATCTAAAGACATACACGCATGCATACATACATTCATACGTACATACATACATATATACATACATACGTATACATACATACATGCATACATACATACATACATACAACACACACACACACCGTAAGTACGTACGTACATGATGTACATAGTTGCTCGGCCAAACAAAATATAACTTGAATCTGTACAATTTCATTATCACACCATGATTTAAAGCTGGGTTGTTTCAGTTCAGTGACCACAGGCGGAAGATGAAGCAGCAGAACAACCGTTGTGTCACTGGAACACCAGCGGACAAGAAATAAACCATATAGAAGCAGGTATTTCTACTTGGAACCTTCTGCATGCAGAACAAAGGAAAGAGACAAAGGGAAACAAGGAGAGCGAGAGCAGAGAGAACAGTGACTTCCACTGTACTTTGGTGGTGTCCTATTTCTTTTTTTTTCTTTTTTCCCTAACATGAGCACACACAAGAAAAATGGTTCTTTTTATGAAGGACAAAAGTGTCATCATCAAGTACAAATGGCATGGAAGAAGGACTCTCACAGTTTTTTTTTTTTTTTTTTTTAAGGCATCAGTTGTCGGATCAATGGAGCACCTAAGGCGGCGACTTTTTTTTTTTTTTTTTTTTTCCCTAAGGCCAAAATCCACCTCTACATTTTTTGGTGCTTCACACTGTCCTCTTCATCTGCCAAAAAAAACAAAAAGCGGAAAAAAAACAAAATCAATTTCCACGACTAGCTTTTTTTTTTTTTTTTTTTTTCCTTACAACCAGTCTCTTACACACCATGCATAGTCTGTATGTTCTCTCTCAAAATGGACAATTTTTGCTGATTTTAGTGCTTTGGCATTTGATACAATGTGTCTGGGTTTGTTAATGTTCTAATGTGTGGTGTACTGGCACACTCACTCTGATAATGTCTGTTTAAAAAAAAAAAAAAAAAAAAAACCGGACAGACAGAGAAAAAGAATGAAAGAAAGGAAGGAAGAAAGGAAGAAGAGAAAGAAGGAAAGAACACAAAACCCAAAAAGAGTTCGTTACTATGTAAAAACAAACGAAATATCCAAATAAATATACTGCTGTAAACTAATGTAAAACACGATAATCTTCCGGCCTAATTGTGACCAGGTTGAATAGACTGAATACAACAAAGATTTCCTTTCGCCTCCTCCGTTCTCTCCTGTGCGTCCAAACGTTCCCCGAAAGCCTTCCTTGGAACAAAAACATCCCAGAATGACCGAAGGAACGAGCGAACATGGAACGAAAGGATTAATAAATTTTGTGTACTACAATTATAAGTAGCCGGAGAAGCGGTGGGGAGAGGGCGGGGGGGGGGGGGGGGGGGGGGGGGGGGGGGGGGGGGGGGAGGGGACCTGTGGACGGGGTCGGAAGAAGCTGGAAGATGAAGTGAGGTATAAACTAGCTCCTTACGTTGAATTCTTTTTCAAAGATTGATTGCAATGAGAATGCAGACAGTGTCTTTTTAAAAATACTTATGGACATTTTCCCAACCAATGGAATGAGGTTTATGTATACATATTTTCCACGTGGGCAGAATGAACTGTTCACACCAAACAGAACATCAGTGACTGACAACGTTAGCTTAATATTTGTGTCTACATAAATTTTTTGCTCAATGAAATTCCAAAAATTCTTTACAACTGGACAATTATAGAAAAAATGTTCAATATAATCCACCATATCAACACAATAAGAACATTGATTATTTTCTCGTATTTTCATTTTGTTCAACATTATATTTGTAGGGTAAATATTATGTAACACTTTCCAGTGAAGGACTCTAAGTCGCACTACTTTGGTGGTTTCTTTAGCCCTAGACCAGGCCTGTTTGTCTAGGGTGTAACCAAATTTCCTTTCCCAGAAATAATGGGCCGTTGGTACATTCGTTACGTTGTCTTTGGATAACATTTTCCTGATGTTCTTTGGCTTTGTATTGAAATGTTTTGCATCACAATCCTGTCGGCTTCTGCAAGGATCTCCTCTCTCTATCCATTGAATCCACTCCTTGGGAATAGAGTTAATAAGGGCATTATATTCCAAAATAATGTTAGCCTTGCTTCGCCCAACCATATTCTGTACTTCCTCAAGAGACAGACATCTATGTTCGTTCTGATGGATTATATCTTTCATCTGTTCAATTCCTGAATTGTGCCAGTTTGGAAAGAATAATACTTTATTTTTGTATTTAATGAGAGAGTTGTTGAAGAGAAGCTGTGACTGGAAATTACCACTGTTTATTTCACTTTGTTTACTTATAGTTTTGTTGCCTAGATAACATGCAAATATGTCTTTCCAGAAATCATTTTCAATTCTATCAATGCCCTGCATATCCTTTGTCCTTGTGTTTACATTGAAGAAATTACCCCCGTTTGCCAGTTTGTTCAAATGCCACAATGGGATCAACCTCCAGTTTTCATTTTCTTTGGCGCTATATAATTTACCCATCCATTGTAAGTTTAGAACCTTCTGGAACTGAAGCATGTTGATCATGTTCAGACCACCTTCGTCTACGTTTGATTCCACTACTTTCCTCTTCACTTTCTCGAATGCTTTCCTGTTACTGAATTTTTTCTGCCATACAAATCGGTATAACGCTGTATTAATTTTACGCAGCACTGCATCTGGAAGACCAATAGACTGCATTACATATACAAACTGACTTATGAGAAACGTTTTTATAACAATCACTTTACCTTGAATGGAGAGATCTCTCCTTTTCCAATTATTTATTATACTATTCATTTTATCGATTCTTTCATTCCAGTTTTCATCAATGTTCTTCGCCATCTCGTTGGTATCAAAATAAATTCCCAGAACCTTCATTCTGTTTACTGTTGTGAATGGAAGATCTGGGTCTTTTTTCATAGTTCCCATTAGTAGAGCTTTTGTTTTCTGAACATTCAATATTAATCCAGAAAACTTTTCAAACGATGACAAGATTTCTAATGATTTAAACATATCATATCGGTCTTTGAGAAACAATGTTGTGTCATCTGCCATTTGTTTTATCTTTATACTAGAATTTCCATTCCCAGAAGGTAAAGGAACTTTGATGCCTGCAATCGAACTATTCCGAATCTTAATGGCTAGTAACTCGACAGCTAGCACAAAGGCTAATGGTGAGAAAGGGCAACCTTGTCTTATTCCACAATTCACATCAAAGGGCTCGGAAATCCAACCTCCGTGATTTACAGAGGTCATGTTTCCGTTTATCAAAATAGATACCCACTTTTTAAAATCTGGTCCAAAACCAAAAATGTCAAACACTTTCAGCAGAAAACTCTTTGATATCGAATCAAATGCTTTTGCATAATCAATAGCGAGCAAAAAGCCGGCTCTATTAGTTTTATTTAGGTAATTGATTACGTCATCAATCGATTTTATGACTGTTGCGATGTTTCTACCTTTGATGTAACCTACCTGATCTTCATTTACCAAGCTAGTGATGACTCGTCCAAGTCTTAACGCTAAGACTTTTGCTAATAATTTGTAATCACTGTTAGTTAACGTGATTGGTCTCCAGTTGTTTAATTTGTCTCTATCTAAATCTTTTCCCTTATGTAGCAGAGTTATTACACCATATCTTTGAGAATATGACAGCTTACCAACATGGAAAGCTTCCATGAACGACTGAGTAAGTGTTTTACATATTTTATTCCAAAAAAAATTTATAAACTCTATTGTCGGTCCGTCGTTGCCGGGGGCAGATCCATTTCTCATATTCTTCAGAGCGCTTGTCATTTCCTCCACTGTCACCATGCCCTCGCATGAAACAGCTTCATTAGCGTCTAGTCTTGGAAAGTTTTCATTTTCCATAAATGTATTTATTGCTCCCCTAACATCTTTTTCTGCGGTTTCTTGATTATAAAGTTTCCTATAAAATGAGACTTGTTCTTGCTAAATTTCTGTCCGATCTGTAATTATCTCACCTGAATCTTTAGTTAATCTCGTTATTACTTTCTTCTTTCCTCTAGCCTTTTCCAGATTGCAAAAATATTTTGTATTCCTTTCACCTTCTTCAATCCATTTAACTCTTGCTCTAATTTGCGCTCCTCTCGTTCTCTCAACCTGCAACAACTCTATTTCTTGTTTTAGACTAAGATACTGTTTCTGCACCCCTACATCAGAGGGATTACTGACTAATGCCTTTTCTTTTTCCACAAGTTGTGCGTTTAGACAATATTCACGATTTCTTCTTTTGCATGCAAGTGACCTTCCATACTCAGTACAAAAAGTACGAATTTCAACTTTACATAGATCCCACCTTCTTATATAAGACACATCATCGGAAGAATCATTGAGATGCTTATCTAATAAATCGTTCATCTTTGCAACAAACTTAGTATCTTTTAAAAAACTATTGTTAAATCTCCAGTATCCTGGTCCTCTTTCAAAATTACCGTTGTTTAGTTCCGTTATGAGAGCTTTGTGATCTGAATGCGCAACCGTCGTGAGTTCACACGAAACACACAAGGGTAGCATTTCCTCTGACACAAAACAGTAATCCAAACGCCGAGCAATGAAAGGGTTATTCTTGCTCCAGGAGAAATCTTTTTCTTCATTATGAAAAACTCTCCAGATGTCTGTCAGATTCAAATTTCTTACTGCATTATTTAACTCTTTTACTTCTGACTCGTGATGACATTGACCTGTAATAATATCAAGACTGTTCTTCATAACACAATTAAAATCACCAAGCAACAATAGATTTTGCTCACTATATCCAGCACACGTTTCCTGTAACTTTGTCATGAAAACTGATTTATCTTTCATATTATTTGGAGCATATATATTTGCCAATTTAAAGTCATATAGTTCACTTTTGACTGACACAACTAAGATTCTCTCTAGAGCCAGTTCAACATCTACGTTACCATCAAAATCTTTTGATATTAGAATAATCTCTCCTTGACTCCTTTTCGTGCCCTCATTGTAAAATAATTTTCCTCCCCACTGTTTTTCCCATAGCAACGCATCATTCTCGGTTACATGGGCTTCCTGTAAACAGGCAATATCAATTTTATTACTTTTTAAATAACGAAAAATAGCGGATCTTTTAAATTTATTCCTGAGACCTCTTACATTCAAAGAACATATTCGTATTTTATCCATTGGAAGTATTATATGGATATTACACTAGTACACATTTTCCGAATTCCTTACTCAATGTCCGTTATTCAAGCGAGGCCGAAACCATGAGGTCTGTCCTAGGAAGCCGGGCATCTACCCACACTGGTCGCTTACCTCAGTGTTGGTACTGTGGGGAGCCTGACGGGTGGATTTACCACTGTCCTTTTTCGGGTGCTTACCCCTCCCCGCTACCTCTTTAGGGCTGGACCCCTCCTTGGGTCGCCGGCGTTTCGGGGTCTCCGACCTGCTCCGGGACAGGCTCTCCAGCTGCAGGGAGGCGGAGAGCGTGGCCTGACGCTCGCTGGGCCTGCCTCTGACTGTACGGTCATTCCGTCTGTGGCTGTCGTCGGGCTGGTCGCTGTCCGTCGGTGCGATGTCCCCCACTCCGGGTGCGTCCTCTCTGTCCTCAACTGGAGTCCCTGAAACAGAAAACTGGCACAGAGGATCCCCGCGCTTATGGCCGGACTGTCTGCACTCACGGCAGACAACCTCTTTGTCGCACACCGAGGCATGGTGGTTCTGTCCCACGCATTTGGAACAGATGAGGGTTTTTTTTTTTAGCCAGCTTTTGTTCCTTATGATATATTTTAGCCCAAACAGACTTACTTTCATGAACTTTTGCAGGGGCACGTCAGGGACGGTGATGAAAACGAACCTCCGCCCTGTCAAAAAACGGGTAAGTTTTCCGTCTGCATCCCTCGCTCTCTCTGTTTTGATCGAGGAACGCAACTCACACCCTACCTTCGCCAGGGAATGCTCGATTTCTGAGTCGGCCACTGATATGGGTACGTTGTCGACCCACACTTTTGTTGTTGGCTTCTCCTCCCCAGTGTCACTCTTCAGAATAAAAGGGTTAGTGTTTGCCAGTTGTAAAATGGTCCCTCTGACCCTCATACCCTGGGTCAGGAGCTGATTTCTTGCCTCTGTCGTTGCTGGGTAAATCCTCCAGAGGCCGTTGATCAGTTGCGCCCCGACTATCGACCCCTGACCGACTGACCTCTCACCTGCCAAGCAAATCTCTAAGACGGTTGGTCGGTTGTTGCTTGAGTCAGGGATGTCTTTGACTTTAACGAAGACAGGGTTGACGCCGGTAGTCATTCTCGCAAATATGACAGTGAAACAGTGAAGAAACAATACCTGCGTGTCACAGCAGTAAACCACTGTGTCGATTCGGCGTTGCGGAAAAAAAAAAAACGGCAAAGTCGGAAAAAAGGCTCAGCTCACGAACTCTGCTGCGTGCTTGGAGCGTGCGAAAACCGTGACCGCTCGACACGGCTGCTACTCACCGAATCCAGGACTATCACAGTTAATATCATGCAGATATATCAAGTACAAATGGCATGGAATAAGGACTCTCACAGTTAATATCATGCAGATATATCAAGTACAAATGGCATGGAGTAAGGACTCTCACAGTGAACATCATGCAGATACATCAGGTACAACGAGCATGGAATAAGGACTCTCACAGTGAACATCATGCAGATATATCAAGTACAAATAGCATGGAATAAGGACTCTCACAATGAACATCATGTAGATAGGGAAGCAGACAGTGACGTATCAGACAAATCATTTCTCTTGCACTTCTCCCTTGCCTCGCAAGTTTGACAGCCAGCCACACAGATACTATGTACTCGTATCCACCGAACAACCAACATCAAATGAGGAAATGATTGAAGAAAACGCATACCATTTGATTCATGAAATAATCACATGTGAGTAAGCGAGAGACAGACAGACAGACAGGCTAGGAGACAGACTCAGGAACGTTCTTAAATATATTAGAATGGAGAGGAATGCTTCACGTCTTTTAATGTAGGAAATACCTAGTTGTGGACCTTGAAGTGAAATGTTACACGGTCTGTGTGTCAGTGAACACCATACGTGGCCTTCATAATTGGTTTTCAAATGTCGTCTCCTAAGAGTAGCGGGAAATATAAACGTATAAGAACACGTGCAGACACCCCATCCTCTCCCCTCCCCCACCCATCCCATTCTCCTCAATAGCGCACACGCGCGTGCACGGACGCACGTACAGCCACAAGCGCATGGAAAAATAGCAAGGGACAGAAAAAAGATAATTTACACACACACAACACACACACACACACACACACACACACACACACACACACACACACACACACACACCACTAAATGCAAAAGAACGAAAGAAAGGAAACAGAGAAGCACAAATGGACAAAGACAGGAGAAAAGTATCTTAAAACGATTGCTTGAAGAGAGAGAGGGAGAGAGACAGAGTCAGATAATCAGTGAACATATAACCAGTTGGAAGCAAAAGCAGGGGAAAAAGCAGCCGAAAATGAAAGAAAAAACAACAGGCTGGGAGGGGGGGGGGGGGGGTAGTTGGGAGGATGAGGATGTTGGGATGGCGTGCGGAAGGCAAAGAAAACAAAGGAAAACAAAGAGAAAGGAGTGAAAACAATGGAAACCAAATGAAAACAAGCCAAATACGTAAAACGTGAGGGTCGTACATAGAGAGACTAAGAAGAAAAGAAAGAAGAAACAAGACTGAACATGAAAAAATGAAGCTTAGGATTAAGGAAAGAAATATAAGAAAGGAAAACGCTGCACATACTGCACAGGGAGTGATGAATGAGGAAGGACCTTGCTGTAGGAGGTGAGAAAATGGGTCTGTCACATACTGCACAGAGTGATGGATGAGGAAGGACCTTGCTGTGGGAGGTGAGAAAATGGGTCTGTCACATACTGCACAGAGTGATGGCTGAGGAAGGACCTTGCTGTGGGAGGTGAGAAAATGGGTCTGTCATTCTGCACAGAGAGTGATGGATGAGGAAGGACCTTGCTGTGGGAGGTGAGAAAATGGGTCTGTCACATACTGCACAGACAGTGATGGATGAGGAAGGACTTGCTGTGGGAGGTGAGAAAATGGGTCTGTCACAGAATGCCTCGCACAGAGAGTGATGGTGAGGAAGGACCTTGCTGTGGGAGGTGAGAAAATGGGTCTGTCACAGAATGCCTCGCACAGAGAGTGATGGATGAGGAAGGACCTTGCTGTGGGAGGTGAGAAAATGGGTCTGTCACAGAATGCCTCGCACAGAGAGTGATGGATGAGGAAGGACCTTGCTGTGGGAGGTGAGAAAATGGGTCTGTCACAGAATGCCTCGCACAGAGAGTAATGGATGAGGAAGGACCTTGCTGTGGGAGGTGAGAAAATGGGTCTGTCATACTGCACAGAGAGTGATGGATGAGGAAGGACCTTGCTGTGGGAGGTGAGAAAATGGGTCTGTCACAGAATGCCTTGTAACGGAACGCCCCACCCCTGGCTCACCGGCATCGATTTTTGTTTTGCAGAGAGAGAGAGAGAGAGAGAGAGAGAGAGAGAGCCAGACAAAGAGAGACAGACAGAGAAAGAGACAGACAGACAGAGAGATACAGACAGGCAGACAGACATTCAGACAGACGGACAGAGAAATACAGACAGGCAGAGAGAGACAGAGAGTGAGAAAAAGAGAGAGACAGAAGACAGACAGAGAAAGAGAGACAGAGAGAGACGGAGACAGATACAAAGACACACACACACACACACACACACACACACACACACACACACACACACACACACACACAGAGAGAGAGAGAGAGAGAGAGAAACAGAGAGAGAGACAGAAAGAGACACACAGAGAGACAGAGACACAGAGAGAAGAGAGAGAGAGAGAGAGAGAGAGAGAGAGAAGAGACAGAGAGTTCACATATGTTCAGTGGTCAGCCTCCCCTTCAGTGCAGTGTGTTCATGACGTCCTTCCTCACCGTGTATTCAGCTGTTGTCGCCCAGCTGCCTGACACCATGCGTGAAAGAAATAGAATGAAAAGACAATGGCTGCAAACTGGCGTCCACGTGCATAAGCAGATCCTTCATGCCGCATTTTGTTAGTATAATGGTGCTGAAGGCAAAAAAGCCACACATTTTCAATGCAAAAAGTACTACCGTGCACTACAAGCACACAGCTATTCATGATTGCAAGCAATCTCCTGGCTAAAGCAAAGTTAACTTCACTTCCTCTGTCTAATCTTCGGTCTAAACTTTCACCAAAATTTTCTGATTTCGGTCGGCAAAGATCAATTTCCAAAACAGTACTGATTTCCATTACAAAACATTCAAATAATTCCCTCTCTGACATCTATTTGTCAAACTTTAAACCAGTAGGCCTATCTGAATCAGAGGTTAAGAAAGTCATCAAAAGAGACTCCTCAGTGAAAACTCATAAAGTTGATCTACCTTCGTCTCTGCTTACTGAATTTGTGGATGATCTGATACTGTGTTTCATGGCAACAGCAAATAATTCCTCTACTTCTGGTGGTTTTCCATCTGGATTTAAATCTGCAATTATCAAACCTTACTTGCAAAAAAAAAAAAAAACATCTTTGGATGATGAAAACCTCAGAAACTATAGATCTGGTTCAGTTGTTGAGAAGAAAGTGTTCCTTTGGACCACCTTCAAGGAAATAACTCGCTATACTCTTTAGATTCTGCCTGTTGACCTGGTCAAGGCACTGCAACAGCACTTTTGACATTGTCATTGATCTGTTAAATGCCCTTCACGATGTTCACAATCATCTCCTTTCTCTTCTGGATCTGTCCGCTGCATTTGATACGATATATCACGCTGCTCTTTTTCCTCGATTCTAATTAACTTTTGGCCTATCTGGAAAAGCACTCTTTTGGTTCAATTCTTATCTCTCTTTTCGTTGTTTTATTGGCTCCATTGATGGCCGTGCCTCTTCTCCTACAGATCTGCAGTTTGGAGTTCCACGGTGACTTGTCCAGGGTCTCATTCTTTCTGTCCTCTAAAACTCAACCCATTTCTGAAAATGTCTCCCAGCACGCTCTGTCTTACTATAGTTTCTCTGATGATAACCAACGCTGTAAAGCTGGTGAACTGTCCTAGCTACCATTCATCATGCAGACTACAGAACCATGCTTTTCTGATATTAAAGAATGGATGAAACACAATAATATCCGGTTTTGATAATGACATGGCACTGTCACTGCAGCTAAAAGGATTCCTTCTTCCCAGATTGTTCCGACATCCAAGCAGCCAGACATTCGTTTTGTCTATTCATAACATTGATGTTACACTGGACAAGAGACTGTGATTCTAAAATTATATCTCTGTATGTCGCTTGTGTTGACTTAAAATCTGTAGTATTAATTGTGTTTTGCATCTTCTTTTTGTGGCTGTGACCCAAACCCTTATCTATGCTTTTGATCTTTCACGGCTAGATCGCTGCAGTTCTCTTCTTGCAGGCTATCCGGAACCTTTCATATATCAGTTATAGAAAGTACAGAATAAGGCAGACTGATGTTCAGCTGTTCTAAATTCACTGATGTTGATCTTCTTCATTCTCTTCACTGGCTCCCTTCTGATCTTCTCCAGAACTACACTCCTGCCATATCCAGACCTCATCTCCCCCATATCCAGACCTCATCTCCCCCATATCCAGACCTCATCTCCTCCATATCCAGACCTCATCTCCTCCATATCCAGACCTCATCTCCCCCATATCCAGATCTCATCTCTTCCATATCCAGACTTCATCTCCTCCATATCCAGACCTCATCTCTTCCATATCCAGACCTCATCTCTTCCATATCCAGACCTCATCTCCTCCAGACCTCATCTCTTCCATATCCAAACCTCATCTCTTCCATATCCAGACCTCATCTCCCCCATATCCAGACCTCATCTCTTCCATATCCAGACCTCATCTCCCCCATATCCAGACCTCATCTCCTCCATATCCAGACCTCATCTCTTCAATATCCAGACCTCATCTCTTCCATATCCAGACCTCATCTTCCCCGTATCCAGACCTCATCTCTTCCATATCCAGACCTCATCTCTTCCATATCCAGACCTCATCTCCCCCATATCCAGACCTCATCTCCTCCATATCCAGACCTCATCTCCTCCATATCCAGACCTCGTCTCCTCCATATCCAGACCTCATCTCTTCCATATCCAGATCTCATCTCTTCCATATCCAGACCTCATCTCCTCCATATCCAGACCTCGTCTCCTCCATATCCAGACCTCATCTCTTCCATATCCAGACCTCATCTCTTCCATATCCAGATCTCATCTCTTCCATATGCATACCTCATCTCTTCCATATCCAGACCTCATCTCTTCCATATCCAGACCTCATCCTCTCCATATCCAGACCTCATCTCCTCCATATCCAGACCTCATCTCTTCCATATCCAGACCTCATCTCTTCCATATCCAGACCTCATCTCTTCCATATCCAGATCTCATCTCTTCGATCTCATCTCTTCCATATCCAGACCTCATCTCCTCCATATCCAGACCTCATCTCCTCCATATCCAGATCTCATCTCGTCCATATCCAGATCTCATCTCCTCCATATCCAGACCTTATCTCCCCCATATCCAGATCTCATCTCTTCCATATCCAGACCTCATCTCCCCCATATCCAGACCTCATCTCTTCCATATCCAGACCTCATCTCTTCCATATCCAGACCTCATCTCCCCCATATCCAGACCTCATCTCTTCCATATCCAGACCTCATCTCTTCCATATCCAGACCTCATCTCCCCATATCCAGATCTCATCTCTTCCATATCCAGACCTCATCTCTTCCATATCCAGACCTCATCTCCTCCATATGCAGATCTCATCTCTTCCATATCCAGACCTCATCTCCTCCATATCCAGACCTCATCTCTTCCATATTTCCTTCAGACCTCATCTCTCCATATTCCAGACCTCATCTCTCCATATCCAGACTCATCTCCTCCATATCCAGACCTCATCTCTTCCATATCCAGACCTCATCTCTTCCATATCCAGATCTCATCTCTTCGATATCATCTCTTCAATATCCAGACCTCATCTTCTCCATATCCAGATCTCATCTCCTCCATATCCAGACCTCATCTCTTCCATATCCAGATCTCATCTCTTCCATATCCAGACCTCATCTCCCCCATATCCAGATCTCATCTCTTTTATATCCAGACATCATCTCCCCCATATCCAGATCTCATCCCTTCCATATCCAGATCTCATCTCCCCCATATCCAGACCTCATCTCCTCCATATCCAGACCTCATCTCTTCCATATCCAGACCTCATCTCTTCCATATCCAGACCTCATCTTCCCCATATCCAGACCTCATCTCTTCCATTTCCAGACCTCATCTCTTCCATATCCAGACCTCATCCCCCATATCCTGACCTCATCTCTTCCATATCCAGACCTCATCCTCTCCATATCCAGACCTTCAGAGAGCGTCCTTACTCTTTTCAAGCGCCCTATTTAGGATCAACGTCCATTTCTCTCTCCGCAAATCTGCCTCTCATCCTGGAAGGCAATTCTCAGGAAATAACAGAGAGACAGACAGACAGACAGAGAGACAGAGACAAAGACAGACGGACAGAGAGAGAGAGAGATGGGGGGGGGGGGGGGGGGAGATGTTTTGAAATGCTCGGAAGACTTTAAAGAGTAATAGAATACTACTTTCGGAGATTAGTACCCCGGCCGTGGACGTAGAAGTCAAAAGTTACAAAGTCTGTGAGTCAGTGGACATGATAATGTCAAGTTCCTAAGTGGTTTTCAAAGGTCGTTTCCTGAAACTAACCGGAAATACAAACGGACACGAACACGTGCAAGCACTCTCTTATCCTCAACTAGCCCCGTCCTCATACGCTCGCGTGCACACGCACGTACATGCACGTGCACAATGAAATACGGAAGGACACCAAAAATAGATGATTTCAATATTCATACAGCACTAAATGTCAAACGAAAGACAAGATAATAGCAGAAACAAACGAACGACAGAGAAAAAAATGATTTAAAAAAATCAGCACATAATGAAGATTTAATCAGATTAAGGCCATAACCCGAACTGAAGGTGTAGTATCCACAACATACATAGTATCACTTGACATCGTGAAAGAAAATGAAAAGAGAAAGCAAGTACATAATGCACCAAACGATAATGTTGAGAATACACAGTACGTAACCTTTTTTGTGCTTCATGAATGTACATAGCGAGACTGACTAAAACTGTCTTCATAACTTCCTCTGAAAATACAAGGGTCAGAGTAATGCTTTGCCTTTACGAATTTTATTCTAACGTCATGAAAAGCAGGACAGCAAAAAAAGGAAATGGATTTCATCTTTCTGGGCCAGATTACCTAAGCAGCATGTCCGTTCATTATCACCAGCGGTACTGTAACGATGACAAGCAATATCAGCAACATCAAATCTAGCATACTTAGTGCGCTCTTAATACATGTATCCATGTCCATTTTGATGTACAGCTCTTTCATATAAGTTTCTTAAAGAGTCTGTATTGCGCAGATCTGTCACAACTTCAAATATGATCATGCCAGTCCTGCCGTCTGAGAGGAGAGAGAGAGAGAGAGAGAGAGAGAGAGAGAGAGAGAGAGAGAGGGGGGGGGGGGCACTGTTTTAAAGGTCAATTATCCCGACGATACCAGTCCTGTCTGTCATGGCAAGGATCTAGAGTCTGCAACAAACGTCGAGTTCTCTGATCTTTTGAACCTGATATGGGAACTCATTTATGACATTTCCAACTCGTTGAAGTTGTGTTTTTGCGTACATTGTGGACTCCTTTCCCTCTCAACCTCTCTAATCTGATCAGAGGAAGAGACTAGAATTGGTCTTGCCGGGCCCCAAACATGTGGAACAAATAAACACTGTACAAACGCAACAGGTTTCCGCTTCTGGATCCTCTACAAGCAAAAACATGTACGTGACAAGGAATGAGAAAGAAAGGAAGAAAAAAAAAAGAAAGAATGAAAGAAAGCAAGCAAAAAAAGAACGAAAGAAAGAAAGCAAAACAAAAGAAGGAAAGAAAAAAGAAATGGAAGTCACACACACACACACACACACACACACACACACACACACACACACACACACACACACACACACACACACACACACAAAGAACAAAGAAGTTGCCCAGCTAAACTGGCCTATGTCTGTGATCATCTGGTGAATAGAAAGTGTAATTAGAGTTATCATCTCCTGGATAACAAAAATATGGGAAGGAAACTGAAAATGGAGGATTAAAAAAAGACAGAGAGAAATGAATAGTTGTTGATAAGAGAGAGAGAGAGAGAGAGAGAGAGAGAGAGAGAGAGAGAGAGAGAGAGAGAGAGAGAGGGGTGAGATGTTTTCTTCATAGAAAGGCAGCAACCCTTAATGAAGACTGTGTGCATTACAAACAACTAGTCCCCATCATAATGAACATAACTAGACAAAACAAAACAGTATCATGATATCACGTGCTCTTTCATCTGAAAGGCATTGTGTAAGTATATTGATAAACATCGTTACGTTGCGATGCTGTCAAAAGACTTAATTTGAAAAAGTTAGGGCTTCAATAGAATTTTGCTGCTTTCAATTATTTTCTGAGATTAACCAAAACAGGAGAGCATGATAGAGACAGACAGACGGACGGAGAGGGACAGAGGGAGGGGGGCGGGGAGGGAGGGGGGAGACGGGTGGGAGAGAGAGTAGGAAAAAACAAAGACCAAAGAAAAGAAAAGGACAACCAACGGACGCATAAAGTTTGGAAACGAAGGAAAGGACAGTAAAAAAAAAAAAAAAAAAATGACGGGAAAGCAATATATATATATATATATATATATATATATATATATATATAAAGAGAGAGAGACAGAGAGACAGACAGACAGACAGACAGACAGACAGAGAGACAGAGACAGACAGAGACAGAGACAGAGAGAGGGTCAGAGAGAGAGAGAGAGAGAGAGAGAGAGAGAGAGAGATAGACAGACAGACAGACAGACAGACAGACAGACAGACAGAGACAGAGAGAGGGTCAGAGAGAGAGAGAGAGAGAGAGAGAGAGAGAGAGAGAGAGAGCTAAGGTAGTGCACATGGAGTTGGGAGGAGGAAGACACGATAGAAAAATCTCAAACAAGTGAATGAAAACGATCGAAAAAACGGAAAGAAAAGCAAGAAAATAAACATAGGGCTCAGCAGGAAAGAAAATAAAGAGAGAGAGAGAGAGAGAGAGAGAGAGAGAGAGAGAGAGAGAGAAGAGAGAGAGAGAGAGAAACGAAAGAAAAGCTTGGAGGAAAAGAGAGAGTAGAATAAAAATAAAAAGGGAAATACAAAACGTTAAGGGGCAAAGAATTGCCAGGAAAATGAATGAGGGAAGACCTGGACATGGGAGGTGAGAAAATTGGTTTGTGACAGACCGCTGTGTGAGGGAACGCTGCACCTTTTGCACACAGGCATCGATTTGTGTTCTGCAGCTAAACTATACAAAAAGACTGGGTATATATATATATATATATATATATATATATATATATATATAAGAGAGAGAGAGAGAGAGAGAGAGAGAGAGAGAGAGAGAGAGAGAGAGAGTATCCGCACTAAAGAAAAAGAACTTGCACAGGACATAGACCTAAGTGACAGGATAGAAGCAACAGCAACAAAAGAAGCTTTCATAACACTCAAAGACCACAAGCCCAGCTTTCATAACAACCCAACATGTAGACTAATAAATCCATCCAAATCCGAACTAGGCAAAATAAGCAAGAAAATTCTGGAAAAAATAATAAAGAACGTAAAATCAAACTCTGAACACAACCTCTGGAAGAACACATACGAAGTTATCCAATGGTTCAAAAAACTTAATAAACAAAGTAATACAGTATTCATCACATTTGACATAGTAGACTTTTACCCATCTATAGATGAGGAACTACTCAACAAAGCACTGGAGTTTGCCAGTAACCACACAGACATAACAGAGTCAGAAATGGAAATCATTCTCCACACCAAGAAAACATTACTGCACAGCAGAAAAAAACTACTCAACAAAGCACTGGAGTTTGCCAGTAACCACACAGACATAACAGTCAGAAATGGAAATAATTCTCCACACCAAGAAAACATTACTGCACAGCAGAAATGAAACCTGGATCAAGAAAACGAACAGAAACTCAACATTTGACGTAACCATGGGCTCATATGATGGTGCAGAAACATGCGAAGTGGTTGGACTATTCATGCTATACAACATCAAGAAAAAACTCGGAAAGCAAGTCGGACTGTACAGAGATGACGGCCTTGCTGCACTAACCAACAACCCAAGAACCATTGAAAATAAGAAGAAAGAACTATGCAAAATCTTCCAAAATCACAACTTAAAAATTACCATTGAAGCAAACAAAAAGGTAGTGAACTACTTAGACATAACACTGGATCTCAATAATCACATATATAAACCATGCAGGAAACCCAACGACACACCTCTTTATGTACACATCAAAAGTAACCACCCACCATCTGTATTAAAGATCATACCTCACGGCATAAACAAGAGACTATCTAATCTGTCATGCAGTGAGAAAGTGTTCAACAATGCAGCAGTAGAATACCAGGAGGCACTACAAAGAAGTGGATACAATTACAAACTACAATACAACCCAGACAACAACACAAATAAAAGCAAGTAAAATAGAAAAAGAAAAATCGTATGGTACAACCCCCCATACGACGGGAAACTCAAAACAAACATAGGGAAAGAATTCCTCAAAATTCTAATAACTTCATTTCCAAAAGAACACAAACTGTCCAAAATATCTAACAAAAACACTGTCAAACTATCGTACTCATGTATGCCCAACCTCAAAAACCTAATTGACGCATCCAACAAAATGAAAACCAACACAGCAAAGAAGGGGGAAGAAAGGAAATCTTGCAATTGCACCAAAAAAGAGCAGTGTCCACTAAGCAATAAATGTCTTCACACCAATATTGTGTACCAGGCTACCGTGACATCAGAAAATGAAAAAGAAACATACATAGGGATCACTGAAAACCACTTCAAAACCAGATATGCAAACCACAAACAGTCATTCAACAAAGAAAAATACAAAAACCAAACTGAATTGAGCAAATACATTTGGAAACTTAAAGACGCAAAAATAAACTATAACATATCCTGTAAAATCATAAAAAGAGCATCACCATACAGCAATGTTTCAAAAAGATGCAACCTATGCCTAACTGAAAAATGGCTAATACTGTGTTAACCCCACTTAGCAACACTTAATACTAAAACAGAAATAGTAAATAACTGCAGGCACAAATGGAAATCGTTGTTAGTGAACACACCCCGTACAACAACCTGAAAACCAAAAAAAACACGTGCAACCAACACGCACGCAAAAACAGCTGCAACCGGGCCCCACACGCTATATAACACCGGCGGTGGGCAACCCAGACTCCATCCTGACGATAGCCAAGCGCTAGAAACAAATTTGTATATACTTTTAATATTCCTCTTTTACACTTGTTTTAACTTCTATCTTTCTATCTATCATCTATCTATTCTATCTTCTATTATCTATCTATCTATCTATCTATCTATCTATCTATCTATCTATTATCTATCTATCTAATCTATTATCTATCTATCTTATCTAAACTATCTATCTATCTATCTATCTATCTATCTATCTATCTATCTATCTATCTATCTATCTAATCTATATGTATTTGTATGTTTTGTGTGTGTGTGTGTGTGTGTGTGTGTGTGTGTGTGTGTTGTTGTATGTATGTCAGAGTAGAGATGGAAATCTGGTAGAATTGGCAATTCTACTAGTAGAGATGGCGATCGCCATTTCTACTGGTACAAATGGCGATCGCCATCTCTACTAGTAGAATCGCCAATTCTACTAGTAGAGATGCCGATTTCCATTTGTACCAGTAGAAATAGCGATTGCCATCTCTACTGACCTTGGAGTAGAGACGGCGATTTGGTAGAATCGGCGAATGTACTAGTAGAGACCCCAATTGTGTTCTTTCCAAGCTCAAATTATAAGAGCAACTCTCTCTGACTCTCTCTCTCTCTCTCTCTCTCTCTCTCTCTCTCTGTTATTTTTTTTCACTCTGTGTATTTTTTTTTACTCACAAGCATGCATAAACACATACCCAAACATGAACATGAGATGAGTTCAATTACACAACCATTGTTTCACTGACTGACTGAGAGATCAGTTCAAAGACAGGCAACAGTCAGTGTGCTTCTGTCAGTTCTGACATCAGTTTGAGCAGTGCAGGCAACCATGGCGGATCAGAAAACAACATTTTACAGGCTTTTAGATGAACATGTGTCCAAACTGAGCAAGCAAAAGCAAGACAAGTTTGGCATAAGTCAAGACAAGTATGAAAAGGCGCTTCAGGCTCTGAAGCTACAGAAAGGCGAGAAATGTGACAATGGAAGTCAATTTAAACACTGGTGTCATAAAAAGTTCAAGCTACAAACAATCGGCTAGCGGGCCATCCTCTACTGCAAGGCCACGTCCTGCCAGGTAATCACAAAGGAGGATGTTTTTGAGACCATCAAAGGTTAAGACGTCTGTCTGTCTGTCTGTCTGTCTGTCTGTCTGTCTGTCTGTCTGTCTGTCTGTCTGTCTCTCTCTCTCTCTCTCTCTCTCTCTCTCTCTCTCTCTCTCTCTCTCTCTCTGTCTGTCCTATTTACCATTCATGCATTTGATATTTCTGCATTCTTTTTTGTGCAGAGTAGGCATGGCGAGTTTGTGAATGGTGTTACTACATTACTACTGAAAGCTTCCATCAGGGATGGATAACAATTTCTCTCTTTCGGAGAGATCTGGATGTAGGGTGGGGGGTGGGGGTGGGTGGGTGGGTGGGGGGTTGTGGGGAGGCGGCTAGCAGACCGGTCTTACTCTTAGGGTCTTAGTAGTCTAGCCTTCCTTTCGGTAACTGCCAAAAAATCAGAAAGCAATGGGGGTGGGGGAGGGTGTGGGTGTATTGGGATTAGTATATGAAAAATCGTTGTTCTCTCTGTCTCTCTCTTTTGTCTCTGTCTGTCTGTCTGCTGTCTGCTCTCTCTCTCTCTCTCTCTCTCTCTCTCTCTCTCTCTCTCTCTCTTTTATATACTTGTATACTAACCTCTAGTGTAGTGAGTAGTTATTTGTACTAACATTAGTAGTTTAGTGACGACAAGTCTGAAAATGGTGCAATGTGCTAAGAACTTCTCCATCCATAAACAAAAGTCAGTGCCAGTGTCAGTCTCTCTCTCTCTCTCTCTCTCTCTCTCTCTCTCTCTCTCTCTCTCTCTCTCTCTCTCTCTCTCTCCTCAAGAGTTAAGGGAGGGATGTTCAAGCTTGCTCAGTTGCTTGATCGGAAATTTCCCTTTCGGTGACCAAAAAAAGTTTGATTTTTTGGGTTTACTTTGTGGTTGCAGATGCCATGTTCGTGTTGGTCATTCTGGCCGTGTGAAGACATGGGAAGAGGTTAAAAGCTGCTACTCCTGGATTCGACATGACCTGATCCAGATCTTTGTCCGCACATGCCCAGAATGTTCGACGCGCATTCCTGTGAAAAGACCACCTGCAGGGAAGCCGATCATCTCACTGGGTTTCATGACTCGCATGCAAATGGATCTGATAGACATGACCAGCAGGCCTGATGGTAACTATACGTGGATTCACCACATGCGAGATCACTTCAGCAAATTCAGCTGGTCGCATCCGTTGACATCTAAACGAGCTGCGGAAGTTGCTGAAAAACTTGTCCAAACATTCAGTTTGTTCGGGTCCCCTAGGCTTCTTCAGAGTGACAACGGACGAGAATGTGTGGCCAGTGTGATTGATGAGTTGACGTTAAGGTGGCCAGGGCTGGTCATCATCCATGGCAGACGACGGCATCCACAATCCCAGGGATGTGTGGAAAGGGGCAATGGAGATCTGGAGTTGAAACTTGGCAAGTGGATGGCAGAAAATTCGAATACAGGGTAGGCTGTAGGACTGAACCACATTACATATGCCATAAACACCTCAATCAGTGCAACAACACGTAAAACACCGTACGAAGTCGTGTTCGGGCAGTCAGCCAGGACAGACTGTGGTACATTGGAGCTATTAGCACAAGAAGGTATTCGAACTGAGGAAGAACTTGAAGTACTTTCACAACAATCAAACGAAATTATGACAGAAAATGCTGTTGACACTGAAATACTGACTGAAGGTACTGGTGACACCGAAATTCTTTCAGAAGGTACTGGTGACTTTGAAATTCTGCCAGAGGGTACTGGTGACACCGACATTCTGACAGAAGGTACTGGTGACACCGAAATTCTT
>CM065716.1:115671578-115686578 GCA_033310375.1 Conus canariensis
TGTCTTTCTGATTATTTTGAAGAAAGAACGTATGATTAAATGATCTTGGTGAAAAAGTAGAAATGATTTCTATGTAAATAGTGTAAAAAGATTAGTTGTTGATTAAAAGGTGAAAACTGTTTTGTTTTGACTGACTGATTTTGAAAAGTAATTATAAGGCTCCCCCGAAAAAATGTAGACAAACGAATCACAAGACGAAACACGTGTTTTGCGATTGAGCGTTGAATGCCCATCTTGCGCCGAATTGGATGAGGATACGTGATTGCTCGTTCATTTTCATTGACCTGAGTGTTGTGCACCTTGCCTGAAGAAGACCTTAGCGGTCGAAACGCGTCGTGTTTTGTCTTGTGATTCGTTTGTCTACGTTTGTTTTGGCGGAGCTTCATAAATACTTTTTAGAATTTGTTTAGATATCCGCCTGCAGTCGTCTCGCTTTGCAACTAGATCTAGCTTTGAATTGATATTTTTCGACGTTGGGTAAGCGAGAGTCGGACACTGGTGACCCCGACGTGTCTGCTGAGGAGATGAAAACTGTATAACTTTGTTGGTGCAAGGAGGCTTTATAGCTGTGGTGGGGGGTGGGCAGGGGGGAGGGGGGGGGGCTTCAACAGCACTGGAATTTGTCCAGTAGCAGGCGAGATATTACTGTCCATGGACGTTCATGGGCACACACTAATGTGTCATCGGCACACACACACACACACACACACACACACACACACACTCTCTCTCTCTCTCTCTCTCTCTCTCTCTCTCACCTACACGCACGCACACACGCATGCACGTACGCATGCACGCACTCACACGCACGCTCTCTCTCTCTCTCTCTCTCTCTCTCTCTCTCTCTTCTCTCTCTCTCTCTCTCCTCTCACACACACACACACACACATACACACACACGCGCGCGCGCGCGTACACACGCACACACACACACACACACACACACACACACACACACACACACACACACACACACACACACACACAGCCCGTGCTTCATTTCCATTTTTCATCCCGTCCCCTACCCAAACCTCTTCACACCCCTCCAACTCCCAGTTCAAGTTCTTTCCATCTAGATCGCCCCTCCCCCCTCTATCTTCTACTCACATACCCAAGCACGCACCCAAATGGCAGCAGAAGCAGTAGTATCTTTACCATACAGCCTTTTGCCTCTTCAGTTCCTGAGACAGCAGCAGTAGAAGTATCTTACCATACAGCCTTTTGCCTCTTCGGTTCCTGAGGCAGCAGAAGCAGTAGTATCTTACCATTCAGCCTTTTGCCTCTTCGGTTCCTGAGGCAGCAGAGGCAGTAGTATCTTACTATACAGCCTTTTGCCTCTTCCGTTCCTGAGACAGCAGAAGTAGAAGTATCTTACCATACATCCTTTTGCCTCTTCAGTTCCTGAGGCAGCAGAGGCAGTAGTATCTTACCATACAGCCTTTTGCCTCTTCCGTTCCTGAGACAGCAGAAGTAGAAGTATCTTACCATACATCCTTTTGCCTCTTCAGTTCCTGAGGCAGCAGAAGCAGTAGCATCTTACTATACAGCCGTTTGTCTCTTCGGTTCCTGAGACAGCAGAAGCAGTAGCATCTTACTATACAGCCTTGTGTCTCTTCGGTTCCTGAGACAGCAGAGGCAGTAGTATCTTACTATACTGCCTTTTGCCTCTTCAGTTCCTGAGACAGCAGAAGTAGTAGTATCTTACTATACAGCCGTTTGCCTCGTCGGTTCCTGAGACAGCAGAAGCAGTAGTATCTTACCATACAGCCGTTTGTCTCTTCGGTTCCTGAGACAGCAGAGGCAGTAGTATCTTACTATACAGCCTTTTGCCTCTTCCGTTCCTGAGACAGCAGAAGTAGTAGCATCTTACTATACAGCCTTTTGCCTCTTCAGTTCCTGAGACAGCAGAAGCAGTAGCATCTTACCATACAGCCGTTTGCCTCGTCGGTTCCTGAGACAGCAAAAGTGGTAGCATCTTACCATACAGCCTTTTGCCTCTCCGGTTCCTGAGACAGCAGAAGTAGTAGCATCTTACCATACAGCCGTTTGCCTCTTCGGTTCCTGAGACAGCAGAAGTAGCAGCATCTTACCATACAGCCGTTTGCCTCTTCAGTTCCTAAGACAGCAGAAGCAGTAGTATCTTACTATACAGCCTTTTGCCTCTTCAGTTCCTGAGACAGCAGAAGCAGTAGCATCTTACTTACTACACAGCCTTTTGCCTCCTTAGTTCCTGAGACAGCCAACAATCCTGCCGGTCCTGGAATGACGGAGCGTCTCAATGCCAGACGTCAGACCATTGGCCGCCCTGCTGCTCCGTCATGGGGTCACCAGCCACTACAACCTCCGTGTTGACACCTTCCCCTGCACGTCGTACCGGAAGCCACATGTCTCAATTAGGATTTTGCACTAAAACACTATATAATCCATGTAAGCGTTTTGAGGCCTACCATAAATTGGAGCCAGCATTTAATGTTAAACTGAACATTGAGCAAAAGAACAATCCCCGCCACTTACCCCCACCCCCCCACCCCCCCTTTTTTTTTTCTTTGGGGGGGGGGGGGGGGCGGGGGATATCCACCAATGAAATCACAAACAATCTTCAAATACACGATCTTTCTCTTGGTTCTCATCATAGTTCGGTCCTTTACACTCGCCTCAGACCCTATCTTTGCGGTACCTTGAAGCCCCCAAATAATCCCATTCCTTTGATTTTAATCTGTCTGCTTGGTACCCACTGGCTAGTCTATGGATACTCGACTCCTTAAGCAAGGCCTTGGGGCATTCATTTTTGGTGTGCAGCTGGAGGCATGGTGTGAACACCTTAAGACAGGGCGCCATGAACTACTGCTCATACTGCCTGAACCCACTGAAGGTGGTGACACGTGGAGTGAGGGATATAGATTTACCTGGCTTTTACCTTTTGCTTCAAATGGCCTTCACCTGGCCTTCACATACTTTTGCATAGCCTTCACTTGTCATGGCCTCCATTTGTCATAACTGTCACTCATCATGGGGTTTACTTATCATGGCCTTCACTTGTCATGGCCTTTACCTGTCATGACCTTTACTGGTCACGGCCTTGACTTGTCATGGCCTTGACTTGTCATGGCCTTCACTTGTCATGGCCTTCACTTGTCATGGCCTTCACTTGTCATGACCTTTACTTGTCATGGCCTTCATTTGTCATTGCTTTCACTTGTCATGGTCTATATTTGTCATGGCCTTTACTTGTCATGGCTTTCACTTGTCATAGTCTATACTTGTCATGGACTTCGCATGTCATGGCCTTTACTAGTCATGGCCTTCACATGTCATGGCCTTTACTTGTCATGGCCTTCACTTGTCATAGTCAATATTTGTCTTGGCCTTTATTTGTCATGGCCTTCACATGTAATGGCCTTTACTTGTCACAGACTTCACTTGTCATGACTTTCATTTGTCATGGCCTTTACTTGTCATGGACTTCACATGTCATGGCCTTTACTTGTCATGACCTTCTTTTGTCATGGCCTTCACTTGTCATAGTCTATATTTGTCATGGCCTTTTTTGTTATGGCCTTCACATGTCATGGCCCTTACTTGTCATGGACTTCACATGTCATGGCCTTCACTTTGCTTTTACATGGCTTGCGATTGTTATCGCCTTGATTTTGCATTTTTCCATCTTGCAAACAAATAGTTTTCACATGACCTTTGCATGTTTTTGCCTGTCTTTCATCTGCCTTCCACACGCTTTCACCTACCTGCCTAATGGTTATCACCCGACTTTCACCTGACTTTCGTACTTGTGTATTTGGCTTTCATCAAATTTTTGACATGCTATCACAATGTCTTCACAATGTTTTAACATCGTCTCACCTGACTTTCTCTTGGCTTTCATATTACTTTCACATGCCTTTACCTCTCTCTCATCTGACTTTCAGTGTTTTCATCTTTTTGTAACATGGATTTCATATGGATCTAACCTCACTCACTCGTGCATGGTTTTAAGCACTTTCTCCGGGAATTCACATCATGTCACCTTGCCTTTATTCAGCTTTTAAATAATTTTCATATCACTTTGGCATGCTTTCACCTGTCTTGTGTGCTGGGTCGGCCAGGCTTGCATGTGGGTTTCACATACTTTCAACATTTCTATACAGGGCTTTCATCTGCCTTTGTCTTATTTCTTGCGTGACTTTCACATTCACTCACCTTGCCTGTTACATTCTGTTATATGGTTTTCATCCACATTTCATGTGACTTTTACATGCTTTTGTCTGAACTTTACCTGGTTTTGACATGGCTGTCACATGCTTCTGGCCTTGTTTTAACCTGAGTTCCACATTACAATCATGGGGCGTTGTCACCGTTTTCACGTAGTCTTTCCACGGCTTTTGCATTTCAGTCACGTAGCCAGCTTTTCTCGGTCGTTCATATGATGTTACATGGCTTCCATTTATATAGTATTACGTGGCTTTCTTGTGGATGTCATATTATCCTACATTTATATAGTATTACGTGGCTTTCTTGTGGATGTCATATTATCCTACAAATGGAGAGTGATTGTAGAGCAAGGCTGTTTTCCGGGTTTTTTGTTTTCGTTTGTTTGTTTGTTTGTTTTGTCTACTAGTTTGCCAGACAACTGACGGAAAGCTGGTTTTATCACAGCTGGCAAGTTTGAAAAGTCAACGTCGAAAACAAGTTCGACGGAGAAAAATGCATGTTAAACCCTTTAAAGTGCATAACTGAAAAGATACCCCTGGAAAACCCTGCATAGGGCAAACCTGAGGAGACAGCATTGAAAAAAACCCTGCATAGGGCAAACCTGAGGAGACACCATTGAAAAAACATGCATAGGGCAAATCTGAGGAGACACCATTAAAAAACCCCGCATAGGGCAAATCTGAGGAGACACCCCTAGAAAACCCTGCATAGGACAAACCTGAGAAAACACCATTGAAAAAACCTTGCATAGGGCAAACCTGAGAAGACACCATTGAAAAACCCTGCATAGGGCAAACCTGAGGAGACACCCTAGAAAACCCTGCATAGGGCAAACCGGAGGAGACACCATGAAAAAACCCTGCTAGTGCAAACCGGAGGAAACACCCTAGAAAACCCTGCATAGGGCAAACCTGAGGAGACACCATTGGAAAAACCCTGCATAGGGCAAACCGGAGCAGACACCATAGAAAAACCTGCATAGGGCAAACCTGAGGAGACACCATTGGAAAAACCCTGCACAGGGCAAACCGGAGGAGACACTCTAGAAAAACCTGCATAGGGCAAACCTGAGGAGACACCATTGGAAAAACCCTGCACAGGGCAAACCTGAGGAGAAACCCCAAGAAAACTGTACATAGAGCAAATCTGACAAGACACCATTGAAAAAACTTGCATAGGGCAAACCTGAGAAGACAGCATTGAAGAAACCTGCATAGGACAAACCTGATTAGAGACACCCCTAGAAAATCCTGCATAGGCCAAATCTGAGGAGACACCATTGAAAAAATCTGCACAGGGCAAACCTGAGGATACACTATTGGAAAAACCCTGCATAGGACAAACCTGAGGAGACACCCCTAGAAAACCCTGCATAGGGCAAACTTGAAGAGACAGCATTGAAAAACCCTGCATAGGGCAAACCTGAGTAGACACCATTGGAAAAACCCTGCTTAGGGCAAACCTGAGGAGACACCATTGAAAAACCCTGCATAGGGCAAATCCGAGGAGGAAAAAACCCTGCATAGGGCAAACCTGAGGAGATACCCATAACGAAGGCTTCACATGGTATACCTGGAGGATACCCTCGGAAAACCCTTCACTGGGCATGCTGAGAAGATGCCAATAGGAAATCCTTAACGAGGTAACCTGAAAAGGCAGCTGGTCGCTGAACCCAGACTTCATGGCTGGATCTGTCGAAGAAAAGCACCATGAAATCAATGAAAGCAGCTGTGTTTCGTTTTACAAGGTGAGCGGTCATTGACACGACTGTCGCTTGTCAACATGTCGAAGAGAGAGAGAGAGAGAGAGAGAGAGAGAGAGAGAGAGAGAGAGAGAGAGAGAGAGAGAGAGAGAAACAGACAGACAGACAGACAGAGAGAAAGGTGGAGGGAAACAAATGCAGACAGACACATTATTTCAAATCCCCAAAATAACTTAATAGAACCTTGTTAATTTAAAAAAAATGGTTACAGATAGGATTTAATCGCAATTAAATGTTGAAAACTATACGTTCCAGTGAACATTATATATCCAAGTTCTGGATTGGTTTTTAAAGGTTTTTTTATTCAATCTCGTTGAAAATTTTTACACGTGCAGACACCACACACACACACACACACACACACACACACACACACACACACACACACACACACACACACACGTACACACGTACACGTACACGTACACAGGCACGCGCGCGCTCGCACGTGCTACGCAAACGCTCACGCACAGGAAAGGAACTGAAATAGAACTAAATGTACAAATACTACTAAATGGGGAGAGAAAAAAAGTCAGAAGAGAAAATCAACAAAGCGAGTAATTTGAGAGAGAGAGAGAGAGAGAGAGAGAGAGAGAGAGAGAGAGAGAGAGAGAGAGAGAGAGGACGGACGGACGGACGGACAGGCACAAAATGACAGAACAAGAAGAGAGAGAGAGAGAGAGAGAGAGAGAGAGAGAGAGAGAGATAGAACGGAAAAGTGGGAGTGACGTAGGGAAGAATGGGACAAAAACGATAATTCTAACACACACACACACACACACTCCTGTTCTCTCTCCTCCCTCCCTTTCCCACGACAAAAAGCAATGAAAGAAAAATTGGAAAGAAAGGAGACACAGGCAGAGAGCGAATGAAAAAGAGGATAATAGAAACAAAACATGGGGAGTAAGATGTAGAACATGAACATTATCAAAGAAACAAAAGATTGAGAAAAAGACATAGAACGTGAACATTATAAAAGAAACAAAAGATTGAGAGTAAGACATAGAACGTGAACGTTATAAAAGAAACAAAAGAAAGAGAGAAAGACATAGAACATGGACATTATAAAAGAAACAAAAGAGAAAGAGAAAGACATAGAACGTGGACATTATGAGAAAAACAAAAGATAGAGAGAAAGACATAGAACGGGAATATTATAAAAGAAACAAAAGATAGAGAAAAAGACATAGAACGTGTGTATTATAAAAGAAACAAAAGATACACAAAAAGACATAAAACGTGAACAGTATTAAAGAAACAAAAGATAAAGAAAAAGACATAGAACGGGAACATCATAAAAAAAACAAAAGATAGAGAAAAAGACATAGAACAGGAACATCATAAAAAAAACACAAAAGATAGAGAAAAATACATATAACGTGAACAGTATTAAAGAACCAAAAAGAAAAAGACATATAACAGGAACATTATAAAAAAATAGAGAAAAAGACATAAAACGTGAACAGTATCAAAGAAACAAAAGGTGGAGAAAAAGACATGGCATGTGTTTATTATAAAAGAAACAAAAGATGGAGAAAAAGACATAGAAAGTGAAAGGAATCAGGAATGGTGAAGGGGCCTCTATATTGCGATGACAATGACATCTGAGGGAAGTACCTTCCACGGGAGGTGAGAAAATTGGACTGTCACAGAAGGCCTTGTAACGGAACGCCCTAATGCTGAATCACAGGCTTCCATTTCATTTCCACTGAATACCTGAGAGAGAGAGAGAGAGAGAGAGAGAGAGAGAGAGAGAGAGAGAGAGAGAGAGAGAGAGAGAGAGAGAGAAATTTTATATTGCCCACAGCATTACAACAACGGGTTGAAATAAAGACACAAACTATGCCAACATTTTACACACACACACACACACACACACACACACACACACACACACACACACACACACACACACACACGATCATTTTGAAAACAATTATCGATTTAAAGTTAAATGTTATCCTAGATTAATTCTATTATACCGTTTGTTGTCTTGATTGCGTGTGCTACGAATTTAGGAACAGATTTAGTAATGAAAACAATTGCTTTAAAGTTAAATGTTATCCTAGATTAATTCTATTATATCCTTTCTAATCTTGATTGCGTGTGCTACGAATTTAGCAACAGATGTAGTTTTATTATTGTTGCAACATGAAACGATATTTACAGTTTTTTCATACTTTGGAACATGGCTTTTAGCTGGCTTTTTCCCGGGTATTACGGGTTTTCGTGTGCATAGCATTTTATGTTTTAGGGGAGACAATCACTGAGAAGGAAGGTACTTTATGAAACCGACAAAGCTGAACGGTCAGTGTTGAAGGGGCGTTCATTGTTCAGGTGTCCACATGTATACCTGAGAAAATGCGAAAGGGAAACCTGCCAAAGGGCCTCCTACCTGAGAAGACAAAAATTCACGGCTCAACAAATATCAATGATAAAACTTCATGGAGGTACCTCTGGAAAAACGCTTCTTGGCGGTAACTACCCCCCTCTCTTTCTATGTTTTTTTTTTTTAGCGTTTTGTCCTGTACTTTGTTTGTGTGTGTCCTTGGCGGTAACTAACCCCCTCTCCTTCTAAATTTGCCTTCTCTACCAGGCATACCTGAGGAGATACCAAGGAAATTCCTTCACAGGATAAATTTGATGTGAAACTCCTGGAAAATCCTTTCCGGAGACACCAATGGTAAACCCTCCGCAAAGTATACCAGAGGAGATATCCTTGGAAAACCCTCCATAGTGCATGCCCTAGGACCCGTTCTTGACTCCCTTTCCTTAAGAAGACAACCTTGACCTCGCTCTCATCTTCTCTCTATCTATGTACGACCAAATGAATGTTAATCCTTCTTCCAAACTCTCTTCTTTTTTTTCTCTTCTTTTCGTTTTTGTTTTCGCCGGGGCTGGGTGGAAAAAAGCATGTACAACTTGCTTATCTCATTACCCTGATAAAATAGGATTTCGTTCGTTCTTTCGTTTGTTCGTTCGTTCTCTCCCTGACAAACTTTGACCACTTTCTCCTCTTTCCTCCCTTAATATGACCACTTTCTCCTCTTTCCTCCCTTAATATGACCACTGTTGTCCTCTTTCCTCCCTTAGTATGACCACTGTTGTCCTCTTTCCCCTTTGATATAACCACTGTTCTCCTCTTTCCTCCCTTAATATGACCACTGTTGTCCTCTTTCCTCCCTTAGTATGACCACTGTTGTCCTCTTTCCTCCCTTAATATGACCACTGTTGTCCTCTTTCCTCCCTTAGTATGACCACTGTTGTCCTCTTTCCTCCCTTAATATGACCACTGTTGTCCTCTTTCCTCCCTTAGTATGACCACTGTTGTCCTCTTTCCCCTTTGTTATGACCACTGTTCTCCTCTTTCCTCCCTTAATATGACAACTGTTGTCCTCTTTCCCCTTTGTTATGACCACTGTTCTCCTCTTTCCTCCCTTAATATGACCACTGTTGTCCTCTTTCCTCCCTTAGTATGACCACTGTTGTCCTCTTTCCTCCCTTAGTATGACCACTGTTGTCCTCTTTCCTCCCTTAATATGACCACTGTTGTCCTCTTTCCTCCCTTAATATGACAACTGTTGTCCTCTTTCCTCCCTTAGTATGACCACTGTTCTCCTCTTTCCTCCCTTAATATGACCACTGTTGTCCTCTTTCCTCCCTTAATATGACCACTGTTGTCCTCTTTCCTCCCTTAATATGACCACTGTTGTCCTCTTTCCTCCCTTAATATGACCACTGTTGTCCTCTTTCCTCCCTTAATATGACCACTGTTGTCCTCTTTCCTCCCTTAATATGACCACTGTTATCCTCTTTCCTCCCTTAATATGACCACTGTTCTCCTCTTTCCTCCCTTAATATGACCACTGTTCTCCTCTTTCCTCCCTTAATATGACCACTGTTGTCCTCTTTCCTCCCTTAGTATGACCACTGTTGTCCTCTTTCCCCTTTGTTATGACCACTGTTCTCCTCTTTCCTCCCTTAATATGACCACTGTTGTCCTCTTTCCTCCCTTAGTATGACCACTGTTGTCCTCTTTCCTCCCTTAATATGACCACTGTTGTCCTCTTTCCTCCCTTAATATGACAACTGTTGTCCTCTTTCCTCCCTTAGTATGACCACTGTTCTCCTCTTTCCTCCCTTAATATGACCACTGTTGTCCTCTTTCCTCCCTTAATATGACCACTGTTCTCCTCTTTCCTCCCTTAATATGACCACTGTTGTCCTCTTTCCTCCCTTAATATGACCACTGTTCTCCTCTTTCCTCCCTTAATATGACCACTGTTGTCCTCTTTCCTCCCTTATGACCACAGTTGTCCTCTTTCCTCCCTTAATATGACCACTGTTGTCCTCTTTCCTCCCTTAGTATGACCACTGTTGTCCTCTTTCCTCCCTTAATATGACCACTGTTGTCCTCTTTCCTCCCTTATGACCACTGTTGTCGTCTTTCCTCCCTTAATATGACCACTGTTGTCCTCTTTCCTCCCTTATGACCACTGTTGTCCTCTTTCCTCCCTTAATATGACCACTGTTGTCCTCTTTCCTCCCTTAATATGACCACTGTTGTCCTCTTTCCTCCCTTATGACCACTGTTGTCCTCTTTCCTCCCTTAACATGACCACTGTTCTCCTCTTTCCCACTGTTGTCCTCTTTCCCCCCTTAATATGACCTACTTTGTCTTTGTTCTTAAACTGTCAGTGTGACCAAGACTGAATCTTTTACTCAGGTTTGTTCCTGTTATATGACAATTTTTTTTACCTTTCCTTCACTTCCGTCCTGTTATATAACTAGCTTTTATCCCTTCTTCAACTTCCGTCCTATAATAATTATGATCAACTTTTACCCCTTTCTTATCTATCTTCTTCTCTTACAATATGACCAAGTTTTACCTCTTCCTCAACTTCCTTCTTTTACTATGACCAACTTTGATCCCGCTCTTATCTTCCCTCTTATCAAACGACCAACTTGTACCCCTTTTTTATCTTCCCTCTTATTGTATGACCAAATATTACCTCTTCCTCAACTTCCCTCTTTTACTATGACCAAATGTTACCTCTTCCTCAACTTCCCTCTTTTACTATGACCAAATGTTACCCCTCCTCATCTTCTCTGCTGTCATATGACCAACGTTTACCCCTGTCTCAACATCCCTCCTATAGTACGACCAACGTTTACCCCTGTCTCAACATCCCTCCTGTAGTATGACCAACGTTTACCCCTGTCTCAACATCCCTCCTATAGTACGACCAACGTTTACCCCTGTCTCAACATCCCTCCTGTAGTATGACCAACGCTCACCACATTCTAAACCGCCCGCCTATAATATGACCAACTTTCACCACTTTATAAAGCGCCCTTCTATAACATGACCAACTTTTAGCCCTTTCTCAACATCCCTCCTGCAGTATGACCAACGTTTACCATTTTCTAAACTTTCCTCCCATAAAATAACCAACTTTTGCCCCTCTCTCGTCTTTCCTCCTGTAAAATAACCAAATTTTACCCCTTTCTGAACTGCTCTTCTTGACTGCTTTCCGCACTCCCCCCCCCCTCTCTCTCTCTCTCTCTCTCTCTCTCTCTCTCTCTCTCATGATCAACTTTGACTGCTTTTCCGACCCTTCGTACTCCCCCTGCCCAGACAGAGCACTTTGGTGATGAGATGTCTCCCCCAGCTTCCCATCGTTCACCTGACCAGCACCATCCGCTGTCTGGCTGACCTGTATCTCCTTGTGTCTGTCATTTCAAACGACCAGCAGTGACGCGATCCCCCCCCCCCCTTCCCCCGCCCCTGCTCTCACACCCCAGCCTATTACCGTCAGACAGGCAGTCACATCAGCTTAAAAGAGATGTCGACCCAAACCTCGAGAAGGCCCAGCTCCCAACTCACCCCTGTACTGATGAAAAGTCACAACCGACAGAGAGGACCAATACCATTAGACTGGATCAGAGTTAACAAAGTGGCGTGCCTCCGAACAGACTGACAGGCAGACGGACAGAAACAGACAGGTCACGTATTGTAAGAAATGGACAGACATAAAAAAGATGGAAAAGACGTACAGATTGAAATAAAGATAGGTGCACAATAGATACATAGATATTAGAGACAAGAATGAATATCAGACACACAGATGTGTTGAATAAGGATAGGTAGCAGATAGATTTATAGATATGCAAGAAAATGAAATATATCAGACAAATGTAACTGAGAATGGTAAAAACGCATAACAGATGAATGCATAAACATGCCAGATAAACTTAGATATTAGATAGACACATAACTGTAGCATGATTATGGATACCAGTAAGACAGAAGGATATGTTAGATGAATACCAGATAGATATCTGAATATTTAAGAATTTTCAATATACAAAGTAGACAATCAATATGTGACGAAAAGATGGATATAGAATAGACGAACAGATGTTGAGAGATAAAGATAGATACCAGACAGAGTATACATCAATACATAAGATTGTTGTCACTACGCCTAGTGCGGTGACAGGGATACCCGAATGTAGAAGGGTACCCCCTTTTCATCCACCCCAACCACACTCTAAAACTACCAACACCACAGCACAAAAATACAAAACACTAAATAATAGGTGCAACAAACGATCAAATTTTATTCAAATTCACACTCATTCAAACAATCTTCAAACAATAATACAAAACAAAACAAAAACAACAACAACAAAACCCACCAAAATCAGCAATACAAAATTTTAAAAAATGCCCCGACACCCCACCTTCAAATCCAGGAAGCCTCAAGGGACCCCAACCCACACAGGGTTAATACCGGACAGGGATACTCCAGGGACTATCACGTGGTAACCTGAGGCTGGGTCATCCAGAGGTAGGATGGCCCACCGAACCCAAAGTGCCCGCGCGATACCAACCACAAAGGGGACACAACGACACCCCCCCCCAAAAAAAAAAAAAAAAAAATCCTTCTGCGATATATATATATATATATATATATATATATATATAACAATAAACTAATAAATTCCAAGGATAAGTACCGAGCACCATTCCAGCAACTTACAGAGCAGCTTGGTGTTGCAATAATTATAAACAGCTCACGCACACTACCATTCACCCTTCACACACTCGAACCGTCTTTTTTTTCCACACAATCAATTCCCACACTCCAACTTTTTCCCCTTCCTTCACGAATGTTCACGGTTTGTGCACTGGTGACCACACTGTCACTGAGGTCCTGATGCCCCAGCAGACGAAACGTCGAACGATGAAGAATCGACGATGTCACAAGGTTCAACACGGAGTCACTGATTCAAAGTACACTGTGACACACATTGAAGAAAATGAAGAGCCCAGTTGCTCAGCAGATCTCAGCAGCAGGAGGGGGAGCTCCGACGCTCGCAGAAGGATGAGCTCGCCCCCTCCCAGTCGTTCGTAGCGATGACCTAGAGGTCGGCCAGAAAGAAGTCGGAAACAGGGCAGTACCAGGTAAGATGCCTCACACAGAGGTTGCAGCAGCAGAGCGGTCAAAGCCTGTCGACACCTGGAGTTACGATGACCAACGAAGACAATACAGGACAAACACCCGCCAGAGCAGCTCCAGACTGGGGAAACCCTCGCTCCCTTGAAGGCGTGGACACTGGTGGCAGATACCGACACACCGATAACTTCTTGGAATCCCGAAATGTCACATGGACACACCGATGGGTTTCCTGGCAGCCCACTAAACAAAGTGGTAAAACTGCCTCACCAAACGTGGATCAGAAGACCTCCGTCTCGAGCCAGGAGTCGCAAACAACTGAATCAGACAGTCAAAAACAAACGACACTTAGAGTTGACAGACACCATGAAACTGACAAGACCACACCCTGACTTCGACCAATCATCAATAGGCTGCCCAGGGAACGGCACGACAAAACTCCAGATAGGGGCATAGATAGAGACAGTCGTATGCAGACTCGAAACACCAACTTGCCAGAGGACCAATCAGCAGTAAGTCACCCAGGGTGACGAGACCACACTTCCCAATATGGGAACAACTGTGTATCGGCACAGACTCTAGATTATAAATCCCTCCAATCATCAATCGATAACCACAACAGCTTATACACAAGACCAAATATGGACACAACCATATACAAGCACCAATCTCCAATAGTTGATCAACCAACCACCCATAAATCACCAAGGCAACAGACTACAAAATCACAAGAATGGATAGAGCCAAATATAAGCACAAACTCCACCCTCTTTGGTCGATCACCTACCAACAATGACTCAACAAACACACACACACACACACACACACACACACAAGCGCGCATCGTAGCTCCCAAATATCGACACGGGAAAAAGAAAGAACTGACCGCTGCAATAACTCCGCTTTACAATATGCGCAATTATGTCCTTGAATGTCCGTGCGTGACAGAGACACAGACACACACCATGTAGATGCATAGATACATGGATAGATACCGAATAGAAACATAGATTTGTATGTAGATGGGTAGAGGCATTGGAAGCAAAAGCAAACAGAGAGGAATGCAGAGAGACTGGCTGAGACAGAGAGCAATGAAACGTTGCATTTCGGTTTCATTTCATTTTATGGAGTACAGGCCTATGCACCAGACAGACAAACATGATGGATGTAGAGAGAGAAAGGCCGTCAACACAGAGCAAGAAGAGTACAGGCCTATACACCAGACAGACAAACATGATGGATTTAGAGAGAGAAAGCCCGTCAACACAGAGCAAGAAGAGTACAGGCCTATACACCAGACAGACAAACATGATGGATTTAGAGAGAGAAAGCCCGTCAACACAGAGCAAGAAGAGTACAGGCCTATACACCAGACAGACAAACATGATGGATTTAGAGAGAGAAAGCCCGTCAACACAGAGCAAGAAGAGTACAGGCCTATACACCAGACAGACAAACATGATGGATTTAGAGAGAGAAAGGCCGTCAACACAGAGCAAGAAGAGTACAGGCCTATACACCAGACAGACAAACATGATGAATTTAGAGAGAGAAAGGCCGTCAACACAG
>CM065716.1:115691578-115704078 GCA_033310375.1 Conus canariensis
CGTTAATGTCCTGATTGGAACAAAGAGCTGTCGGATCTTTTTTTTTTAAATCTCGTTGGCTTAATGTGCTGAAGGGAAATCCGGAAAATAGAAAAGGTCTTTTTGTCTTGTCCTTTCGCTTCAGATGAGCAGGGCAGTGTAACATGTGGCATTACCCTGTGGCATAGCTCGTGCATCAGCAAGAGCAGGGCAGTGTAACACTGTGGCCATTACCCTGTGGCATAGCTCGTGCATCAGCAAGAGCAGGGGGGGGGGGAGGTGTAACATGTGGCCATTACCCTGTGGCATAGCTCGTGCATCAGCAAGAGCAGGGCAGTGTAACATGTGGCCATTACCCTGTGGCATAGCTCGTGCATCAGCAAGAGCAGGGCAGTGTAACATGTGACCATTACGCTGTGGCATAGCTCGTGCATCAGTGCAGTGTAACATGTGGCATTACCCTGTGGCATAGCTCGTGCATCAGGGGAGTGTAACATGTGGCCATTACCCTGTGGCATAGCTCGTGCATCAGGGCAGTGTAACATGTGGCCATTACCCTGTGGCATAGCTCGTGCATCAGGGCAGTGTAACATGTGGCCATTACCCTGTGGCATAGCTCGTGCATCAGGGCAGTGTAACATGTGGCATTACCCTGTGGCATAGCTCGTGCATCAGCAAGAGCAGGGGAGTGTAACATGTGGCCATTACCCTGTGGCATAGCTCGTGCATCAGCAAGAGCAGGGGGGTTAACATGTGGCCATTACCCTGTGGCATAGCTAGTGCATCAGCAAGAACAGGGCAGTGTAACATATGGCCATTACCCTGTGGCATAGCTCGTGCATCAGGGCAGTGTAACATGTGGCCATTACCCTGTGGCATAGCTCGTGCATCAGGGGAGTGTAACATGTGGCCATTACCCTGTGGCATAGCTCGTGCATCAGGGCAGTGTAACATGTGGCATTACCCTGTGGCATAGCTCGTGCATCAGGGCAGTGTAACATGTGGCATTACCCTGTGGCATAGCTCGTGCATCAGGGCAGTGTAACATGTGGCCATTACCCTGTGGCATAGCTCGTGCATCAGGGCAGTGTAACATGTGGCATTACCCTGTGGCATAGCTCGTGCATCAGCAAGAGCAGGGGAGTGTAACATGTGGCCATTACCCTGTGGCATAGCTCGTGCATCAGCAAGAGCAGGGGGGTTAACATGTGGCCATTACCCTGTGGCATAGCTAGTGCATCAGCAAGAACAGGGCAGTGTAACATATGGCCATTACCCTGTGGCATAGCTCGTGCATCAGGGCAGTGTAACATGTGGCCATTACCCTGTGGCATAGCTCGTGCATCAGGGGAGTGTAACATGTGGCCATTACCCTGTGGCATAGCTCGTGCATCAGGGCAGTGTAACATGTGGCATTACCCTGTGGCATAGCTCGTGCATCAGGGCAGTGTAACATGTGGCATTACCCTGTGGCATAGCTCGTGCATCAGGGCAGTGTAACATGTGGCCATTACCCTGTGGCATAGCTCGTGCATCAGCAAGAGCAGGGGAGTGTAACATGTGGCCATTACCCTGTGGCATAGCTCGTGCATCAGCAAGAGCAGGGGGGTTAACATGTGGCCATTACCCTGTGGCATAGCTAGTGCATCAGCAAGAACAGGGCAGTGTAACATATGGCCATTACCCTGTGGCATAGCTCGTGCATCAGTGGAGTGTAACATGTGGCCATTACCCTGTGGCATAGCTCGTGCATCAGGGGAGTGTAACATGTGGCCATTACCCTGTGGCATAGCTCGTGCATCAGGGGAGTGTAACATGTGGCATTACCCTGTGGCATAGCTCGTGCATCAGGGCAGTGTAACATGTGGAATTACCCTGTGGCATAGCTCGTGCATCAGGGCAGTGTAACATGTGGCCATTACCCTGTGGCATAGCTCGTGCATCAGGGCAGTGTAACATGTGGCCATCACCCTGTGGCATAGCTCGTGCATCAGCAAATGGCTTTGGGTCTTCTCTGTGCGTCATCCTCTCCCCCAGAGAATGCATGCTCCACACGCCACCCTCACGTTCCATGGCGCTTCCCACTACACCCACCGCCCCTCCTCTCCATCCCCACTCCTACCTCTCCCCCCTCCCATCCCTCCTCACTTCCGTTCGTTAAGTCTGCTGACATTTTGCAAAGCAGGAAGACTGAAAGCTTTGATGACAATGCAAACCGTTGTGATGTACGACTGCAGTCTCTTGGGAATCCAAAGATAATGAGGACACTCCCAGACTGTGGGTCCATGTGGTGTGTGCATCGTGCACTTCCGTTAAGAATCAAACATAGTCCCTTTGTGGTTCAGTGTTTTCATTGGTCGTCATGGTGACGTGGGTCACCTCTTTGTAGCACAGTTTGGTGGCGTAGGCCTGACACCTCGCACCAGAGAAGACGTGTTCTCCAGAATCACACACACGAGTGGACTGTCGATAAATAAGTTCTTCAGACGTAACGAACAAAAGACATGCCAAAATCCCACACGATTATTCCCGATGATCGTTCTATGGGGTACACACTGACATAGCTAGTGTTGTGAAAGCCCTAGTGTAGCCTCCCCCCCCCCACCCCCCCCCTGCTGTCGCTTGGACTATAACAACATGAACTCGAATGTGTTATTCCGCTTGATACAAATTACAGTACATGATCTGAACTTAGTAAGACGATAATTGACGTTCACAGTAAAGCTGCTATAAACTTACGCTCGTCACATTTTTTACAGGGTAAGAAGTAGTTGGAATGAGTTTGTGGGAAAACAACAACAATTACTATTGCCATTTTCTAACGACAAAAACTACAACAATAACAGCAGCAGCAGCAACAAAAACATTAACAAAAACTAAAAAAAATCATGTGTTCCTGACGTTTTACCACATAATATCGTTTGGCTACAAAGGTCTGGTCAATGCAATAACTGTTGCATGATCGACATACACACACACACACACACACACACACACACACACACACACGCACGCACGCGCACACACACACACGTGCGCGCGCGTATACACACACACGCACGCACGCACGCACACCACACAACACACACACACACACACACACACACACACACACACACACACTCCAACACACACACACATACACACACACACGCACGGACGCACACACACATATGCACACAGACTCCAACACAAACACACACACACACACACACACACACACACACACTCACATGCACATGCACACACACACACACACACACACACACACACACACACACACACACACATTGGTGTGTATTGTTTTCTTCTACATGAGAGTGCGAGCCGGGTGGGAAAGTGCAAAATCAATTGATCTTTGAATTCAGAAATAAACAAATAAACAAACCTATGTCCTTCTTCGTGGTTCAGCTATACAACACCAACCTCATTTTCTGCCAATAGGGTTTTCCAGATTTCACTTCACAATGTCATGCTTCTGTCACAGAATTATGTCTGCCTGCTTACACGGTCTTGTAGAGAGGGAAATGTCGAGAAGTGTTGTAGCGAAGTCATTTCGGAAGATTCAGCCAATATTTGTTTGTTACATTTAACATAAGTTTATTTCTGTCTGTCTGTATGTATGCGTGACTGTCTGTCTGTCTGTCTCTCTCTCTCTCTCTCTCTCTCTCTCTCTCTCTCTCTCTCGATACATATATGTATAGAGACAGAAACAGAGGAAACTTGTCTTAATTAGTCTTGAAGACTTCCTGTTCAAAAAGTTAAAAACAAAATATTAACAAATATGGCAAAACAAAGCACGAAAAAGGCCAGTTACTTTGAATGATTAAAAGGGATGATTGATCAAAGGATCGTTGAGGGGGGGTCTATTCGAAGCCCTTCAAAGTCGTCTTTCCCTGATTAGAAAATCGTCAAATGTTTTGAAAGAGGAAGAGGATGGAATTCCTGGCAAGCCACAACCCCCTTACGGTCAGCACACGACTACAGCACACTATGAATATTTCAAATGGAGCCGCTTACTTCTTTATTCTTCACTTTTTGTTTGTACTTCATTGACTCCGCAAAGATTTCGTTTAAACCAGTGTCGGTTTTTTTGTTGTTTTTTTTTAGTAAGATGACGTGAAAATTTCTGTATCGATTTTTACGAAATTTGGAAGAAAAACAGAACGGGGCTTAAGAACGGAGCCGTTGAATTCTGGGGCAGATGTGGGGTGCAAATCCGGATTAGACAGCCCGATATTTTCTTATTCTTTCTCCATTACCTTCTTTCTTTTCTCGTGGGATAAGAGTCATGACCGCTGATGCGTTTGCCACGTGCATTTGTGACGTATTTTTCGGGAAAAAAAAAAGAAAGAAGAACAAGATTGTTACGGATGGAAATGCGTGTGTGTGGAAGTCTGACTCACTCAGAATTACGGATGCATGCACGGCTTTTTCTAATTCACATACACACACCCACTCATCCGAACATGGACAGCCAGGCAACAAAATAACTTTTTTTATGCCGCCCGAGCCATCAAACAAACACACAATTAAACATAGGTTGGTACACCCACCATTAGGTGTACATGTAGAACAAATTAATACAACTTTTAATTATCAACTGCCGGGTCCAGCGATGATGACGACGGCGGCAGCGACGAGTCAAGTCTGACAACAGAGTCTCTGTGGCTCACAATGAAGAAAGAAGGAAGAGAAAAACTAACACGTTCGTGGCGTCTCTGTCAGCAACACGGTGACAGTCTCAACTACGAGCTGTGGCTCAAACACCTAAGAGCTGTGGCTCAACACCAACCAAGAGCTGTGGCACACACACCACCTGTGGCTGAACAACCAAGAGCTGTGGCACACACACCACCTGTGGCTCAACAACCAAGAGCTGTGGCACACACACCACACACACACAGCGACGGCTTCGGACGCAGGTCGCTGGCACAAAGGGGTGACGTCCTGGCTCACCAGCAGCGACGTCTCCAACCCACTGGCCCAACAGTGGTCGGTCACGGGCGCAGTGGCAGGTAGGGCAATTGTCGGCGCTCAGGCCGGCCTCTCAACACCAGCAGCAAACAGGTGGAGAACGGGGCGTCAACACAGCTATGGCCCCGGCCCTAACCCAGTAGCAGCCAGTCCCCGTCAGTCCAGGGAACACTATCAACCTGGGGGCAACTGATTAACTACCTTGATTATCATGGCCACTATTCATTGCAATCACAACTATCTTCATATTCATTAGCCACATTATATCTCACTAGAACTTGAGCCATACATCAGCATATTCGTTCATCATTACAATATTCTTTTTTTCCAGAATCATAACATTACAACATTCCCTTTTCCGGAATCATTACACTACAACATTCCCTTTTCCGGAATCATAACATTGCACAGGAAAAGATTTCCATATAAACCTTTCAGACTCTAGTTTTCCAAATTGGGGAAAGGATTTCCACATAAACCTTTCATAATCTAGTCTTCCAAATTAGGGAAAAGGATTTCCATCTGGATCCTCTTCAATAAACCATGAGTACAATTCATTACACACAGATTAATTGATGATTATTTTTTCAAACTATAAATGTCTTTCGTTAATTCAGGAAATGTTCATTTCTTTTGTTGTAACACAAGAACGCTCACTTCACTTCAGTTCATCAGCTTCACTATATGCGAGGGAAAGATTTCCACCACACTTTTGTTTAACAACACATATTGATACCCATGTAAACACATCACACATCAATGAAAAACAAAAGTATATGTCGCTCACTCTGGGAGCTTATTATCCATAGCATCAAAACTCTCCATCTTCTTGCAAACCATATTAGAATAGACACTTTTTCTTCATCATGAAGTTCATAGCCAGTTAAGTTACAAAATAAACAAAATCTTTTTTTCTTTTTTCTGAAGACCACTTCTTATATCACTCACTTCATCTATTCACATTTTCCGAAATAATTTCGTTTTGTTACCCTATCAAGTCAGGATAACAGAACAACAATACTTTCTTTTTTTTTTAATACAACCTTCACAAGAGCGCTGAGGAAGTTTCAGTCGCTCCTAAACGGGAATACAGTTTTAGTTTGTTAATAAATAAACATTCAATGATAAATACCTGACTGCTACTTGCAAACGGCTGAGTCCCTCTTCGGCCTTCTGTGACCTGTATTGCCGGAATCACTGCAGCGACTGCCTAACCGGTGCAACTCACCCGGCTTATAGCAATGCGCCGGTGAGTAGCAGTCAGCTAACTTTTGCAACCGGCTTCCGGACAACTACCTTCCGGTAAGCACGGTCGCACATGAAACTTTGTGACCGGATGAAAAACGGTCCGTCACAAAGATGCAAAGCATATAAACGTTTTCCCTGTTTATCTTGAATACGCGTGTTTATGTCAAGAAAGTCACAATCAAACATGCGTCATAAATAAATGTCACAATCAAACATGCGTCATAATGTATTTCGTCACTGAGATAAACTCTCTAAGTACTTTCGGAGATATTCCATAAAGAAGAAAAACCGTTTTAGGCCGTTATAGTCGTTAGTAATGGCTATTCTGGTAAAATAAAACATCGGACATTATTCGTGACACTTAATGAACATACCTAAAAATTTTCAGAAAGATAGGCCTAGAAGTTTTGTCTGGAGCGAGTGAAACACATTTTGACCATGGACAGACACAGAGACAGACACACAGACATGCATTTCTTCGTTCCCATTGTAAAGTACTCCCTGTTCTATTAGAACTGGGGTACAAAAAATACCTGGACTGACTCAGAAGATGGCAGAAGATACATGCGTCTTTTAAATCACGACTCAGTGACACATTTGCTGCGTCAGAGATGACGTATGTTAGAAGACATCGGAACTGACGAAAACGATGGATCCAAAAGTTGTCTGACCTTGGTAAGGGGCAACGTTCTCCCTAATGCCCTTGTAGTTCAGCCCTTTCTTCGCTCGTTCCTCTGTGTCAGCTGGGAAGACTGTAGACTGTACCTTGTTGCACTTGAGGACAAGGTCGTCACGTGACCTCATTCGTCACCACCCGGAAAACCAGAGTTGATTTGTTTCTGTTGTACGCTGCGCCCCAGTCTTGCAGTAGCCATATTTCACTGTCTGCACTCCATGTTAGTCACTTGGGGCTCGTTCAGTTCAACCAGCTTTGCACTACATGTGTCGACCAGTCAGCATTATTCTGAACATTCCTACACTAGCTACACGTGTAGTTTAGTCAGTGCTTCATTTCTCTTCGATTTCGTTCAGTGAGCTTTACTTTTTTTCTACAACATTGTTCAGCTAACAACACTATTGTTCAGCTAACAACACTATTGTTCAGCTAACAACACTTTTCTCTATAATTTCGCACCACTTTGCACTTCTCTTCCCAACAATATCGTTCAGTCAACACCAATTTTCTCTACAGTAGTGTTCAGGTGACATTTTTATCTCTATAGATATTGTTCAGTCCATTAGTCAACACCACTTTTCTCTACAATAGTGTTTAGTCGACATTTTTATCTCTATAGATATCGTTCAGTCCATTAGTCAACACCATTTTTTCTCAACAATGTCGTTCAATCGACACCACTTTTCTCTACAATATTGTTTCATTGACGCCTTTTTTCTCTCTAAAATACCACTCCGTCAATGCCATTTTCATCTACAATACTGTCCAGCGAAGACACCACTTTCCTCTACGATACTGTTCAGCGAAGACACCCCTTTCCTCTACAATACTGTTCAGTGAAGACACCACTTTCCTCTACAATACTGTTCAGTGAAGACACCACTTTCCTCTATAATACTGTTCAGCAAAGACACCACTTTCCTGTACAATACCGTTCAGCGAAGACACCACTTTCCTCTATAGTACTGTTCAGCGAAGACACCACTTTCCTGTACAATACTGTTCAGCGAAAACACCTCATTTCTCTACACTACTGTTCAGCAAAGACACCACATTCCTCTACAATACTGTTCAGCGAAGACATCGCATTCCTCTACAATACTGTTCAGCGAAGACATCGCATTCCTCTACAATACTGTTCAGGGAAGACATCGCATTCCTCTACAATACTGTTCAGCGAAGACACAACATTCCTCTACAATACTGTTCAGCGAAGACACCACGTTCCTCTCTACAATACTGTTCAGCGAAGACACCACATTCCTCTACAATACTGTTCAGCGAAGACATCGCATTCCTCTACAATACTGTTCAGGGAAGACATCGCATTCCTCTACAATACTGTTCAGCGAAGACACAACATTCCTCTACAATACTGTTCAGCGAAGACACCACGTTTCTCTACAATACTGTTCAGCGAAGACATCGCATTCCTCTACAATACTGTTCAGCGAAGACATCGCATTCCTCTACAATACTGTTCAGGGAAGATATCGCATTCCTCTACAATACTGTTCAGCGAAGAACAACATTCCTCTACAATACTGTTCAGCGAAGACACCACGTTCCTCTACAATACTGTTCAGCGAAGACACCACGTTCCTCTACAATACTGTTCAGCGAAGACACCACGTTCCTCTACAATACTGTTCAGCGAAGACGCCACGTTCCTCTACAATACTGTTCAGCGAAGACACCACGTTCCTCTACAATACTGTTCAGCGAAGACACCACGTTCCTCTACAATACTGTTCAGCGAAGACACCACTTTCCACTACAATACTGTACTGTCAACATCACTGTTCTCTAAAATATTGTTCAGTAAACTCGTTTTTGTTGTTGTTTGTTTCGTTTTGTTTTCTCTATAATATCGTACAGCCAATGTCTTTTTTTGTCTCTCTCTACAATATCTTTCAGTCAACAATGCTTTCCTTAACCTTCATCGTTCAGTCATCACTACTTTTCTCTACACCTGTCGTTCATCACTACTTTTCTCTACACCTGTCGTTCATCACTACTTTTCTCTACACCTGTCGTTCATCACTACTTTTCTCTACACCTGTCGTTCATCACTACTTTTCTCCACACTGTCGTTCAGTCAACACTACTTTTCTCTACACCTGTCGTTCAGTCAACACTACTTTTCTCTACACCTGTCGTTCATCACTACTTTTCTCCACACTGTCGTTCAGTCATCACTACTTTTCTCTACACCTGTCGTTCAGCACTACTTTTCTCTACACCTGTCGTTCATCACTACTTTTCTCTCCACCTGTCGTTCAGCACTACTTTTCTCTACACCTGTCGTTTAGTCAACACTACTTTTCTCTACACCTGTCGTTTAGTCAACACTACTTTTCTCTACACCTGTCGTTCAGCACTACTTTTCTCTACACCTGTCGTTTAGTCAACACTACTTTTCTCTACACCTGTCGTTTAGTCAACACTACTTTTCTCTACACCTGTCGTTCAGCACTACTTTTCTCTACACCTGTCGTTTAGTCAACACTACTTTTCTCTACACCTGTCGTTTAGTCAACACTACTTTTCTCTATACCTGTCGTTTAGTCAACACTACTTTTCTCTACACCTGTCGTTTAGTCAACACTACTTTTCTCTACTCCTGTCGTTTAGTCAACACTACTTTTCTCTATACCTGTCGTTTAGTCAACACAACTTTTCTCTACGTGTCGTTTAGTCAACACAACTTTTCTCTATGTGTCGTTCAGTCAACACTACTTTTCATAGATTGTACCATATACGTGATGTTACCATCTATGTGAAGATGGTTAAATCACATAGATGGTCTTACACACACACACACACACACACACATACACACACACACAACACACACACACAACACACACACACACACACACACACACACACACACACACACACACACACAATAATAGAGTATTACGGGAAAAGGCGATGAGTCAGCGAAAAGTGTGTGTCAAATTTTGTAGCTAGACAGATGTCTGAACAAACTCCAAGGACAGACATTTCCTGTTGCAATGAAAATCATCTGTCTTGTGATCATTCAACTGAAACTTACGGTGAGTCACCCACGCTTCAGCACTCAGCGCAGGCCAGTGTACTCTGAACTGACAAATGGCAGCTGGCACCGCTCCCTAGACTTACAGAACCGGTTACCATCACAGAAACCATGGTGAGACAGAATGTGCTGACAGACAGTGTCAGGGGTAGAGAGATTGGCAGAGAGTGAAGGGCAAAGAAAAATCCAACTGAAGCAGCTTTCCTCCGACACTTGAATTGTTTCCGCCTGATCTGTTAATGACCAGCTTTAAATTAGCACAGAGCAGGATCTTCTGTTAATGACCAGCTTTAAATTAACACAGAGCAGGATCTTCTGTTAATGACCAGCTTTGAATTCAAACAGAGCAGGATCTTCTGTTAATGACCAGCTTTAAATTAACACAGAGCAGGATTTTCTGTTAATGACCAGCTTTAAATTAGCACAGAGCAGGATCTTCTGATAATGACCAGCTTTGAATTCACACAGAGCAGGATCTTCTGTTAATGACCAGCTTTAAATTAACACAGAGCAGGATCTTCTGTTAATGACCGTCTTTGAATTCACACAGAGCAGGATCTTCTGTTCATGACCAGCTTTGAATTCACACAGAGCAGGATCTTCTGTTAATGACCAGCTTTGAATTCACACAGAGCAGGATCTTCTGTTAATTACCAGCTTTGAATTCACACAGAGCAGGATCTTCTGTTAATGACCAGCTTTGAATTCACACAGAGCAGGATCTTCTGTTAATGACCAGCTTTGAACTCACACAGAGTAGGATCTTCTGTTAATGACCGTCTTTGAATTAACACAGAGCAGGATCTTCTGCTCATGACCAGCTTTGAATTCACACAGAGCAGGATCTTCTATTAATGACCAGCTTTGAATTCACACAGAGCATGATCTTCTGTTAATATCCGTCTTTGAATTAACACAGAGAAGGATCTTCAGTTAATGACCAGCTTTGAATTCACACAGAGCAGGATCTTCTGTTAATGACCAGTTTTGAATTCACACAGAGCAGGATCTTCTGTTAATGACCAGCTTTGAATTAGCACAGAGCAAGATCTTCTGCTCATGACCAGCTTTGAATTCACACAGAGCAGATATGAACAGGGATTTGAACCCTTTTGTTCTCACTGGAATGCTGAGAGACCTTTCTTTCTTTCTTTCTTTCTTCTTTCCGGATGGTGTTGAGTTTTGCTACGTCAGATATAGCCAGGGCCCAGCCTCGTTTTGAGCTCCTTTAGAGAGTTGTCGTTCTTTCCCAAACAGATCCAAGACACTTGAGGCGACCCACTCCTTCCGTTCTTCAGCTCTTCTGATTTCACCTAGATGTGTGTGTGTGTGTGTGTGTGTGTGTGTGTGTGTGTGTGAGTGTGTGTGTGTGTGTGGTGTGTGTGTGTGTGTGTGTGTGTGTGTGTGTGTGTGTGTGTGTGTTGTTATTGTTGCTGTTGTTGTTGGTGTTATGTTTTGACGTAGTTTTGTTTAAGTATTGTCCCATGTGTGGCTCTTTTTCTTTCGATTCTTTCTGTTCTGTCTTTAAGTGAATAGAAATAGTTAAATATTGTTGGCTTTTTTTAGAATCCTTGCTGGTTCAGCATTATATTATCGCTTGTCGAGTGGATCTGTAGATCATGATTTTTCTGTCGTCGCGGTCTTTTCCAGTGACGTATGTCCACGATGATGATGCTTGCCCTGTGGTGGCGAGTGTCTGGGCTGTTGCCGTGCTATACACATCTAGCTGGTAATGTCAGCGATCACTTGATTTCACACGGGCCACCTTGTCTTGCACAGTATGGGAATACAGTCCGTACGAAACGATCAAGGAGCCAAGACAAAAAATAAACCAAAAAGAAACAGAAATGTAGGATATGGGGAAGAAGTTTTGTTCACTGAACGTGGCTCCAAAATGTGTGGACAATCCCTTGTGTCCGTTGTGCAGTCAATCTATCCCGACATTTGTTCAGACAGTCTGAACGTGGCTCCAAGATGTGTAGACAGTCCATTGTGTCCGTTGTGCAGTCTGTCTATGTAGGCTTTTGTGCAGACAGTCTGAACGTGGCTCCAAGATGTGTAGACAGTCCATTGTGTCCGTTGTGCAGTCTGTCTATCCAGGCTTTTGTCCAGACAGTCTCATTTCCTCCTTAAACAACTCTCTTTCCATTTCCCAAAATGCAATACTCTCGAACGAATCCTAGAGTCACCGCCTCATTTCCGGTGTACAAGGCATCCTGAGCATGTGTGTGTGTGTGTGTGTGTGTGTGTGTGTGTGTGTGTGTGGTGTGTGTGTGTGTGTGTGTACGCATGCATCAGCGTGTGCAATACACTGGGAAGATGTTGGGTAGAGGGACTTTGGCAGAAACACAATTCCCCTGGACCTCAGCCTTCATCATCCATGACGTCAAAACTAATCCCACCGGTTTGCGCAATCAGCTGAGGCTTTACTCAGGCAGCTGAGCACAGGACAAAACAAACAAGACGTTAATCCTGTGTGGCCTTGTCCAGGCAGCTCAGCACAGGACAAAACAAACAAGACGTTAATCCTGTGTGGACGAGGCATTAACGTCAGCAGGC
>CM065716.1:115709078-115711578 GCA_033310375.1 Conus canariensis
GGAGGAGGGAGGAAAGAATTAGTTTTAGCCCAGGAGATGGCCTAAAGACTCAAATCTGTCAGGACGTTGGTCAAGGGGTCCTCACCGCTGACCAGTCATTACCAGGTGAGCCATAGATAGTTGGGGAAAGGTACAGGGGAAAACCTTAAGAAAAGAGAGAATTCATATGTTGAATTGGGAAGCAGGTTACTTACACGAACCTTATTCGTGTTTCAGCCCTTCACCCTTCACCCCGTCAGCTATTCCTCCTCTGATGCTGCGACGGCATCTGTTTACTAAGTGCTGAGACGGGTGTTTAACGATGGCCATGGTGTGGGGAACACACCGATAGTTCAGCCCCAGTGATTGAAGACCCCGGGTAGAGGAGTCGGATCTCATCGTTTTCCCCAGTGACTGGAGAGTTCAAGGGGCAAACACGTTTTCTGATGCGGACAGGGCATCATGACAGTAAGGGGCGAGTGCTTTCTTTGATGCAGGTATGGCATCATGAATACATGGATTATTTATTCTCCTTGTCTGGATCTTGGGCCAATGTTGTGTAAAAGGCCATGACTTTATATTTTGGAGGACGTGTGTATTCTTTCTCTAGCAAGAAGGAGGAATCTAGAAAGTCTTCGTTCATATAAATTCGTAAGTTGACTTATCTCTCAGTGTGAAGAAAGAGAGAGAGAGAGAGAGAGAGAGAGAGAGAGAGAGAGAGAGAGAGAGAGAGAGAGAGAGAGAGAGAGAGAAACATGTATAAAATTTGTTTGATAACTACTCGAGTGTGATGTTGGAATTGTTCAATTCATTTAGTAAAATGTTTTCCCCGGAGGAGAAGGGGAGAGAAAAAAAAAACATTCTGTAGTGCGCCTTTGGTTGACTGGAGGGATTGCGTGTGCGTATGGAGGAATGCGTGTGTGCAACAGTGACAGTGTGACATTTATTTACCCTTTAATTTGGGGGCTCAGTCATTCTATTTTTACAATATGGCCAAGACTAGCCTGGAGGCCACATTCCCCAAGCTTCTGTCTGGCCAAGACTAGTCTGGAGGCCAGATTCCTCAAGCATCTGTCGGGCCAAGACTAGCCTGGAGGCCAGATTACTCAAGCTTCTGTGTGGCCAAGACAAGTCTGGAGGCCAGATTCCTCAAGCTTCTGTCTGGCCAAGACTAGTCTGGAGGCCAGATTCCTCAAGCATCTGTCGGGCCAAGACTAGCCTGGAGGCCAGATTCCTCAAGCATCTGTCTGGCCAAGACTAGCCTGGAGGCCAGATTCCCCAAGCTTCTGTCTGGCCAAGACTAGTCTGGAGGCCAGATTCCTCAAGCATCTGTCGGGCCAAGACTAGCCTGGAGGCCACATTCCCCAAGCTTCTGTCTGGCCAAGACTAGCCTGGAGGCCAGATTCCTCAAGCTTCTGTCTGGCCAAGACTAGCCTGGAGGCCTGATTCCTCAAGCTTCTGTCTGGCCAAGACAAGTCTGGAGGCCAGATTCCTCAAGCTTCTGTCTGGCAAAGTCTAGCCTGGAGGTCAGATTCCTCAAGCTTTTGTCTGGCCAAGACAAGTCTGCAGGCCAGATTCCTCAAGCTTCTGTCTGGCCAAGACAAGTCTGGAGGCCAGATTCCCCAAGCTTTTGTCTGGCCAAGACTAGCCTGTAGGCCAGATTCCCCAAGCTTCTTCCTGGCCAAGACTAGCCTGGAGGCCCTATTCCCCAAGCTTCTGTCTGGCCAAGACAAGTCTGGAGGCCAGATTCCTCAAGCTTCTGTCTGGCCAAGACAAGTCTGGAGGCCAGATTCCCCAAGCTTCTGTCTGGCCAAGACTAGCCTGGAGGCCAGATTTCCCAAGCTTCTGTCTGGGCAGGTATACATCTCGGTCAGGCACGTGCATGCTTCCTCTATTCTGCTTTGCTATGTCATGGTGAGTTTTAATGCGCGTGAGTGTATGAATTCTGTGGTAAACAATGTTATTTTCAAATGATAGTTTGAGATATTTGTACATGGAAGGAATTTGATTACTTTGATTATTAAGAACTAATTATGCATAAGTTAAGTTTGTAACATTATCGTCGTTGTATAACAGAGAGAGAGAGAGAGAGAGAGAGAGAGAGAGAGAGAGAGAGAGAGAGACATAGAGACAGAGAGACAGAGAGAAAACGTTCTTAATTGAACAAAACGAATAATCATATAAAAGCTTCTTTATATCCTGCCCACAACAACAAGCAATAAAATGATATGGTTATAAGACATGAACATATATTCTTTTTAAGGAAAAAAGCAAAACATCACATTATGACCAAAATGTGTACCCACAAGTCAAGAACCAAAACCACGTTCAATGCATGGAAGGCCACGTCAATGAAACAGGAGGGGAAAACGGAGAAGAGACGATGGAGCCCGATAATTAATAGAGGAATTGAAAATCACACATTGATTATTCTTTACTACATAAATTTTGCTAGACAGAGAGAAAGAGAGAGAGAGAGAGAGAGAGAGAGAGAGAGAGAGACAGAGACAGAGACAGAGAC
>CM065716.1:115714078-115719078 GCA_033310375.1 Conus canariensis
TGTGTGATCTATGGATACTTTATGAACAATATGAATTAGTATCATAATCATAATCATCAGCACCAGCAGCACCGGCAGCATCGCCACCGTTGTTGTCGTCCTCGTAGTCGTCGTCATCATCTTCATCATTATCATCATCATCGGCATCATCATCGTTGTCACCGTCGTCGTCATCGTCATAGTGACTACCAGTGTAAAGCTATTCGAATACTCTAGCGTCCTCTTGTCTTCATCACGGACCTGGTCTTCATCACGGACCTGGTCTTCATCACGGACCTGGTCTTCATCACGGACCTCCATTGGTTCAATACAAGACATCCCTTTCTATACCTCAACTGGTTCACACACACACACACACACACACACACACACACACACACACACACACACACTACACACTACACACTCACGTGACTTTCACGGCGTTGGACGACTTGACGACCAAGGTGTAGACTTTCTCGGTGTTCGCCTCATCCATGTGAATCAGCAGGGTGTACTGGCCAGGGCTCAGCAGATAGGCCGTGGAGAATTCCCAGGCCCTGACGAAACGGTACAGATCCCCCTCTGTGGTCTTCAAGGCTTTGTTATACAGCCTGTAGATGGTGCGGTAAGACATGGGCGCCTCTCCTGTCTGCGGACACACAGCCTGTTGCAGTTAATGGGAAGTGGACACAAAAACCTTTAAGGACCATTTTTCTTCTTTCCTCAATATAATTTTTAACTTATGGGATGTTTTGGGGCGGTGCCGTTCTGGCTTATGAGAGCCTTCTGTCTGTTCATCTTGTTCTTCCTTGTTGTGGTGTGGTGTTGGTGTGGGTGGTGCTGGTGTTGATGATGATGATGGTATGTATTTCTCTTGTTTTCGATCTTGTTCTTCCTGGTTTGTTGTTGCTCTTTCCCTATCACTGTTTTTCTTGTTCTTCCATGTTTTGTTGTTGTTGCTGCTGTTTTTGTGTTGTTGTGTTGTTGTTCTTGTTGATGATGAATTTATTTCTCTTTGTGTTCGTTCTTATTCTTCCTGGTTTGATTTGGCTTATTTCCCTTTCAATGTGTTTCTGGTTCCCACGATTTTCAGACTTATATGTGTAAGACGTGAGTATGTGTAATCACACTATGATGTGTGTGTGTGTGTGTGTGTGTGTGTGTGTGTGTGTGTGTGTGTGTGTGTGTGTGTGTGTGTGTGAGGATGGGTTGTGTGTGTGTTTAGTGTGTGTGTGTGTGTGTGTGTGTGTGTGTGTGTGTGTGTGTGTGTGTGTGGAGAGAGAGAGAGACAGAGAGAGTCTTTGTTTTTAAGTGTGTGTGTGTGTGTGTGTGTGTGTGTGTGTTGTGTGTGTGTGTGTGTGTGTGTGTGTGTGGTGTGTGTGTTGTGTGTGTGTGTGTGTGTGTGTGTGTGTGTGTGTGTGTGTGTGTGTGTGTGTGTGTTCGCGCGTGAGAGAGTGAGAGAGAGAGAGAAGAGAGAGAGAGAGAGAGAAGAAGACAGAAGCAGACAGAGACAGGAGAGAGGGAGAAAGACGAAACAAAGAGAGACAGAAAGTGTGTGGTTTGTCGTGTGTGTGTGTGTGTGTGTGTGTGTGTGTGTGTGTGTGTGTGTGTGTGTGTGTGCTCGCCGTGTGAGTGTGTGTGTGTGTGTGTGTGTGTGTGTGTGTGTGTTGCGCGCGCGCGCGCGCGTGCACGTGCATGCATGCGTGCGTACGTGCAGAAGGGCGGGTAGGCGGGCGGTGGCGTGCCTGAGTGCGTTTGTGTGTGTGTGTGGTGTGTGTGTGTGTGTGTGTGTGTGTGTGTGTGTGTGTTCAGTGTCAGCAGTGTTGTTACCGGATAGAGCCGCAGACCAAGGGGCATTTGTGGCTTCACTGCTCCTGCATCAAGTAGATGACCACCATAGCTGCACAAAAACACCAATCAGTCAGAACAAATCGAATGACAATAGGCAGGGAACAGTTAACATAATTACCACATAGTTACCAATCAGTCAGTCAACACCATCAATCATCAGGTAGATGACCACCATAGCTGACACAAAAACACCAGTCAGTCAGTCAACACCATCAATCATCAGGTAGATGACCACCATAGCTGACACAAAAACACCAGTCAGTCAACACATCATCATCAGGTAGTGCACTTAGGTACAGATGACCGAGCACACATCTACTCAGTAATACCACCATAGCCGACAGTCAACACCATCACATCAATCATCAGGTAGATGACCACCATAGCTGAACACAAAAACACCTGTCAGTCAACACCATCAATCATCAGGTAGATGACCACCATAGCTGACACAGAAAACACCAGTCAGTCAGTCAACACCATCAATCATCAGGTAGATGACCACCATAGCTGACACAGAAACACAACCAGTCAGTCACACACCATCAATCATCAGGTAGATGACCACCATAGCTGACACAGAAAACACCAGTCAGTCAGTCAACACCATCAATCATCAGGTAGATGACCACCATAGCTGACACAGAAAACACCAACCAGTCAGTCAACACCATCAATCATCATGGTAGATGACCACCATAGCTGACACAAACACACAACATCTCACACCAGTCAAGATGACCACATAGCTGACAGAAAACCACAGTCATCAACCTCACATCACAGGTAGATGACCACCATAGCTGACACAGAAAACACCAACCAGTCAGTCAACACCATCAATATCAGGTAGATGACCACCATAGCTGACACAAAACACCAACCAGTTCAGCTCATCAGTCAACACACATTCATCAGGTAGATGACCACATAGCTGACACACAAAACACCAACCAGTCAGTCAACACCATCAATCATAGGTAGATGACCACCATAGCTGACACACAAAACACCAACCAGTCAGTCAACACCATCAATCATCAGGTAGTGACCACAGAGCTGACACAGAAAACACCAGTCAGTCAGTCAACACCATCAATCATCAGGTAGATGACACCATAGCTGACACAGAAAACACCATCAGTCAGTCAACACCATCAATCATCAGGTAGATGACCACCATAGCTGACACAGAAAACACCAGTCAGTCAATACCATCAATCATCAGGTAGATGACCACCATAGCTGACACAGAAAACACCAGTCAGTCATACACCATCAATCATCAGGTGATGCCCATAGCTGACACAGAAAACACCAGTCAGTCAGTCAACACCATCAATCATCAGGTAGATGACCACCATAGCTGACACAGAAAACACCAACCAGTCAGTCAACCACCATCAATCATCAGTAGATGACCACCATAGCTGACACAGAAAACACCATCAGTCAACACCATCAATCATCAGGTAAATGACCACCATAGCTGACACACAAAACTCCAGTCAGTCAATACCATCAATCAATCATCAGGTAGACGGCCACCATATCTGACTCTGAAAACACCAACCAGTCAGTTAATACCATCAATCATCAGGTAGATGGCCACCATAGCAGCCAGAGAAAATACCTATCATTTAACAACGACAATCAGGAAACCGGTGAACAGCCATCAGAGCTGGCAACGACAATCAGGAAACCGGTAAACAGCCATCAGAGCTGGCAACGACAATCAGGAAACAGGTAAACAGCCATCAGAGCTGGCAGAGAAAACGCAACCACTCCACCAACATTCATGTTTCCATTATTCACTCAGTTGATAAGTCAGTCCCTGAGTTAAAGAACATTAAAACCAAATCAATTGAAGTGCTTTCGTTTATCATTTATGCCACCACTTCTTTCTTACAATCATGCAAAACACACACACACACACACACACACACACACACACACACACACACACACACACACACACACACATTCTTTGTCAGTGCTATCTGTCTCTCTGCTTATCTATCAGCCCCCCCCCCACCCCACCTCTCTCTCTTTCTCTCTCTCTCTCTCTCTCTCTCTCTCTCTCTCTCTCTCTCTCTCTCTCAAATGTCTTCATTGCCATGTTTGACATGTTGTCCATTGTCCGTCACAATATTGATTAATGGTTGTTAATTGTTTCATTGTTTTCATTACATTGTATACTTCTGATTTATACGTATGTATTGTTTCGCGTTTCTGGTTTTTACTATTGTGATTGATATTTATGCTTTTTTTGTGAGGGCAGGATGAAAAAAAGCTGTAAAGCTTATACTTTTAATCCTCAATAAAGATAATTTTGACTCGACTTGACTTGACTTGACGCGCGCGCACGCACACACACACACACACACACACACACACACACACACACACACACACACACACACACACACACACACACATACACACATATGCACATGCACTTGCCAATAATACATGCATGAAAGAAGGCCGTTTGCTTTGTGTGGTTATACTGGTCACATGTCAGTGAGAAATCATGAAAATAATGTCGCACTCAGATTTACTTTGATGCTCAGAAAGAACCAAGAAATCCTGAAAATGATGACTCTTTACAAGGACACCATTACATTGGGAAAGTATGAAATTTGGTGTAACTATTAACAGTATAGTATCTATGAAACTTATGGTAACTGATTATTCCAAACTGATAGAGTTACCATGGAAAGGAATAGCTGAATGAACGATTATCACCATACAAGAACCAAAGATGTAACACTCATCACCAAACAAGGACCAAATGTGTAAAGATTATCATCATAACAGGACCAAAGACGTAACGCTTATCACTATACATGGACCAAAGATACACTTATCCCCATAAAAGGACCAAAAGTGTTACAATTATCACCATACAAGAACCAAAGATGTAACACTCATCACCAAACAAGGACCAAATATGTAAAGATTATCATTATAATAGGACCAAAGACGCAACGCTTATCACTATACATGGACCAAAGATGTAACACTTATCACCATACAAGGACCAAAGGTGTAACACTTATCACTACATCTTGACCAAAGGTGTAATAGTTATCACCATACAAGGACCAAAGGTGTAACACTTATCACCATACAAGGCCATAACCAAAGGTGTAACATTTATCACC
>CM065716.1:115721578-115749078 GCA_033310375.1 Conus canariensis
TGGTCTGACAACATAAACTGCGCATAAATACAGAAGAAAACATCCTTTTCAATAATAGGAAATTGGTTGGGCGGTGAGGCGGGAATTTCTCTGGTCTCAATTGCTGAAACAGCTGACATTTTCTTTTTCTTTCCTCTCTGTTGTTGTTGTTTTGTTTCTTTACGCATTTACAGCTTCTTGAAGTTAATGAGCAGCAGGAGAAAAAATGTCTTGCAATTTTTGTAAAAGAAAGTAAGGCGATTTACAGAAGTGGGTTGAAGCGACATGACAGCTGAACCCCTGCACAGATGATCATGACCCAGAACCACATCCGGTTGCCATCTTGTTTTGTTTTTAAATTCGCTATAACGATCCTTCTCATTGGGAGATTAAGAGAGAAGGTTAGCGATTGGTCTGGCTAAGACCCGAGGAGGGTGTGTGTGTGTTGGTAGTTTGGACTTACATGATTGCCTCAGAAATGTTCATTTTAACACCACACACAACCACAACACACACACACACACACACACACACACACACACACACACACATACACGCGCGCACGCACACACACACACACACACACACACACACACACACACACACACACACACAACACACACACACACACATACAGAAGATCCACAGACACTCACCCAGGGCGTAGTCATGGCCTTCGTAAGTCATGGATTTTCCAGGTTCACACGCCATCACGCGGTAGTCTCGGGACAGTTCCCTGCGCAATGTATGAAGGTTAAAGCTCAACATCATACTCCCAAATCCTGGTGGGTCTTAGGGGCAGTGAACGGCTAATGCTTCAATGTGTCGGCCAGTACGGCATTAAAGGAAGCGGAGCCTATTCTTCTCCTTCGGCCACGATAGCCTTCTCTGATCTGAATCACATACTCATTTACTGCTAGGTGTGCAGAGAGGAATGATCGTCTGCTGCCTTGAGTGGTTCGTAATGGTTGTGAGTTTGCTTGCCCTCCACATTGTCAACATGGCGGGCATCCTGCACTCGCCCCTAAACACTCATTTTACACTAAACATGAATTTTGTCGTTCCAACAATCTCCAGTTCAGTTTCGTTCCTCTGCTGAGTTTTTGTGTAGGCTGTATTTAAGAACCTTTGAAGGATCTTCTCGGTTGAAGAAAATGAACAAGGTAAATGAAGGAAATAACACCATCCCAAAACAGAGACATGGAAATCTCGCCAACTGACAGAGATTTCTTGACGAACAGGAAAGAAGTTAAAAGGGTTTATACAATGAGTAGAAGAAGAAGAAGAAGAAGAATGATGATGATGATGATGATGATATACAATAATAATAATAATAATACCAGCCGCCGTGGCGAAGTGGTTAGCGTCGCGGACCCGGGCTGGGAGGTCGTGGGTTCGAATCCCAATCAGAGTCATATGGGTTTTTCTGCCCCAACCGGCTCCTACCCAGAGTTGAGTTTGCTGCGGACTCAGTTGGGAAGACTGGGACAACACAGTCGAGTTTCATCCACTTAATGGATGCGTTTCTGAGAGTGTTGCTCAAATTTCCTGACCAATACTGCAGGTGCTGTATCTCTCGGGCCTGGTTGACGCCGGGATATATTATGAAAGGAAGCGTAGAGTACAGCCCTGTCATGTAGTCTCTGACCGAAATGGAAATCCGTAGCATCATCTTCATCATCCTCATTCTCATCGATCAGCATTAAAAAAAAAATGTCTCAAATTCTGTGGCCCTTCATGCCCTGCTCTCATGGTGACCTCAATTTCGATGTCCTCTCCACGTCTGTGGTCTTGGTTTGGTTCCGTCGGGGTAACCGGTATCGGCTAGTCTATGGGGCTGTCGTTGAACGGACATGGTGGCGCCCTCCGGAGGGAGAGCTCACTCACGCCGGCTCCGCGACTAAGCAATTATTGTCGTCAGTAGGGGGCTTAGTAGGTGGTATCCTGCGTATGTTAGATCAGAACAGGCGCCACTGAACACCACCGAAGTGACTCGGCAGAAGTGCAGTGTCTCCTCCGGTGGATTGCCTCTTGACGACTTGACATTGACTGCTGCCTGTGGATTGCCGGTGCCGGGGTTGCGGCGGGGCCGACCGGGCTATGGCTGTGGACGGGGTGTCGGAATGAGCGGCGTGGGTGCACTGCCTCTGAGGTGGCGCAGAGGTTGGGACAGGGGGAAAAAAATAAATAAATAAAATAATAATAATAATAATAACAGTAATAATAATAGCTAATACATTACTAAAACTTATCACAATATTTGACTAAAAGAAACTACATGTAGTTTGTCTGTCGACGAAGGAATCGTATCGTGTAGTTCAAAATGTACTGTACCTACGATTTCACTATGTATGACAGTGTAAGCGGTCGCGGCCTCGAATTCTTCTACAGGGTTTACTGAATTTTCCGTAGATGGTACTGAGTGCCTGTCATCCAAGCCAGCCGTAACAAAATGATTGCTCACTCGTGACGAAACTCAAAACAGCTGTCGAAGTGTCAAAAGTGAGCTGAAATGAATCACCTTCTGCCGTGCAAACATTCCCCGGAGAAACTTAAAAGATTTACCGTTCCGCGGAACGAAAGAGACCAACAAATCACAAGACAAAACACCACGCGTTTCGACATCTTTGGCCTTCTCTTTCGTTCGGCGGAAAAGTAAATCCTCCACGCCTACAGTCACCTCAATTTAGAAATATTCCCCTAAGAACTAATCGACACACAATATCCAAAAAAATGGTTTTATGTTCATTAGTCCGATCAGCCGTGGAAATGTGGAAACCGGTCGATTGATCTAACGCATTCAAGATCTCTGTGCGGAATCTTAATCCACATTCTAACATCAGACCATCAGTCTACAATCTAAGTCATGGAAACATCACTAAATCTCTCTCTCTCTCCTCCTCTCTCTCTTCTCTCTCTCTCCTCTCTCCTTCTCTCTCTCTCTCTCTCTCGGTTCTTCTAAGTTAAGGTCTGAGTTACGGACAGAGAGAGACAGACAGACAGACAGACAGATGGACTGACAAAGACAGACAGAGAGAGAGAGAGGGAGAGAGAGAGAGAGAGAGAGAGGAGAGAGAGAGAGAGAGAGAGAGAGAGGAGAGAGTGAAGAGAACGAGCATATTCAAAAGTCACCACGTAACCCCTCCCCACAATGACGTACCGGATGTTCAGCAGCGGGCGGTCAGTAAAGACCCGGATGAGGAAGCTTTTCTCCTCCCCTGGAGAGTTGGTGGACGGCACCACCACGTAGGTCCCCGGGGTGACCTGACCATCATCGTCATCACCACTGTCATCGTCCTTGTCAAACCACACTGTCTCCATCATCACCCACAATCATCATCCGGGGTGACTGATCATCATCGTCATCACCACTGTCATCGTCCTTGTCAAACCACACTGTCCATCCCCATCATCACCCATCATCGACACAGCCCACGTCATTGAGTCGTCCTTAACATCTCTGCCGCCTTCGTATCAAAGTACCGTCATACTGGTCAGTTACAACGGACAGTAGTGTCCTCTATGTCACTGTTAGTTACGATGTCGTCGTCAGCTACGCACAGCAGTTTCTTTAACGTCCATGTCAGTCTGTCGTCGTTGTCATTGTCAGTTACACACAATAGTTTCTCTAACGTCACTGTCCGTCTGATGGTCATCGTCATTGTCAGTTACACAGAACATTTCTTCATTGTCACTATCAGTCTATTGTCAATGTCACTGTCAGACATACAGAACACTTTCCTAAACGTCATTGTCAGTTTGCCGTCATCGTCATTGTCACCGACACAGAACAGTTTCCTCAATATACGAGTCAGAGTCAGTTTAAAACATATTTCAATTAATGTTAGAGTGGACTTTTTAACATGATGATAACAAAACAAAAACAAAAAAATCCAATCATCATCGTCGTCGTCGTCGTCGTCATCATCATCATCATCACTATCATCATCATAAGTAGTAGTAGCCATAGTAGTAGAGTTGTCGTCATTGTTCTTGTTGGTGGTGGTGGTATTCGTGGTATTTGTGGCGTACTGTTGCTGTTGCTGTTGTTGTTGTTGCTGCTGTTGCTGTTGTTGTTGAAGTTGGTAGTATAGTATAGTAGTAGTAGTAGAAAGAAACTCGTGGAGAGCGTGGCAGCAGAGAGTCCTCAGAAGAGAAGCCCCCTTCAAGCAAGTGTTTCGGCCCTTATCTCCTGACACTCTAGGGGGTTGGGCCACACCCGGTTCATGACTCCGGATGTCCCTCTGCTGCCCCTTTTTTTGTCCCATCTTGGGACGAGCCATGGCTGGGATTCGAACCCATGACCCTCTGGACATGCTCATTTTCCACTTAATGACTCGCGCTTTAACCACTGAGCCACAGGGACACCTGATATTTGTAGGGAAATTAAGCCTTATGAAGTTCACTTTTGTTCCTCCTTGACCAGATCCAGCTTGAACACCTCTCTGCCGCTTCTGCCATTGCTTTCAGGGCTCTGGATTTTTCCTTCCCTGCAACTGAGAGCTGTTTCATGAGGCTGTATGCAGACGTTCCTACATACCCCCTAGCTCCAATTTCTGCAGTGAGGACTTTGACCTGATAGCCTTCTCTCCTCAGGCTGTTTGCCAGATCAGCATACTTTTCAGTCTTGTAGATTTGAGCTGCCTCCATTCTGTTCTCATATGGCACCGTGAGCTCGATCATGATCAGCAAGTTGGTAATTTTTTTTTTTTTTTTAACATTTTTTTAATTGTTTCTTTTTTTAACATAGAGACAGACAGTACACAAACATTCATGCACCAGTAAATTTGACAGAATACATTATATACAAATACACACGGTGTTGATCCATGACAGTAATTCTAAGAAGATGAGGATCAGCAGGTTATTCAAAAAGTGGTAGATACATTGCCCATTGAGCCAGACAGTTTTTCTGAGACATATCAATACGACAGACATATTTTTCAATTTCATATCTTCTTTTTAGATATGAAATATACTGAATGAATTGAGGTTGTTTACCTTCACATTTGCATTTGTATATAAAATATTTAGCTAACAGCAGAATTAGGTCGAAAACCTTGTCAGCTCTGTAATGGTTATCGCAATTAAATAAAACTATGTTTTCTGTTAGCGATATGTTTGAGTTGTCACATTTTTCATTTATCGAATTTTGAAATGTCCTCCAGAAATGTTTTGTCCTTTCACAGGTCCAAAAGATGTGTCTTATTGTTTCTTTTTCGTTATGACAGAACGAACATTTGTCTGAATTGGTTATATTCATTTCATGAAGAATTACATTTGTTCCCAAAATTCTATGAGTTACTCTAATTTGGAACCATTTCAGTTTAATATCTTTTATTTTTCCAATTTTCTTAAATGCTTTGAGCCAACAGACCTCAGTTCCTAGCCTTTCTTCCCACTTACTACAACACTTAGGCTCATTTGCATCTTCCATTAAGATGTCATAATAATACCTTGCTCCTCTAGGAGCTGTTTTGATTCTATTCAGTAATTGGTTAGAAAAATTCGAGGCCCTGTGCGTCAGTTTCAGTCCTGTCTCTCTTGCGTATTTTCTCACAGCACATATGATTCCATGGTAAGTAACAAAATTACTGAACACGCCATACTTTTCTGTGAAAGATTGGAATGTGAAGAAGTTGCCATTGTCATCCAAAAGATTTCCTACAAAAAGTACATTATTTCTGATCCAGTTTTTATAATAAACTGTTTTTTTCTCAACTTTAATATGATTGTTACAAAAAACCGGTTCAGAACAAAAATCTTCTACAGTTTTGACATGTTTTACCTCTCCAAATTCTTTGTATGCTTTAAAAACATCTTTCCAGAATGTATTTACACAGCCGTGGTTCGGCAAATCGGACCCTATGTTTTCCATTCTGTCAATATTCGGATACTGAAGTCTGAGAAGTTCTTTCCATTTATGGTTACTGGATTGTATTTTACGAATCCACGTTAGTTTCAACGCGTTCAGATATTTTTTAATGTTGGGTATACCCATACCCCCCGAATTGATGTTTTTAACAGACGTTTTTCTATTTATTCTATCTTTGTTTTTATTCCATACAAATTTAAACACTAATTTTTGAATTTCCTCACAAAGACGGTCAGGTGGATTTGGCAACAATATCCATAAATAAACAATTTTTGATAGCACTAGCGACTTAAGAACTGCGACTCTACCAAGTGGTGTAATTTGTCTTTTTAGCCAAGTTCTGTATAATGATTTTATTTCAGAGAACTTTTCCTCAAAATTCACAACTTCACATTCTTTTAAATCATTCGTGAACCAGACCCCTAAAATCTTAAAACGGTTTGGATTCCATTCCATCTTCAGGTGTGGTAGAAATTTCAGTGCTGAGTTCCGCATACTTCCAAGCCATACTGCTATCGTCTTTTCTGTGTTTAATACAAGCCCAGATACTCTTCCAAATTTTTCAATGGTTGTGATTGATTCTTCAAACGATTTTCTGTCTCCCTCTAAAGTAAGTTCAGTGTCGTCTGCGTATTGTGATATTTTATGTTCAGTATTTCCAATTTTGATGCCTTGAATATTTTGGTTTTCTTTTATCATGAGTGCTAACACTTCAACGCACATAACAAACAAGTATGGTGATATTGGGTCGCCCTGTCTACAACCTCTTCCAATGGCAAACCAGCTAGTTAGCTTGCCATTGACAGAAACTGTTGATTTAATGTTTTTATAAAAAGTTTTAATCCATCGACAGAAGTCAGGGCCTACACCAAATGCTGTTAAGACCTTAAACATGAATTGTAAGTCAACACTATCAAATGCTTTTTCGAAGTCTAAGCATAGTAATAGCCCAGGTTTTCTAGTTTTAACAAGGTAATCCATGAGATCGTAGATAAGTCGAATGTTATCTCCTAAGTATCGATTTGGTATAAAGCCACTCTGATCTTCACTTATGATTGAACTTAAAACATATTTTAATCTGTTTGAAATGCACGCAGATCCAATTTTATACACTACATTCAAAAGCGATATTGGTCTCCAGTTTTTTATTTGGTCTTTGGGTTTATCCCCTTTCGGAATGCATATAATGACCCCCTCCTTCTGGGTAGTGGATAGTTCCATTTTGTCAAACCCTTCGTTTAAAGATCTTACGACATATGACCCTAACTGTAACCAAAAAAACTTAAAGAACTCAGCTGTGAAACCGTCACTTCCAGGGCTTTTATTGTTGTCCATATTTTTTAACACATATCCAGCCTCTTCTAAAGTTATTTTCCCCTCCAGAGTATTTTTGTCCTGTTCCGTTAATTGTGGCAGTTGGTCAGTAAGGCTTGAGATTTCACACTGTTCTACAACTCTTTCCAAATATAATTTTTTGTAAAATGAATTCACTGCCTCAGCAATGTCATCATCATTTGTTAACGTTGTACTGTCACTTAATGTAAGTTTCATTATATTTTTACTTACATAGTTCCTTTTTTCAAGGCCGCAAAAGTATTTTGTTATTTTTTCCCCTTCGGCAACCCATCTTGCCCTTGAACGCAGCAAGACACCTTCCATTCTTTTATGTCTTAAGCTGACCAGTTCTTGTTTGCAATTTTCAAGAGCTGTTTTTTCTACATCAGTATGTAAATCCTTTCTTTCAATTTGTTCTATATTTTTTTCAAGTTCTTTTTCTCTTTTTAAAGCTTCACGTTTCTTCATTGTTGCGTATGCAATAGTTTTCCCTCTAATCTTCATCAGCAGTGTATCCAAGAACAGCTGATCTGAGATAACAAACTGCAGATCAAACTTTGCTATATTTTCTATGGAATCACGACAATAAGGTAGGGCTGCGTACTCTTCAGTTACCTCTTTGATTACATTATTTATTTCTTCTACATATTTCATGTCTTTTAATAGGGAACTATTGAATTTCCACAGTAGACTTCTCCTCTCTTGTTGGCCACATTGCAGAGTTAATAATATTAAGGAGTGATCAGATCGGTAGCCAGGTAGTATATCTGCTTCAGTAACATAACTACTTAATATATCCGAAATCAGAAAATAGTCTAGTCTACTCTGCTGGAATGGTGTGTTCCTTCTCCATGTGTATCTCCTAAGCTCGGGATTCAGTTCCCGCCAAACATCTACGAGGTCCAGATTATCCATCATATCATCTATTTGTTCTTGCGCCTTTGGATTATTATTGTGTTTGTAGTTACAGCAGTCAAGAGTATAATTTCGGACAGAGTTCCAGTCTCCCGCAATGATTACTTTTTCCACCCCTATATCTCGAATCTGTTTTTCTAATGTAATGTAAAACTCTGGATCGTCACGATTAGGTCCATACAAATTCACAATTAATAATTCCATGTCCATTGCTTTTATCGAGGCAAAAATATAGTTGCCAAGTCGGTCTTTATAAATCTTGTTCAGGCGGAAATCAAAGTTATTATTAAACAGTATGGCAACCCCGCGGGAGTTAGAATTATGTGAGGCAAAATAACATTTATAGCCCCATTCAGCTTTAATGTAGGCTTCTAGTTTAGGACTACAGTGAGTGTCTTGTAGCAGGTATATTGAATAAAATTTTTGTCTTAAATAATTAAACACGTCTCGACGTTTCTGAGCATTTGCGAGACCCTGGCAGTTCATAGACCCAATTTTGATTTCCCTACAAGTCATTACGGTAGACAGACGTATACTTAATAGGGATATTCATATGTTTCCACAAATGACATAAAAAGCGAAATGTTTTCTCATAAAGCACATATGGCAAAAAAGAACAAAACTGGAAAGCGGAATCCATGTCACATACACTATGCACATCATCGCTAAAGCACAAATCAACATTGCATAATGAGAAATCAATAGAACCTGTCAATTCACCGGCACAATAACACATACCACACGCACACGATTCTACACATAGACATTGAAACATGAATAAATCATGTATAAACATTGGATGTTATTGGATGGTGATCACTGGCATGAGCAGTGCAAAGAGAGAAAAATCGTCATTGGCATCACTCTTTACGTTTTCAAGACGCTACATAGCTACCATCTATAGATGGAGGATGATCAAATCGAACAAGAAAAAAGAAAAAAAGAAAAAAAAAAAAAAGATGGCCGAATTTGGCGGCAGAAGACGCCAACCACAGGTGTTAACTATATAAAGCACAATAGTAATTATGCGATGTGATCCTCCTCCCTCGCCATTCACACACACACACACACACACACACACACACACACACACACACACACACACACACACACGCACGCACGCACGCGCGCACACATGTACACATACGTACACACGCGCGCACGCGTGTTAAATCACGCACGAATGGAGAGGAGAAAAAAAAAAAAAAAGGAGGGGGGGGGGACAGAGAGGAGGCGGCACGGAAAGCAGGAAGAGGGGGCTGGGGGGGGGGGGGGGAGGGGAGGGAGGCGGAGAGAACGCAGAGGACGGAAGAGGAAAGTCAAATAAGTCTTTCCCGTTGTGCACAATATCATAGATCATGACATTAGACGTAATGTGCATACAGATATCAGTGTAAATGCATTCTCCTGCACACAGGCATATTCCAGTTACATACATCAGCAATGTACGAGTGTAAGACGTGCACATACGCGCAGTTTGGTCCTAGACAACTCTTTCACAATCTGGTACACACGCAATTTGTCAGCCACAATATGCAAGTTGGTACACGAACACGTACACAAACGCAAAATGATGCATTTGCACATATTACAAATTTTCATGTTGTTAGTCGTATTTTTGCAAACACACACACACACACACACACACACACACACACACACACACACACACACACCCCACACACATGAATAAATGAAATACAAAATCTAAAGCAACAGCAACAGGTAAGTCGCACTAGGAACAATTCATAACACTCTTGGTTCACTGGCTAAGTGACACAAATACATATCAGAATTCTATTCTTTTTTTATGGGAGCACAAAAATGGCATTGAATATTATTGTAATAATGTATCCATAGCAGAGGAAAAACGAAGAGAAAAAAAAAACATATCTATGAATTTTTCCCCCAGTTACAGAGAAGATCACATAGCTATTCACCAGGAGTAAAGAGAAGTAATGAAACAAGAAGACAAGTATTTACAGCCAAAACAAGTCAGTGAAAAGTAACACACTCGCGCTAACTGATCTGAGCAAGACACAGGCTCAGAAGAGTGTGTTGCCCTCTATACTCGCAGACAACACACACACACACACACACACACACACACACACACACACACACACACACACACACACATACATACATACATGCGCACGCGAGCGCACATAATCGCGTACTCCCACTTCTGCGTACATCTACAGCAGAAAAGGAATGCAATATGAGGGGCCCTAAAGCGAGGGGAGGGGGGGGGGGACCAAATACCAAAAGGGGTAGGTGGGGACCGGGAACGGTACAGGCCTAATAAACAGGGTAACTGTCTTGTCAACACTGGCAGTGAAAACTGTTACCCAATATCATGTACACACAATTTGCACCATATAACAATCATGACATAATCAATCGTATAGTTATATAATTCCAGTTTTAAACACCAGAGACTTATGACCATAAACCTTTTTGTACATGAATGTAGAGAGACACATGTATACATGTAGTCCATTTTGTAGCAACATGTCCCACAAAATTCCTTGGCCACAGTATGCAGAAATCAGTACACACAGAAGTATGGTTTATCATGTGCCTGCTGTGGCTTTCCCCATCACTTGTAAACATCAGTGCATAGCACAAGCAGAAAAGCTATATTTTATAATTGCGAGTAAATAACTCCCTTTCAAGGCCCCACCCCCTGCCTATCTTCACATATGTACACAACTTCCTCCACCCCCACCCCCCAACAGACCCACACACATACACAGCAACCCCCACTCTACAATCAAACGGATGCCCCCCCCCCCCCCCCCCACCCCCCATCAAGGTAAATCAGGTGAAAATTAACACAACAAAGTTTGACATCCGAGGCAAGAGAGAGAGAAAGAGAGAGAGAAGAGAGAGAGAAGAGAGAGAGAGAGAGGGGGGGAGGGGGCAGAAGGAGGAAATCTCTTCTAGATTCAATGTTTAAAGGATGGTGAGAGGAAAAAAAAAATAGATGACTCCAAATATATGGCAGCTACACTGACACGAAATGCACAAGAGATAAACAAACCAGAATCAAACTAAATTACGTTGTTTTACCCATTTCAAGTTGCAGGAAAAGAGAAACCAACATGACAAGTACCCACAACAATGTCTTTGACATGAAGTGTGCAGGGAATATGAAAACCGCTGATGATCATGATACACACAGCCACACTGTCACTTCAGGTGTCCTCTTGGTCACTGATCACATTGGAAGTCATTGCCCTGCGGAAAGCGACATCGAGGTCCATGTGAATGTTTAATTTCAGGATCTGTCCATTTAACAGCTTGGCCATCACTCTTCCGTTAGAACTCCACACAGACATCGTTGCCGAGTGTTTGTGTGCATTTGTGGAGAGTTGGTAGTTGGCGTAGGTTAGGTCCTCATCAATGACAGTTCCTTTATTTTTCAGTTTTCTTCTGTTAGTTAATATAGAGTCCCTTTTCTTTCTGTCAAAAAACCTCACCAGTATTGGCCTGGCTTTAGCACTGCCTCGTTTTCCCGACCTGTGGGCCACCTCGATGTCAGCAGCGGCGGTGGCGATGCCAACTCCGTCCGTGAAGACCCGGCACACCTTCCGCACACAGTCGTCGGCCGTCTCCCCGTCCGCCTCCGGCACCCGGTACACGCGTAGGTTCCAGCGTCTGCTGTACTGCTGCATGTCGTTCAGACTGCTCTCGTTCTCCTTGATCCGCCTCTCCTGCTGTCGTACCACATTCGCCAGGCTGTCACTTTTTCTTCTTTCTGCCACGATTTCCGTCTGTGCCTTTGCCAGCTTGCTTTCTGCTTGTAGTATCCTTCCTTCCAGTTCTCCCACCTTTTCCATGAAATTGTCGGTCAAAATTTTCACCTCGTTTTTCATTTTTTCTATATCTGTTTTTGTTGCTAGATTGTCGAAGCGACGATCTATTTTCTCGAGGGCTTTATCGAGGGCTTCTTGAAAATTCATATCGTCGGCGGTAGGTTCGATGTTTAAACGCTTCTTTTCAGGTTTAGCACATCTATCTTCGCACACACTTGTGTCACTGTCTGAAGTAGAACAAAAGTTCCTCTTCTGTCTACCCGGTGTTTTCGTGGTCACCACTCATTAGGTTACACCACTGTCAGACTATCTCAGTAGCCGCGGTGCGCGAGGGCAGACCAGTCTACGTTGATTCTCAACACAGCAGAGAAAACTTATTTCATGCGCCTGTTTTTGTTGCTGTTTTTTTTTTTCTTTTTTTTTTTCTCTCCCCTTCCCTTTTCCTCTCTCTCCCTAATTTGATCTTTTCATTGCACTGCCGCTGCCGATTCCAGCATGAAACATACCATTGGAATCGTTACATGTCCAGGAATGCTTCTACACGGTCATGAAGATCTTTAAAAGCCTCATTAACACTGTAATCAGGCAATTAGCGCAGAGACGTGGTGTTGTCCGTCCGACCTCGCCGTGAGCGATCACTCATCCTCAAGTTGGTAATAGTAGTAGTATAGTAGTAGTAATAGTAGTAGTAGTAGTACTTATAGACAGCCTATCCTCGGTTAGAGGCTCAAAGCGTACTACACAGTGCCTGCCTACCTGGGTAGAGCCGGCTGATGAGCAGCCTGCTGCTGCTACATTCCGCTGTTTCCCGCTTCTATCAGTACCGGTCAGTTATCCTTCATTCGTCTGATTTTTCATACAATGTGCATGATCTGTCTGTCTGTCTGCCTATCTGCCTGTCCCTCCCTCCCTCCCTCTCCTCTCTCTCTCTCTCTCTCTCTCTCTCTCTCTCTCTCTCTCTCAGTGTGTGGTGTGTGTGTGTGTGTGTGTGTGTGTGTGTGTGTGTGTGTGTGTGTGTTGTCAGTACAACACTATGTTAATCTGACAGTAAATGGTTTCAGTCAGTCAGTCAGTCAGTGTGTGTGTGTGTGTGTGTGTGTGTGTGTGTGTGTGTGTGTGTGTGTGTGTGTGTGTGTTGTGAATCCAGATAGGGAGCGGAAATGAAAAGTATCTGGGCACCAGCTGCCGTAGCGAAGTGGTTAGCGTCGCGGACACCCGGCTGGGAGGTCGTGGGTTCGAATCCCATCAGAGGCATATGGGTTTTTCTGCCCCAACCGGCTCCTACCCAGAGTTGAGTTTGCTGCGGACTCAGTTGGGAAGACTGGGACAACACAGTCGAGTTTCATCCACTTAATGGATGCGTTTCTGAGAGTGTTGCTCAAATTTCCTGACCAACACTGCAGGTGTCTGTATCTCTCGGGCCTGGTTGACGCCGGGATATATTATGAAAGGAAGCGTAGAGTATAGCCCCGTCATGTAGTCTCTGACCGAAATGGAAATCCGTAGCATCATCTTCATCACCCTCATTCTCATCGATCAGCATAAAAAATGTCTCAAATTCTGTGGCCCTTCATGCCCTGCTCTCATGGTGACCTCAGTTTCGATGTCCTGTCCACGTCTGTGGCCTTGGTTTGGTTCCGTCGGGGTAACCGGTATCGGCGAGTCTATGGGGGCTGTCGTTGGACGGACGTGGTGGCGCCCTCCGGAGAGAGAGCTCACTCACGCTGGCTCCGCGACTAAGCAATTATTGTCATCAGTAGGGGCTTAGTAGGTGTATCCTGCGTATGTTAGATCAGAACAGGCGCCACTGAACACCACCGAAGTGACTCGGCAGCAGTGCAGAGTCTCCTCCGATGGATTGCCTCTTGATGACTTGACATTTACTGCTCCCTGTGGATTGCCGGTACTGGGGTTGCGGCGGGGCCGACCGGGCTGTGGCTGTGGACGGGGTGTCGGAATGAGCGGCGTGGGTGCACTGCCTCTGAGGTGGCGCAGAGGTTGGGACAGCGAAAAAAACACAAAAAAAGGATATCTGGGCAAAGGTTTAATTATCACTTCTTTCTGTTTGTTTGTGTGGGTTTTTTTCTGTCATGTCGTCCATCACATGTAACCCTTGAAGCGTGTCAGTGAGTTCAGTGCTTTGTGCCTGGGCATCCGCAGACAAATTTAAAGGCATCTGAGCCCAGAGTTTAACATTATTTCTCTTTTTACATGACCTGCATTGGTCTGTGAGACCGACAGGTTTGTGGGGTGGTGTCCAGTGTTTTAAACTTAGAATGCAATTAACGTGATTTGAAATCCTCATTGATGTCTCTTTTTAATCTTACAGGCTTCTATATGTTATGTCGTTTACATTTCCACCTCTTTTTTAAAACAAATTTTAAACAAATTCTGACGGTTCCATTCAGAGGGTGCTCTTATGTCTTTAAGCAATTTTCTTGATTGCAGGAGGATACACTTTTGATTTTCGAAAATTTTCATTTTAGCTTGTACGGAAGTGTCTCTTATTGGAAAGTAGCCAGGCTCCAGTAGCAAACCTGATGAGCTGTTCACAGAACAAAATAGCTGTAGTTTGCTGGTATCTGCGCCCCCCTCCCCCCCCCCCCCTCCCCACTCCACCCTCCCCTCCCCTCCCTTTTGGAGGAACAGTGTAACTCGCAGAGCGTTCACTGGAGTAGAATTACTTCTCATGCTTCCTTTCCCTCAAACGCCAGTCTGTCTTTCAAAGTTATATTCTTTTATTAAGACGGATTCTGAGGTTTGTTCCACTCTGTAGATTGAAGGCATCTAGGCCCGGGTTTTATCATCATATATATGTATACACCAGGCCCAGTCATTGCCGCCAGGCAAACTGTGCACCGATTTCGTAGCTATTTCAATGCATAAGAGTGTTTGGTGTAAACACAAGCTGCACACATCCTTCCCTTCCCATTAGCTCTTTACGCCACCCTTCACACTCCATTCTCCCTCCTCCTAATTCCAGTATCCATTCCCATGCATTGCCGGAGTTCTCTAACTTCATACGTGGGTCAGGAAAGGCAAAATGCCTCTCCTGTTTCTTTCCGGTCTTCTTTTGCTTCTTATATTTTTCATGTCTAGCTGCCATCATCGACAAGTGTTGACATGTAGGGATTCAGAATAGAACTTGCATAGCGTATGGAGAAAAAAAGGAGAGAGAGAGGCGGGGGGAGGGAGGGAGACAGAGACGTACAGAGAGAGAGAGAGAGAGAGAGAGAGAGAGAGAGAGAGAGACAGAGACAGAGACAGAGACAGAGACAGACAGAGAGATACGTTATCTGATTCTTCACAAAACTCTCAATCTGGAAGTGCTGAAGAAGAGGGACCTGAGAATGTCTAAACGGCAGGGTTTTCCAGCAGTAAGGGATGGTTCCCAGGAAGAAGGAGCTGCTGCGGTAATCAGTGAAGCGGGACACAGCCACCAAAAATACACGCACCGTTAAAAAGCGCGCGCAATGAAGTGCTCACTTACACCTCAGTTAGCGTGCACTTCACACAATTTTCAGACTCAGAGAAGCTCCCATTTTTTCAGATGTCACCATTTTTTTTTCTCTTCAAGTTTGCGCCATTAAAGATCACGTGAATCGTGTGCTGCTGCTGCTGCTGCTGCTGCTGCTGCTCTGTCTTCTCCTTCTCTCTCTCTCTCTCTCTCTCTCTCTCCTCTCTCTCTCTCTCTCTGTTTTTATGAAAAGAACTAATCTTCGAAAATATTACGTGAATTCATGTACGTTTATGCCGTGCCTTTTACTTTCGTCATCTAACATTCTGACGATACAGAACTGATTATTCGTGTACAAACCCTTTTCAAAACGTGCTCTCGTCGCTAGTTAGATGTGCAATCTCATGTTTTGAATGTGTTGGTAGATGTGTATGTATGCTGAGTATGATTAACGTCTGTAACTGTATCGTTCTTGAGGCCCAGTCAGAATGAGCCAATGGCCTTCTGATTATAGAATTAATTAATCAGTTAATCAATTTATGTTTGTATCTGAACAAAGCTTTTAAAAGGCGTGTTGGTGCATTTAAAGAACCTGAACGCTAAAATCGAAGCATGTGCCTATGACAGTCTTTTGTTACAGACTACTGCTAAATAAAACATTCTTCCATTTCCATTCCCCCCTTTTTCCACCAAGACAGGAAGTGACAAGCTTGTTCATTGATCAAACACACGTGGGCGGTCAATACAATTTGTAGTTGAGTCAGTTTACAGTCAACTATCACATGTTATAAGTTTTCAACCAATGTTTTTAAATTGTATATGTACTACCGATAAAATACTAACAACCAGCTTCTTCTTCTTCTGTGTACCCAAGCTGATACTCCTGCGGACACTCCCTATATGGACAGACAAGTAATCCCATCTACCTAAAAAAGGGAGTGGTGTTTTGTGTGTATGACCTTTTTTATCTCGCCATTAAGGCAGCCATACTCCATCTTCAGGGAAGGTGCATGCTATGTGTAACGTGTCATCCATTCCAAAGGCCAAATTGGCCTTCTCTTCCGAAAGTTGGTGATAGGATTTTACGTGTGTGCAAGATGTTATGAGTGAGTTCACACACGGAACTTCGCTTCGATTTGCGGGAATGGCAAACAAAAATGAGCATACAAAAAAGAAGGAAAAAGGAACACTTCGACTTAGCAAAGTAACTGCCCACAGTGAAGCTTGAGACTGTCCGCTGTGTAGTGTGCACGTGAACAAAAACTCCTCTACCTGCCTATCAGAATGTTATTCACATTTGAAGGCAAAATCCAGGAAAATCACGAAAATTTCAACCCTTTCCGAACTTGTTGAGCTAGCAAGCGATAACAGCGACTCTCGCATGCATGATGCACGTGCACATTTCACCTTCTAGGTCTGACACAGACACGCCACCAAGAAAAACTAAACCAAACCAGGGTATTCTATGTCTCTGGTTCTTGACGTTTTAATTTGTAGCATAGTACAAGCATCAACATACTGTCTGTCGTAATTTATACGATCGATTGAACTATAAATAACCTGACCTGACCTGCCCCTCATTCTGACCTTGTGGCGGTAGGAGCACTGTGTGGCCATGAGGTACATGTTGGTGTTGTCGCCCATCAGTTCCAGAGCCACCGTCTGGCCGTCATCACTCAGCACCTGGCAACACACCACAGCACTGAACGCTTCCACACTCTGGCAGAACCAAGAAGGCATAGAGGAGGGAGAAGGAAGGCAGGAAGCAATGGGTGACAGAAGAGGGTAGAGGGAAAATTAGTCAGGGATGAAGGAAAGATACAAAAATAAAATGAAGAAAAGAACCGCAGAGAGGAGATAGGAAAATCTATCCACGAATGAAAGAATCAACCCATTGTTTCTGTTGTGTGTGCCTTTTCCTTCTCTACTGAGAGAATGGACGAAATTCAAAGACGAATGCACACATCAAGTTATCTGTCAGTGATCTGTAAATTGCCAGCATAGTTATACCTTGAGGGCCTAGTGCCACCCAGCTCTAACTTAACAGTATTTTCAGCTCATTGGTGAACTGCAAATCATTAGTTTTATAACACCTCATCGACAAAGCGTAGATCACTATCATTGCAATAATACTTTGTACATTAACAGCAAATAATAAGTACATAATTATACCTTGTAGACATCCAGGCGGGCATAGAAATTGTTCATTTTTCTGTTTTCCCTCCACTGAATCAACTGAGCCACCAGAGGGTTCTCGGCGTCTGAAATATCATAACGAACAAATGTCAGATGTCGTCAATTTTTGAAATATAACGAACAAATATCAGATGTCGTCAGCATCTGAAACATCATAACGAACAAATATTAGATGTCTACAGTATCTGAAATACCATACCAAACAAGCATCAGATGTCTTCTACATCTGAAAATATCATAACGAACGAACATCAGATGTCTTCAGCATTTGAAAGATGATAACCATCCAAAATCAATGTCTTCAGAATCCTGAATATTATAAAGATCGACGATCATGAAAATTACAGCCACGAACCGTCAGAAATCTTCAGCTTCCAAACCATCCTAATGACCCACCATTACAGCTCCACTGACTGAACCTTTACAATCCAGCTCCAAACCATCACACTGACCCACCATTACAGCTCCACTGACTGAACCTTTACAACCAGCCTCCAAACCATCACAATGACCCATCATTACAGTTCCACTGACTGAACCTTTACAACCAGCCTCCAAACCATCATAATGACCCACCATTACATTCCACTGACTGAACCTTTACAACCAGCCTCCAAACCATCACAATGACCCACATTACAGTTCCACTGACTGAACCTTTACAACCAGCCTCCAAACCACCATAATGACCCACCATTACAGTTCCACTGACTGAACCTTTACAAACAGCTCCAAACCATCACACTGACCCACCATTACAGCTCCACTGACTGAACCTTTACAATCCAGCCTCCAAACCACACACATGACCCACCATTACAGCTCCACTGACTGAACCTTTACAACCAGCCTCCAAACCACATAATGACCCACCATTACAGCTTCCACTGACTGAACCTTTACAAACCAGCCTCCAAACCACCATCACACCCTGACCACACCATTACAAGCTCCACTGACTGAACCTTTACAATCCAGCCTCCAAAACATAGACCCAAGTCACTACTGACCCACCTCAATACAGCTCACATCACTGAACCTTTACAATCCAGCCTCCAAACCATCATAATGACCCACCATTACAGCTCCACTGACTGAACCGTTACAATCCAGCCTCCAAACCATCACAATGACCCACATTACAGCTCCACTGACTGAACCTTTACAATCCAGCCTCCAAACCATCATAATGACCCACCATTACAGTTCCACTGACTGAACCTTTACAAACCAGCCTCCAAACCATCCCAATGACCCACCATTACAGCTCCAATGACTGAACCTTTACAACCAGCCTCCAAACCACCACATGGCCCACCATTACAGCTCCACTCACTGAACTTTTGCAATCCAGCCTCCAAACCACCACATGAACCACCACTACAGCTCCACTGACTGAACCTTTACAAACCAGCCTCCAAACCATCATAATGACCCATCATTACAGCTCCACTGCCTGCACCATTACAATCCAGCCTCCAACCATCACAATGACTTATCATTACAGTTCCACTGACTGAACCTTTACAATCCAGCCTCCAAACCATCACAATGACCCCCATTACAGCTCCACTGACTGAACTTCACAATCCAGCCTCCAAACCATCACAATGATTTATCATTACAGCTCCACTGACTGAACCTTTACAACCAGCCTCCAAACCATCACAATGACCCACCATTACAGTTCCACTGACTGAACCTTCACAATCCAGCCTCCAAAACCAACACAATAGACCCACCATTACAGTTCCACTGACTGAACCTTACAATCCAGCCTCCAAATCCACAATGACCACCATTACAGTTCCACTGACGAACCTTTACACCAGCCTCCAACATCACATGACCCACCATTACAGCTCCACTGACTGAACCTTTAGCAGCCAGCCTCCAAACCATCACACTGACCCACCATTACAGCTCCACTGACTGAACCTTCACAATCCAGCCTCCAAACCATCACATGATTTATCATTACAGCTCCACTACTGAACCTTACAACCAGCCTCCAAACCATCACAATGACCACCATTACAGTTCCACTGACTGAACCTTCACAATCCAGCCTCCAAACCAACACAATGACCCACCATTACAGTTCCACTGACTGAACCTTTACAATCCAGCCTCCAAATCAATCACAATGACCCACCATTACAGCTCCACATAGACTGAACTTGACCATGCCCACCTCCTAAACCATCACACTGACCCACCATTACAGCTCCACTGACTGAACCTTTACAATCCAGCCTCCAACCCATCACACTGACCCACATTACAGCTCCACTCACTGAACCTTTACAATCCAGCCTCCAAACCATCACAATGACCCACCATTACAGCTCCACTCACTGAACCTTTACAATCCAGCCTCCAAACCATCATAATGACCCACCATTACAGTTCCACTCACTGAACCTTTACAATCCAGCCTCCAAACCATCACAATGACCCATCATTACAGTTCCACTGACTGAACCTTTACAATCCAGCCTCCAAACCATCATAATGACCCACCATTGCAGGTCCACTGACTGAACCTTTACAAACCAGATTCCAATCCATCACACTGACCCACCATTACAGCTCCACTGACTGAACCTTTAGCAGCCAGCCTCCAAACCATCACACTGACCCACCATTACAGCTCCACTGACTGAACCTTTACATCCAGCCTCCAAACCAACACAATGACCCACCATTACAGCTCCAATGACTGAACCTTTACAAACCAGCCTCCAAACCATCATAATGACCCACCATTACAGTTCCACTGACTGAACCTTTACAAGCACCTTCAAGCCTTGAAACTTAACACCCATCCACCACCTGAAATCTAAACATTCTGTATCCCTACAAACATTAACGATCCGAGTTTTTCAAATTCTGAAAATTACAATCATCGATCATCAATAATCTTCAACCCCCGAAACATTACAACCACCAACTATCAGATATCTTCAGTCTCTGAATTAAGAACGCTTGTTATAAAAAAACGTTGTGAATGACAAGACACTTGTTTTGATATTTCCTGTTTGAAGGGCATTTGTCATAAAAACAATATTTTGAATGACGAAAACCTAATATAACACTACTTCTAAAAGAAGATTACTTGCATTGTAGCATACTGAAGGAAGTAGCCTACTGGCTTTCTATTGTTATGAAGGAATCAGAGATGCTATTCAAGATTTCTTTATGACGCAGGCTTGCTGTCAAATATATCAAAATACATTTTTGAAAAATGAATCACACGTACACTAAAAACTCTTCTGAATGAGTAATGCTTCCTATACTTCTTATTATGCAAAATAATCTGATTAAAAAAACCGTCTTACACAATACTTCTGAAAGAATTACACTTGCGCAGCAATGCATCTGAACGAACAGTACTTGTTCTGCAATACCCTTGAATGAAGTCAACTCGTTATAAAATACTTCTGTATGAATCGCGCTCAAGACATACCATACTCCTAAATGAAGAAGACTTGTTATACAATACCTCTAAATGACACACAATTGTGAAACAATACTACTGAATGATTCAAAAAGAATCCAAGTTGTAAAACAACCCGTCTGATTGAAACACACTGTCCTTAAATACTTCAGAATGAGTCAAATGTGCTATACAACACTTCTGAATGAAATACAAGTGTTAAAAAGTGTGCGTGAATCACTCTAGTTAATAATAAAACACACTTACTATGGTAAACTATGCAAGCAATTATACCCATGAGTTCAGAATATTTAGTATATTAACAAAATATTGAAGCATACTTTCTAGATCAAAATTTCCGACCGAACCCTAGCTATTAAGAAGAACATCTCACCAAAGTATTTTGAAAAAAGTGCTATCGTAAATGAAACCTAATCGCAAGCATTTCAAAACTAAGCATACTAATTAGAACCTTCTGAATCAATGTATGAAGAAAGCATACTCGTTATACAGAATTTCAGAACTGTATGCAGATTTGTAAATGCGACATTTTGCTCGTGCAGTCTCACATGTATTTACTCCATAAAATCATTGCCTTTATTTCATCAATGGCCATAAAATATGCATGGTTTACACACACACACACACACACACACACACACACACACACACACACACACACACACACACACACATGCTCACACAGCCTACACTTACATACCAGCCTTAGAGAGAGTGAAGGCATAACGTGGATTGGACAGTCTCTCATAAGGTCCTGCAGCGGTCTCATCGCGCCATTCTCCGTACAGGTTGGTGACGTAATCTGTTGACACCGTCATTTTCAGCGTCACTGGTTGATTTCCAAAGCATCCATGTCATTTGCTGATGCCATCAATATCAACGTTGTTTGCTTTGTTGAGACCATCAAAATTAAACGTAACTAGTTGACAATATAAATGTCATTTATTGACACCATCAACATTAACCTCAGTTTTTGACACCGTCAACATTCATGTCACTAGACAAAACCGCCTCTGTTAACGTCACATGTTGACTCTGTCAACATTGTCGTCATTTGTTGATACCATCAACATTCAGGTCGCCTGTTAATATCGTGAAAATGTACGTCAGGCGCTGACACCACACGTTTATTACGCAGCTTCTAATTTTGTTTGTTTGTTTCGTTTGTTGTTGTTGTTTTGCCTTTTTGTTTTGTTTTTGTTTGTTTGTTTCATTCTCGACATTTACGTCTTTGTTGACGCAGTGGACATTTACATCACTGGCATATCAACATGATAATTGTGTAATGACCTACTCTGGAATCACAAGAATTGACCTTTCCAGTTAGCGCTACGGAATGTCACACCACCGGCTCTCAATAGACCAGTGCTGATTGTACTTGTTGATGAGGTGAACATTCGTTTCCCTTGTCGACAGCGTGAATATTATGTCTCATCTGTTGATGTTCTTTGTTGTCATTATGAACATGAACGTTGCGTTAGCTTGTGACCTGGTGGCTGGGGAAACATCCTCGTCCTTCTTGTGTCCTGGTCGTGTTCTTATTTTGTGATACAGTTTCTGACTCCTAGCTTAGCACACAATTCGGACATTTTGAGTGACCTGAATAATAAGGTCAATGATGACGATATTCATACAAACGATAAGAATCATGCATAATGAAGCTGAGTATGATAATAATAATAATAATAATAATAATAATAATAATAATAATAATAATAAAACAGTAATAATAATATAATAACAGTAATAATAATAATAATATAACAATAGTGATAACAACAACAACAAAAATAACAAAACCAATGATAATAATATTAATGATAACAACAATAATGATAATGAAAATAATCATAGTAACAACAATAATGTTGATGATGATAAGATCAACAAAAACAGTAACAACAACAATTATAATGATAATCATCATCATCATCACCATCATCATCATCATTACCATCACTATCAGCATCGTAGTGATTATGAGAGGAGGAGGAGGAGGAGGAGGAGGAGGTGATGATGATGATGGTGATAATGACCGAAAAACCATCAGCTGCCATCTTAATGTAATGTTCTAAACAGCAACAACAGTAAGCAACTAATAAGAACAGCAAAAAAAGTCCAAACAAACAAACAAACAAACCAACAGACATACACAACACAGCAACAAGCGCCAGACTGGTATCAACTAGTAACATTCTTACCATGAAGACGGCCGTATCAAACGAGTGGTGACAATAACAGCAAACCTTCAAGCATCAAGTAGCAAAATGTTTAAACATCAAATAGCGGCTACAACAAATGCACGAAAAAGTCTCAAATCATTAACAACAATAAATAGCACACATTTACAACGTCAGCCCTGAACATAAAAATGTAATAACAATACATATCAAGACCAACAACAACGATTTAACAAGCGTATATACCAAACAGCAACAATAGCATTTTAAACTAGCACCAACAACCTGAAATTCAGCAGTAACGACAACGACTAGCAGTTCCAGACCTTACCGACAAGCCCAAATGTCGAGGACAACGACCTCCACCAACTAGAGCAAAGATCAAACTGGGTCATCCTGAGCCATAAAGAGCACCTACTCAACGAATTACTGACCCATGAGGTCACGCAAATATCGAGGACATCGACCTCCACCAACTTGAGCAAAGATCAAACTGGGTCATCCTGAACCATAGAGAGCACCTACTCAACGAATTACTGACCCATGAGGTCACGCAAATGTCGAGGACAACGACCTCCACCAATCTGAGCAAAGATCAAACTGGGTCATCCTGAGCCATAGAGAGCACCTACTCAACGAATTACTGACCCATGATGTCACGATTACGACATAAACCATACATATCACCTACTCAAGAAATCACTGACCCATGAACGTCATGGTCACGACATAAACCATACACATCACCCACTCAACGAATCACTGGTCCATAGTGTTCAAGGTCACAGCATCTGCTCAACGAACTCCTGCATCCCTCCAGGTCAAGGTCACATCATCAGCCACACACAGCACCTACTTAACGAATCACTACGCAAGTTCAGGTTCAGGTCGACACGACATGAGCCACACACACCACCTACACAGTGGATCACTGCGCCAATCTAGGTCAAGGTCATGACATAAGCCATACACACCACCTACACAATGGATCAACGCACCAATCTAGGTCAAGGTCACGACATGAGCCACACACACCACCTACACAATGGATCACTGCGCCAATCTAGGTCAAGGTCACGACATATGCCATACACACCACGTACACAATGGATCAACGCACCAATCTAGGTCAAGGTCACGACACAAACCATACACACCACCTACACAATGAATCACTGCGTCCATCTAGGTTAAGGTCACAATATAAGCCATACACACCACCTACACAATGGATCAATGCACCAATCTAGGTCATGGTCACAATATATTCCATACACACCACTACAAAATAAAGCACTGCACCAACCTAGGTCAAGGTCACGATATAAGCCGTACATACCACCTACACAACGAATCACTTTGTCCATCAGTTCAAGGTCACAACATAATCCATATAGAGCAGATACTCAATGAACTATTGTGCGTTGAGAACACACTGAACACAAAAACACATACTTAAAAAACCAGTGCGTCTATCCAGGTCAAGGTCACGACATCAGCCATACAGAGTATCCACCCAACGAATCACAGCGCCTTTCCAGGTCAAGTCACGACATCAGCCATACAGAGTATCCACTCAACGAATCACAGCGCCTTTCCAGGTCAAGGTCACAACATCAGCCATACAGAGTATCCACCCAACGAATCACAGCACCTTTCCAGGTCAAGGACAAGACATCGGCTATACAGGCTACCCACTCACCGAATCACAGTGCCTATCTAGGTCAAGATCATATCAGCCATACAGAGTACCCACTCCACGAATCACTGCACATATCTAGGTCAAGGTCATGACATCAGCCACTCACAGCAGCTACTCCAAAACAACCCAATGCGCCCATTCAGGTCAAGGTCATGACATCAGCCACTCACAGCAGCTACTCAAAAACAACCCAATGCGCCCATTCAGGTCAAGGCCAGGGCACTAGCCACACAGAACACCTACTCATGGAATCTGTACGTCCATCCTGGTCGAAGTCCGGGGTGAGGGAGCAGACGGTGGTCCGGTCAAAGAAGATCATGAAGTCGTCCAGGGAGATCCAGAACTCGCCGTCATCTTTCACCACATGGGAGACCTCGTCCTCCGACACGTCACTCCATTCCGGGCTCCTGGAGAGAGACAACACACCACATCTTTCACCACATGGGAGACCTCGTCATCCGACACGTTGCTCCATTCTGGGCTCCTGGAGAGTGACATCACACCACATGGGAGACCTCGTCCTCCGTCACTCCATTCTGGGCTCCTGGAGAGAGACAACACACCACATCTTTCACCACATGGGAGACCTCGTCCTCCATCACGTCACTCCATTCCGGGCTCCTGGAGAGAGACAACACACCACATCTTTCACCACATGGGAGACCTCGTCTTTCAACACGTCACTCCATTCCGGGCTCCTGGAGAGAGAGACAACACACCACATCTTTCACCACATGGGAGACCTCGTCCTCTGACACGTCACTCCATTCCGGGCTCCTGGAGAGAGACAACACACAACATCTTTCACCACATGGGAGACCTCGTCCTCCGTCACGTCACTCCATTCCGGGCTCCTGGAGAGACAACATACCACAGGAATACCCACAGTCTGTTGGAAACTGTCCTGGGGGTGTATGGAATTAAATGGCTCAGTCATTATACCTCATAGCCAGATGTAATTCTTCAAAGATATTGGCCTGTAATACGGCCAAGCAACTATTTAATGTCACAAATAGTCTCCTAGGCAAAGTCAGCTACCCCCCCCCCCCCCCCCCCCCCTTCCCACCATCTTCCAAACTCAAGCGCTCCCTCAGAAATTCTTAGAGTTTTTCAATGGCAAAATTGACACTATCCGTGAAAAGCTAGATTCTACTGCACCTGTACATCCTCTGGATGACAAAGTTTACTGTGGACCTCCTTTGGCTTGTTTTAGCCCTGTTAGTCAAGACTATGTCAAAAAACTTTGTTTGCGATGCAGCCCTAAAACATGTGAACTTGATGCCATTCCCACTAACTTGCTCTTTCAGTGCATTGATGACGTCCTACCCCATCTTACTCATGTTATCAATACCTCTTCGTCTTCTGATCACGTTCCTGAAATCGTCCGGTCCACAGTGGTACGTCCATTGATCAAGAAACCTTCATTAGATAAAAATGTTTTAAAGAATTATCGGCCTGTATCAAATTTGTCATTTCTATCAAAATTATTGGAGAAGATCGTTTTGGAACAAATTCTAGAACATCTCGAAAAGAATCACCTTTTGAATCCTCATCAATCTGCTTACAGACAAGGCCATAGTTGTGAGACAGCACTCCTCCGTATAGTCAATGACCTCCTCTGCGGGCTTGACGATGGGAATGTTTCCTTATTAGCGATGTTAGACCTCTCCGCAGCATTTGACACGATCGATCATAATATTTTGTTCTCACGGCTTCAAACTTCCTTTGGATTCAAAGACACAGCTCTCGACTGGATTATCTCTTACTTGACTGGACGGACTCAGACAGTGTGTGTACAGGGCAGATACTCAGACAGTTCTCCTCTTAGGTACGGTGTGCCTCAGGGTTCTGCACTGGGGCCAGTCCTTTTTGTGCTGTATGCTAGTCCTGTGTCTGACGTCATCAGTGGTCACGCCATGTCGCATGAGAGCTTTGCTGGCGATACTCAGCTTCATCAGTCAGCTCCCATTGCTGAAATTGACTCACTGATTTCTCGGACGCGGGGCTGCATTGCAGACCTGAAAGACTTGATGACAACCAACAAACTACAACTAAAAGACGACAAGACGGAACTCATGTTCGTGGCAAAACAGCCTAACCATCCTTCTCTGCCTTCAACTGTCACTATCAATGACTGTACTGTCTCTGTCTCCACCTCTGTCCGCAGTCTAGGGGTCATTCTTGACCAATCCCTCTCCTTTGAGAAACAGGTTTCAAATATTTGCAAGATTGCCTATTTAGAACTAAGAAGAATCAGCTCTGTACGTCACCTTCTCTCTACAGATGCTACAAAAACTCTCATTTGTGTATTTGTCTTATCTAGAATAGATTACTGCAACTCACTTTTGGCCGGCCTTCCAAAATACCTGATAGAAAGATTACAGCGAATCCAAAATTATGCAGCCCGAGTCGTCTGTAGAGCAGGAAAATATGATCACATTTCACCTCTACTCCACTCTCTTCACTGGCTATCTGTCTCAAACCGTATCTCGTACAAAATCTCAACTCTCACGTTCTCTGCTCTCTTTGAAAATGGACCTTCTTATCTCTCAGATCTCCTTAAAATCTACACCCCCTCTC
>CM065716.1:115754078-115767058 GCA_033310375.1 Conus canariensis
AAGAAATGTCGCTAACACCTAAAAAGAAATGTCGCTGACACCTAAAAAAAATGTTCTTAAGATCTTATGAAAATGTTACTGACACCTAAAAAGAAATGTTCTCAACATCTTATGAAAATGTTGCTAACATCTAAAAAGGAATGTTCCTAACAACTAAAGAGAATGTTGGCGACACCTAAAAAGAAATGTGCCTAACAACTAAAGAGAATGTTGGCGACACCTAAAAAGAAATGTGGCTAACACCTAAAAAGAAATGTGGCTAACACCTAAAAAGAAATGTGGCTAACACCTAAAAGAAATGTGGCTAACACCTAAAAAGAAATGTCGCTAACACCTACAAAGAAATGTCGCTAACACCTACAAAGAAATGTGGCTAACACCTAAAAAGAAATGTGGCTAACACCTAAAAAGAAATGTGGCTAACACCTAAAAAGAAATGTCGCTAACACCTACAAAGAAATGTCGCTAGCACCTACGTAGGAAGAAAATCTAGGAAGGGCGTTACAGCGGTTCCTCAGAGAAGAACGCCCCCCCCCCCCCTCATTCCCCACCCCACCCCCACAGCCTCCATCCACCCCCACCCCGCCTTTCGCGTAGACAAGTGTTTCAGCCCTGCACTCCTTACACTCTAATGGGGCCAGGCTGCATCGAGCTGATGACTCCCCGATGTTCTTCTGTTGCCTTATCTGTATTCCTCGCGCTGCCATGTTCTTTCGCAATACAGTCTTTTTTTTTCCTTTTTTTTCTTCTTTTTTTTGAGAAATCGAGATTTCGTAGTCTGAGTTTTCATGTTTCAGAGGTACTTCTGCTAAATGACTGAATGCGCAATAACAACAGTCTGATTTCATTCTTGGGTACTACATTTCATTTTGATATGAAACTGATTATGAAATACCGTATATTACAGATACACATCTGGTCACAACTGTAAAAACAAATCAGGTTTAGCCTATTAGCTGCAAAGTCAAGCGACTGCATGCGGACCTGTTTAGCCTGGTTTGATGGTGGAAGAGGACCTACGTCCTTTCATCTCTTCGTCAGTTTCTGGTGGTTACGTACTTAGGGTACAATACATAGCATACACCGGGCTATTCTGAATTAGACAGGGGCTCGACCACATCTTCCCCATCACCTAATAAATGCTGTGGTGAGCACTCTCTTCATCATTCTCAACCCCTTGATCATCCTCTCATTCATCTTCATCCTCGTCTTCATCTTCTTCGCTCCCCCCTTAAGCATCCTAATCCTCTACATCAGCTCATCTGGACTTATTTTCATAAAAGTTACGCTTTTGTCCCTCCTTGTAGGGACAACACCAGTTTTGATTTCTTTTTCCCATCCAGACACACGGTGTGTTCGTGAATAAACTGTTCAGTATGGGAAAAGTTGTTGGCACTGCCTTTGGGGGTCGGAGGCAGGATGTGGCGTTGTGGAGGTTTTCTTGGGGGGTGGGGGGGGGGGGTGAAGCCTGACTCACAGGGTCCCCAATTAAGCTTCTTCTTTGACTACAGCTTTCTAACAGGGCGGGTCAGCGGTCTGTCATGGCCAGTTCTCAGTGGGGAGAAAGTTGTCTGCTCATGACTTCGTAGCTGATGGTTCAGGTCAACGTTAGCACGAATACCAAGTCTTTTCCACTGGGAGCTGTACTGTCTGTGGATGACGTCTATCGCCGCTTAGTTCTTTGTTTTAGTTTGTCACTCTCTTTGTCCGGCTTAGGGATTGAATGCATGAATCTGAACCGTGTTTTCACCATAATTAGTGATATTACCACGGACTAGGGATTGAATGCTTTGCTTCAGTTTAGCCATTTTCTTTTTTCACTCTTCTCCGTTGAGATTCAAATAACATAGTTTGTTCCGCCTCAGTGACTCAGCAGTAGTACACTATCTTCCGTGGTAGTCTACCCCTTGGCACGTTGTTGGCTGCTTGTGACATGAAGAGTACAACACAAGAAGCTTGGATACAGTGGTGTAAGGGAAACCCCGAAGGAATGGCATGGGCCTATTGCCCCAGTCATTGCAGGAAACTTGAGACAGCGCAAAACGTGTGTACGTGCAGACGGTAACAACAACACTGCTGTTCTTCTGCCTCTCGTCTGACGTCACCACGTATACAATGTGATAAATCAGAGTGATCCCTTCAGGCGTTTACAAGTGCGACCAACTGCTTCTGTACAAAAGAAAAGATTATAGTGGCCACTTCTCATATCGATTGCTGAGACGAGTTTCAAGTTTAGGTTTCTGGTTCTATCTATTACAGCCCAACCGACATCATAGATCCTTTGAAAGGCTATCACACCCACACACGAAAAACAGCCACAATACAACACAAGTCATACCATTAAAAAAAAAAAAAGCTTTATGGAAAAAGGCACAAACAAAACAAGTGGTCACGACATGATGGTCTAACCCTTGCCATAACAGGACCTTGTGTGTGTGTGTGTGTGTGTGTGTGTGTGTGTGTGTGTGTGTGTGTGTGTGTGTGTGTGTGTGTGTTTTGTGGCATCAGTGGTCGGATCAATGGAGCACCTAAGGCGGTGACTTTTTTTTCTCCTTCTAAGGCCGAAATCCATCTCTTCATTTTTTGGTGCTTCACACTGTCCTCTTCATCTGCCAAAAAAAAGCCAAAAAAAAATCTTTTTCCTTTTTTCTTTTTTCTTTTTCCCCCCTTTTTCCAACCAGTCTCTTACACACCATGTATAGTCTGTATGTTCTCTTACGAATGCACATTTTTGCTGATTTTAGTGTTTTGGCGTTTGATATCCATAACGAGACCTAATGATGATGGGTCACACAGCATAAAGCACCAGAATAATTATCAAATGTATGAGCAGGTAACACCTCTTCGTGAAGGTTCATACGACATAATAAATCAGTCTGACCACTTCAGCGTTTTAATCGTGAGACATACGGGTCAATGGAAGTCATACAATCATGTGCTAATATACCACTGACCACAACAGGTTTTACAGCTACAAGCTGCTGAACAGGGGGGGGGGGGGTCATAATCAGAGTGGCCACAACATGTATTTACAATGATATCTACTGGTTATGGATCATGCAATGTAAGAATATCACAGTGACCACCACAGGAATGTAAGCTAAGACCAACAGGCCATGGGTCAAGCAATGTTATAGAATCAAAGTGACCACTAGATGTGTTTAAGGGTGCGATCAGTTGTTTATAGAGGTTATACAATATAATAAACAGAGCTGACCAGTACATGTTCTCAGAGGGCCGACCTATTTATGGAGGTTTGTGCTATATCATACATCAAACTGATTACTTCATGTGTTAACAGGTGAGAGATCAAATACTTATTGCAGTAATCCGTCATGATAAACCAGAATGACCACTACGCGCACTTACAGGTCTGACCTATTGACTATGGGGTTAATACAATAAGAAGAGTCAGAGCGAGCAATCCATGCACTCACAGGTCTGACCTATTGACTATGGGGTCAATACGACAAGAAGAATATCAGAGCGAGCAATCCATGCACTCACAGGTCTGACCTATTGAAGCGAGCAATGCATGCACTCACAGGTCTGACCTATTGACTATGGGGTCAATACGACAAGAAGAATCATAGCGAGCAATGCATGCACTCACAGGTCTGACCTATTGACTATGGGGTCAATACGACAAGAAAAATCAGAGCGAGCAATGCATGTACTCACAGGTCTGACCTATTGACTATGGGGTCAATACGACAAGAAGAATCAGAGCGAGCAAGGCATGCACTCACAGGTCTGACCTATTGACTATGGGGTCAACACGATAAGAAGAATCAGAGCGAGCAATGCATGCACTCACAGGGACGGCACAGGTGACGAAGGCGCCTGAGTTGATGGCGTTGCGGATCCGACTGTACACCTGTGCGGAGGAGGCTTCCTTTTTCTCGAAATCGATACGTTCCGCCACTCCTCCAGTCAGCGCCATATAGGCATCCCCTGGCTGACCCCCGTACACAGTGTTGTAACTGCCGTGATGCCTGACAGCAACATACGGGAACAGCTCACACTGGGCGGCAGGAGACTGTATGCATTTAAGATCCTTTTGTTTGCTGCAGAAGCTTTTTTGTTTTATAAAACAAATGTTAGTAATGGGAATCACAATGCTCAAATTTATTGAAAATTATACATCTCAGTCTATTTTTACTGCTTTACGTCTTTTCTCCTGCCCAATTTTTTACCCACAAGAATTTGACTTTTTGTACCCACGGTCGCTCCCTCTGCCCCTCCACCCACGCCATGCCAGCCCCCAAATACCTGCCACAGGCTTTCTCAAACGGGGACACACAGACAACGTACCTGGAAACAACTGTTTTCCAGCACAGACGTAGCAAATGAACATACCAAAGACTTTCTTCAGCAAGGGCACGCAGATCACGTTCCCAACAAATGATTCTTCAAACACAGACACCTAGAAAAGGCATCCAGCGAGACTATCATTCCATTGCAGAAAAGACATTAGTAAAGGTACCTGACAAAGGATTTCTGCGGCAAAAACACCCAAAGCACGTATGTGCCAAACAATTCCTCCAGCAGAGATACATCTGCACATGCACTGACAACGGATTTTCCCAGCAGGTACACTCCAGCAGGAACACCCAGAACACAAGAATTTCTCCTCCAGGTACACTCCGGCAGGAACACCCAGAACACAAAGAATTTTTCGTCCAGGTACACTTCAGCACGAACACCCAAAGCACAAAGAATTTTTCCTCCAGGTACACTTCAGTACGAACACCCAAAGCACAAAGAATTTTTCCTCCAGGTACACTCCAGCAGGAACACCCAGAACACAAAGAATTTCTCCTCCAGGTACACTTCAATACGACACACAGAACACAAAGAAGGTTTCCTCCAGGGACACTCCAGCAAGGACACCCAGAACACAAAGAATTTCTCCTCCAGGAACACTTTAGCAGGACACCCAGAACGCAAAGAGATTCCCCTCCATGGACACCCAGAACGCAAAGAGATTCCCCTCCAGCGACACCCAGAACACAAAGAGATTCCCCTCCAGGGACACCCAGAACACAAAGAATTCCCCTCCAGGGACACCCAGAACACAAAGAGATTCCCCTCCAGGGACACCCAGAACACAAAGAAATTCCCCTCCATGGACACCCAGAACACAAAGAGATTCCCCTCCAGGGACACCCAGAACACAAAGAATTTATCCTCCAGGGGCACACTCCAGCAGGACACCCAGAACATAAAAGTTTCTCCTCCAGGAACACTTCAGCAGGAAAACCCAGAACACAAAGATTTTCTCCCCAGGGATGGCAGAACACAAAGAATTTTTCCTTCAGAGACACCCAGAACTCAAAGAATTTCTCCTCCAGGGACATAACACCCAAAACACAAAAAATGTCTCCTCCAGGGACACCCAGAACACAAAGAATTTTTCCTCCAGGGACATAGACACAAGAATTCTCCTCGAGGACTTAGCGAACACCAGAACACAAAGAATTTTTCATCAGAGGGACAACTTTAGCATGGCACCCAGAAACACAAACAAATGTTTTTCATCCAGGACACCAGAGCATAAAGAATTTCTCACCAGGCACCCAAAAAGGGGAAACAAGACACCCAAACATAAAGTATTTCTCAACCAGGGACACCCAGAACATAAAGTATTTCTCAACCAGAGACACCCAGAACATAAAGTGTTTCTCAACCAAGGACACCCAAACATAAAGTGTTTCTCAATCAAGGACACCCAGAAATAAAGTGTTTCTCAATCAGGACACCCAGAACATAAAGTGTTTCTCAACCACGGACACCCAGAACATAAAGTATTTCTCAACAGGAACACCCAGAATAAAAGTGTTTCTCAACAGACACCCAGAACACAAAGTGTTTCTCAACAAGGACACCCAGAACACAAAGTATTTCTCAACCAGGAACACCCAGATCATAAGTGTTTCTCAACCGAGGACACCCAGAACACAAAGTGTTTCTCAATCAGGGACAGCCAGAACATAAAGTATTTCTCAACCAGGACACCCAGAACATAAAGTATTTCTCAATCAGGGACACCCGAACATAAAGTTTTCTCAACAGGGACAGCCAGAACATAAAGTATTTCTCAACCAGGGACACCCAGAACATAAAGTGTTTCTCAATCAGGGACACCCAGAACATAAAGTATTTCTCAATCAGGGACAGCCAGAACATAAAGTATTTCTCAACCAGGGACACCCAGAACATAAAGTATTTCTCAATCCAGGACACCCAGAACATAAAGTTTTTCTCAACAGGGACAGCCAGAACAGCATTTAAAAAAAATAATTTCTCAACCAGGGACACCCAGAACATAAAGCATTTCTCAGCCAGGGTCACCTTAAAGACATATCTGACAAAGGATCTCTCTGATCAGGACACTCCGAGTACCTGTCTGACAAAGTATTTCTCAGCACAGATACTAAAAGCATGTACTGCAGACAGCGTTTTTCCCGGCACGAACACTCAGAACGGTTACCCGGAAAAAGCTATCTCCAGCAGTAGCTCATAGAACACATACCTGACAAAAGCTTTCTCCAGCAGTAACACACAGTACATATACCTGGCAAAAGCTTTCTCCAGGAGGGACACCCAGAACTCGTCCTTGTCGGTGGCAGAGCGGGCTCCCCAGATCTGCGTGTTGTGATGATGGGCAGGTAGTCATCGATGTAGACGTCCTCCCACTGACCGAACCTCCAGAAGCGGCAGTGGAACACCCCATCATAGTTCTCTGTGCCCACCTTGTAGGCGTCGTCGGGAAACACCTGCCCCAAAGACCACAGAGTGAGGTGACAGGCGAGACAGGCGTACAATGGATAACACGCTGCTCGTGCATGTGATAACAGGAGCTCAGTCCAATTCCCACCTAACCTCTCTTCCTTCCCTTAGTAGAAGACTTACTGACTACAAACCACCAAATGGCATGTATTTAAGACTGACCTTGACCATTGTCACACAGATGTTAAGTGAGTATTAATCTGTGTCCGTACATTCCAGGTGATGTTGACGCCATCTGTATCTATAAACTCAGATATTGTGGGAGAGATTTGAACGTCCATATTTGGTGGTGAGGGGGGGGAGGAGAGATTTCCTTATTTTTTTGTCTGTTACCTGCATATGCGCCAGGTGAATGGGTGTGGCAAGCAGCATTACAATAAAACAATTTGCATGTACCAGTTTCATCATGAGAGCAACCGTTAAATTCTTAGTTTACACTTGCCCATTTGAACTCATTGACTGTTCACACTTGCCCATTTCAACGCTTTCTAACTGTTTACGACTTCCCATTTCAATTCAAATTCGCTTCAGCATCAACCAAGCCAAGCTCCCTCGTATTTGTCTGTGTTGGTCCATGTCACCATGTGTTACAAACCACCACTGCCTGTGTTCCAGACCTACCAGTTTCAGCTGCTCAGGGTTGGCGGCGAATGCTGGCAGCTGTGGACAGGAACCAGCAAGTGCCTGCAGCACCCTGGCCGATGTCGTACCGAGTCATTCCATCAGTGAACAGCTGAGGCTTCTCTCTGAACTCCTGAAATGAACAAATCCAGACCAATCAACGTCGTAACGTTTTGATCCTATGTTGAACGTTTGGAGCTGGTACTGGTTCCATAGAGTAATCAAATACTGTCATGTCAATAGTGGTAAGAATGGTGTTTTTGATGGGCAGCCCACGATCAGGGCCGATCTCCTCCAATGACCGAATTCAACCAGATCAAATCGATTGAAAATCAGATCAATATCCCATCGCGATGTTACTTTTCTACATGGCTTTGGGCTGCCACAGATTTGGGGGGACGGGGGGGGGGGGGGGGTTGGCATGTATAACACGTTGCTGATTTTTTCTTTTCTTTGTATACTAGCCTGTGGTGAGGTACAATCACCCGCCATGCATGGTTTAGAATTTCCACTCGATGGCTCCAGACACAGACCACCCTTTTGGCATTGCCTTGGAGAGACACCAGGGAATTTGTGTGGGGTGTGTGTGTGTGTGTGTGTGTGTGTGTGTGTGTGTGTGTGTGTGTGTGTGCGTGTGCGTGTGTGCGTGCGTGCGTGCGAGCGTGCGCACGCGCGTGCGCGCATCTAGACTTGTTCAGAATTATGTGCGAGGTATTTCATCCATTCTGTCATATTTTGTAACGCGGCTGTAGCGAAAAAAAATCTGCCTTAGCTGTCCTTCACTGATTTTCTATATTTTGCCGCCATCTACCAGTCTTTACTCTTGAAAGTTTCCACACATTCTTCCCTGGTTACAGTGCATATCAAGCCAACTGCAAATAGGTCATGACTATGTACATACTGTCCAGAGTGGGTACTTGCTGTTCATTCGCCTGTCTATTTACTCATATGGCACAGCTAACTTTATGATATTTTAACCTTTTTTTTTCAAATCTGGGAGTAATAAACTAAGCAGAAATGTTAAAACTGGCTTAGTCTCACTCGTCATGAATGTTAACAGATGCGCTCATATGATATAAATTGTTGTGTATAGTTTTGGCGTGTGTGTTGGTTGTTCTTTGAATATCAGGACAGACGATTTCTGTTCAAAGACATACCACCTGTGCGACTTTCTTGGTGTGGAGACCTTTGGGAAATGGACCCCTGTGTGGTCAGCTAAGCTAGAAACCCACTGAAAGTGAAGTTCTGGATATCAATACACCATGTTGGGGGCACACTTTTCATCGTCTCCCTCTGCTTCTCTTGCTGTGAAGGGCCCAGGTAGGTGATGGCTGTCACAGTTTTGTGCAGCGTATGACACGTCCATCCTCAATCTTTTTTAAATTCGTTTGTCCTACAAGTGACTCAGTGCCATAGATCTCTGCTATTCAATTGTTCTGTGATCGACTCAGTGCCAGAGATCTCTGCTATTCCATTGTCATGTGATTGACTCGGTGCCACAGATATCTGCTATTCCATTGTATTGTGACTGACTCAGTGCCAGAGATATTTGCTATTCCGTTGTATTGTGACTGACTCAGTGCCAGAGATATCTGCTATTCCGTTGTCTTGGACTGACTCAGTGCCAGAGATATCAGCTATTCCGTTGTAATGTGACTGACTCAGTGCCAGAGATATTTGCTATTCCGTTGTATTGTGACTGACTCAGTGCCAGAGATATCAGCTATTCCGTTGTAATGTGACTGACTCAGTGCCAGAGATATTTGCTATTCCGTTGTATTGTGACTGACTCAGTGCAGAGATATCAGCTATTCTGTTGTCTTGTGACTGACTCAGTGCCAGAGATCTTTGCTATCCATTGTCCTCTGATTGACCCAGTGCCACAGATCTCTGCTATCCCGTTGTCCTGTGATTTATTCCGTGCCGCAGATCTCTGCTACTGGAGGTGCGGATCAAGGGCCATGAAGAGTCCTCTTACTCCGGATCTGACGAAGGCCTGCACGTTCTTCCTTGTTGTCACATTCGTCCTCAACGACTCTGCTTTCTGCCAAAGAACCGGTTTGGTGCTGGTGTTCACCACACTAACCTTGGTCTGTGCTACAGTTCCGTGGAGCTCCAGATGTTCCTTCAGAACTGCCAGAACGAGCTGGGTCAGTGCTGTTTGTGTTGACCTTGAAGATCTTGGCCTTCCCTTTGTGTACAGTAAATCTCCCAATCAGGCCCACGTGCACTCATTTCCAATACTCACACCACCCCCACCCCACCCCCGACCCCCTGGCATTCTTATTCTTGTGATTTCTCTTTCTCTCTCTCTCTCTCTCTCTCTCTCTCTCTCTCTCTCTCTCCCCACACACACACACACACACACACGCACACACACACACACACACATACACGTCAACACACACACACACACACACACACACACACACACACACACACACACACACACACACACACACACACAACACGGTGACACACACACTAACACTAACACACAGATTCTCTCTTCTCTCTCTCTCTCTCTCTCTCTCTCTCTCTCTCTCTCTCTCTCTCTCCTCTCTCTCTCTCACTCACCGTCGGTCTCCTCCAAGATGTGGGGGCCTGATCCCTGGGCAGGTCCAGGCCTCTCATGGCCTCCTGCAGTCCAAAGCTCGTGTCCACCCACTTCTGGCCCCTGGCCACCACAGGCCGCCCCTCCTTCCGTTCCCCCTGCCGGAAGTCCCGGAACAGGACGCGGAGGCCCGTGGTGGTCTTGCTGTAGTCATCGTCTCCGGCTCCGGCACTCATCTTCTCTGCCTATCGTCAGGATCAGCCCTGCACAGAAAAGCCATCTGGCTGTCTGTAGTGGTTGGGACGATTGTACCAGGAGGAGGAGGAGGAGGAGGAAGAAGGGGTGGATAAAAAAGAAAAGGAGGAGGAGGGGGAGGAGGAGCAGGAGCAGGAGGACAGGAAGAAGAGGAGGTGAAGGAATTTGAGAAAAAGGAGGAGGAGGAGGCGGAAGAAGAAGGGGTGGAAGAAGAGGAGGAGGTGGGGGAGGAGGAGAAAGAGAAGAAAAACAAGAACAAGAACAAGACGGAGGAGGAGGAGGGAGGAGGAGGAGGAGGAGGAGAAGGAGGAGGAGGAGGAGGAGCAGCAGCAGCAGCAGCATAGTAGTAGTAGTAGTAGCAGAGATGGAGAGGATGACTTTCTGACTGAGGTAGTGTTAGAGAGGTGGTGGCCGCATGAACTCTATACAGTGATTCCTCCTGGCTTTGTGCAGCGTTTCAAACTGGCAAAGTACACAGCTTCAACGTGTTGTGTACAGAGAGTCAACCTGGTTTTGTACAGCAGTTGAACCTGGAGATGTAAAGATTGTCAGCATGGGTGTGTACAGAAGTTCAGCCTGGCTGTTTATAAAGACGTTCAATTAGGTCTTTTTTATTGTGGTTAAGACTAAATATGTACATAGATCCAGCCCAGCTATGCATAGATGCTCAGCCTGGTTTTTACGAAGGTCTGACCTGGCTATGTACAGACATTCGACCTGACTGTGTACACAGGTTCAGCCTGGCTGTGTACGGAGATCTAACCTGGCTATGTACGGAGATCTAACATGGCTATGTACAGAGGTCTAACATGGCTATGTACAGACGTTTAACCTGGCTAGGTACAGAGGTCTAATCTGGCTGTGTACAGAGGTCTAACCTTGCTGTATACAGAGGTCTAACCTGGCTATGTACAGAGGTTCAACCTGGCTAGGTACAGAGGTTCAACCTGGCTAGGTGCAGAGGTTCAACCTGGCTAGGTACAGAGGTTTAACCTGGGTATGTACAGAGGCTTTACCTGGGTATGTACAGAGGCTTTACCTGGCTAAGTACAGAGGCTTTACCTGGCTAGGTACAGAGGTTCAACCTGGCTAGGTACAGAGGTTCAACCTGGCTAGGTACAGATGTTCAACCTGGCTGGGTACAGAGGTCTAGCCTGGCTGGGTATAGAGGTCTAATCTGGCTAGGTACAGAGGTCTAGCCTGGCTAGGTACAGAGGTCTAGTCTGGCTAGGTACAGAGGTGTAATCTGGCTATGTGCAGAGGTCTAATCTGGCTAGATACAGAGGTCTAGCCTGACTTGGTACAGAGGTCTAGCCTGGCTAGATACAGAGGTCTAGCCTGGCTAGGTACAGAGGTCTAGCCTGGCTGGACACAGATGTCTAGCCTGGCTGGGTACAGAGGTCTAATCTGGCTAGGTACAGAGGTCTAGCCTGGCTAGGTATAGAGGTCGAACCTGGCTAGGTATAAAGGTTAAACCTGGCTAGGTACAGAGCTTCAACCTGGCTAGAACAGAGCTTCAACTGGCTTTATACAAGGATTTAGTTTTGCTATGCACAGACACTCGACCTGCATATGTAAAAAGAGTTCAACCTGGCTATGTACAGAGGTTCTACCTGGCTATGTACAGACGTTGACTTGCCTATGTACAGAGGTTCGACCTGGTTATGCACAGAGGTTCAACCTGGCTATGTACAGAGGTTCAACCTGGCTATGTACAGAGGTTCAACCTGGCTGTGTACAGTGGTTCAACCTAGCTATGTATGGAGGCTTAACCTGGCTAGGTAAAGAGGTTCAACCTGGCTACGTACAGAGGTTCAAACTGGCTATGTACTGAGGTTCAACCTGGCTATGTACAGAGGTTCAACCTGGCTATATACAGAGTTTCAACCTGGCTATGTACAGAGGTTCAACCTGGCTATGTACAGAAGTTCAACTTCGCTATGTAAAGATGATGAGCCTGGTTATGCTTTGTGCTTACAGCCTGGTAATGTACTGTGATTAAGGATGGCTATATTCAGAAGTCCAGTCTAGCTATGTACAAATGTTCAGCCTGGCTTTGAACAGAAGTTCCATTGTCTGACTATACATAACGCGAATTATTTGAATCCTGATTCAGTCAACAACACCCGCCATACTTGGTATTAAACAATGTACATCCACGAATCGAACCGTGACGCATTTTACCTTTAACTTGGTTCTTTGTCTTTGAACAACGTGTTCTTTTAACTACTAGCTCTATATTTGTGAAAAGGCCTTCTATACTTCAATGAGTAAACAACCAGTGAGGTTTATCTGCTTCGGTGTACTCGGTACAAAAATGTTGTACTTTGAAAAGCAACATGACTGTAAACGTAGTCATGGACGTGGAGGGGAGAAATAAGAATCTCCCTTTGCTTTCCCATTATTGGCCATTGTCATGGACTCGCTGGCTCGTGGTGGTCACTAACTACTTCCCGGCTGTCCAGTCACGGCACTGCACAGGACACCTGTGGAACTGGCCGGGTGCCCTCTGAGTTGATCTTGCATGTCCGCTTGTTGTCCGCTTTTCAGCGACATCGGCGGACTGTCAGCACGTTCATTTTGCCCGCGTTCTGACCATTGTGTGTGCGCTTCACACTTTAGAGCTGGACACAATATGCCGTAAAGTGTGATGAACTGACAGCTACCCCATGAAGACAAGGAAGACACAGAGCAAATTAGGTCAACAGGAAGTAGAGAATGCTTTCAATAGACGCCACCGAACTCAAATAAGCTAATG
>CM065716.1:115767158-115777158 GCA_033310375.1 Conus canariensis
GACAGTAGTGTCCTCTATGTCACTGTTAGTTACTTTGTCGTCGTCCGTTACGCACAACAGTTTCTTTAACGTCCCTACCAGTCTGTCGTCGTTGTCATTGTCAGTTACACACAATAGTTTATCTAACGTCACTGTCCGTCTGATGTCATCGTCATTGTCAGTTACACAGAACATTTCTTCATTGTCACTGTCAGTCTGTTGTCATTGTCACTGTCAGACATACAGGACACTTTTCTAAACGTCATTGTCAGTTACACAGAACATTTCTTCATTGTCACTGTCTGTCTGTTGTCATTGTCATCATGGCCAGTTACACAGAACAGTTTCCTCAATATTCGAGTCAGAGTCAATTTAAAACATATTTCAATTAATGTTAGAGCGGACTTCTTAACATGATAATAACAACAAAAACAACAAGAATAATAATACCAACATCAATAATAACAATCGTCATCATCATCATCTTCATCATCATCATCATCGTCATCATCATCATCACCATTGTCATCATCATCATCGACATCATCATCATCATCATCATCATCTTCTTCTTCGTCATCATCATCATCATCATCATTTCTCAACTTTTTATGTGGTATCATCATCATCATCATCATCATCACTATCATCATCTTAAGTAGAAGTAGCCATAGTAGTAGAGTTGTCATCATTGTTGTTGTTGGTGGTGGTGGTGGTGGTATCTGTGGCGTACTGTTGCTGTTGCTGTTGTTGTTGCTGTTGTTGTTGTTGAAGTTGTTGGTGGTAGTAGTAGTAGTAGTAGTAGTATGTAGTAGTAGTAGTAGTAGTAGTTATAGACAGCCTATTCTCGGTTAGAAGCTCAAAGCGTTCTACAATCCAAGCTCTTTGTTTACACAGTGCCTGCCTACCTGGGTAGAGCCGACTGATGAACAGCCTGCTGGGGCTACATTCCGCTGTTTCCCGCTTCTATCAACATCAGTCAGTCGTCCAATTTTTCATACAATGTGCACGATCTGTTTGTATGTCTGTCTGTGTGCCTGTCTGCCTCTCTCTCTCTCTCTCTCTCTCTCTCTCTCTCTCTCTCTCTCTCTCTCTCTCTCTCTCTTTTTCTGTGTGTGTGTGTGTGTGTGTGTGTGTGTGTTTCTGTGTGTGTGTGTGTGTGTGTGTGTGTGTGTGTGTGTGTGTGTGTGTGTGTGTGTGTGTGTGTGTGTGTGTGTGTGTGTGTGTGTGCGTTTGCGTGTTGTGAATCCAGATAGGGAGTGGAAATGAACAGTATCTGGGCAAGGGTTTCATTATCACTTCTTTCTGTTTGTTTGTTGTTGTTTTTTTCTATCATGCCGTGCATCACATGTAACTCTTCAAGCGTGTCAGCGAGTTCAGTGCTTTGTGCTTGGACATCTCCACACCTTTAATATCTGGAAATTACAGGCATCTGAGCCCCGGTGTTAACATTATTTCTCTTTTCACATGTCCTGCATCGGTCTGTGAGACCGACACGTTTGTGGAGTGGTGTCCAGTGTTTTAAACTTAGGATATAATTAACGTGATTTGAAATCCTCGTTGATGTCTCTTTTTCAACTTACAGGCTTCCATATGTTGTGTCGTTTACATTTCCACCTTTTTTTAAAAACAAATGTTGATGTACTGATGTATTTGAAATTCTGACAGTTCCCTTCAGTGGGTACTCTTATGTCTTTAAGCACGTTTCATAATTGCAGGAGGATACATTTTTGATTTTCGAAAATTTTCATTTTAGCTTGTACGAAAGTGTCTCTTATTAGCAAGTAGCCAGGATCTTAGCAAACCTGATGAGCTCTTCACAGAACGAAATAGCTGTAGTTTGCTAGTCTCTGCCCCCTACTGATTTCGTAGCTATTTCAATGCATAAGAGTGTTGTGGTGTAAACACAAGCTGCACACATCCTTCCCTTCCCATTAGCTCTATACGCCACCCTCCACCCTCCATTCTCCTCCCTCCTAATTCCAGTGTCCATTCCCATGTATGGCCAGAGTTATCTAACTTCATACATGGGTCAGGAAAGGCAAAATGCTTCTCCTGTTTCTTTCCGGTCTTCTTTTGCTTCTTATATTTCTCATGTCTAGCTGCCATCATCGACAAGTGTTGACATGTAGGGTATTCAGAGTAGAATTTGCATAGCGTATAGGACAGAGAGAGAAGGAGAGAGAGAGAGACAGACAGACAGACAGACAGACAGACATACATACAGACAGACAGACAGACACAGACAGACAGAGAGACACAGACAGAGACACATACAGAGACAGACAGACAGACAGACACAGACACAGAGCTGACACTGACAGAAAGAGAGACAGACAGACAGACAGACACAGACACATACACAGAGAGAGAGAAAGAGAGACAGACAGACAGACAAACAGACAGACAGACAGACACAGACAGAGTGAGAGAGACTGAGAGAGAGAAGGAGAGAGAAAGCGAGAAAGAGAGATGCGTTATCTGATTCTTCACAGCACTCTGAATCTGGAAGTGCTGAAGAGGCAGATATGAGAATGTCTAAACGGCAGGGTTTCCCAGCAGTAAGGGATGGTTCCCAGGAAGAAGGAGCTGCTGCGGTAATCAGTGAAGCGGGACACAGCCCCCAAAAATACACGCACCGTTAAAAAGCGCCCGCAATGAAGTGCTCACTTACACCTAAGTTAGCGTGCACTTCACACAATTTTCAAACTCAGAGAAGCTCCCGTTCTTTTTAGATGTCATCATTCTTTTTTCTTTTCAAGTTTGCACCGTTAAACATCACGTGGATCGTACTGTTCTCTTCTCTCTCTCTCTCTCTCTCTCTCTCTCTCTCTCTCTCTCTCTCTCTCTCTCTCTCTCTTGTTTTTATGAAAAAAAACTAATCCCAAGAAAATGTTGCGTGAATTCATGTATGTTTTTAGCGAGCCTTTTACTTTCATCACCTAACATTGTAACGATGCAGAAGTTGTGATTATTTGTGTACAAAGCCTTTCCATGACGTGCTCTCGTCGCTAGTTAGATGTTCAATCTCATGTTTTGAATGTCTTGGTAGATGTGTATGTATGCCGAGTATGATTAACGTCTGTAACTGTATTGTTATTGAGACCCCATCAGAATGAGCCAACGGCCTTCTGATTATAGAATTAATTAATCAGTTTATTAATTTATGCTTGTATCTGAACAAAACCTTTAAAAGGCGTGCTGGTGCATTTATAGAATCTGAATGCTAAAATCGAAGCATATCGCTATGATGCTCTTGTTACAGACTATTGCTAAATAAAACAACGTTCCATTTCCATTCCCCCCTTTTTCCACCAAGACAGGATGTGACAAGCTTGTTCATTGATCAAACACACGTGGGCGGTGAAAACAATCCGTAGTTGAGTCAGTTTACAGTCAGCTATCACATGTTCTAAGCTTTCAACCAATATTTTTAAATTGTAGCTGTACTACCGATAAAATGTTAAGAACCAGCTTCGATTTGCAGGAATGACAAACAACACTGAGCTGGGAATATAAAGAAAGAAAAAGAAACGCTTCGACTTGGCAAAGTAACTGCCCGCAGTAAAGCTTGAGACCATCCGCTGTGTAGTGTGCACGTGAACAAAAACTCCTCTACCTGCCTATCAGAATGTTATTCACACTTGAAGGCAAAATCCAGGAAAATCACGAAAATTTCAACCATTTCCGAACTCGTTGAGCTAGCAAGCGATAACAGCGACTCTGGCATGCATGATGCACGTGCATATTTCACCTTCTAGGTCTGACACAGACACGCCACCAAGAAAAACCAAACCAAACCAGGGTATTCTATGTCTCTGGTTCTTGACGTTTTAATTTGTAGCATAGTACAAGTATCAACATACTGTCTGTCGTAATTCATACGATCGATTGAACTATAAATAACCTGACCTGACCTGCCCCTCATTCTGACCTTGTGGCGGTAGGAGCACTGTGTGGCCATGAGGTACATGTTGGTGTTGTCTCCCATCAGTTCCAGAGCCACCGTCTGGCCGTTATCACTCAGCACCTGGCAACACACCACAGCACTGAACGCTTCCACACTCTGGCAGAACCAAGAAGGCATAGAGGAGGGAGAAGGAAGGCAGGAAGCAATGGGTGACAGAAGAGGGTAGAGGGAAAATTAGTCAGGGGTGAAGGAAAGATACAAAAATAAAATGAAGAACAGAACTGCAGACAGGAGATAGGAAAATATATCCACGAATGAAAGAATCAACCCATTGTTTCTGTTGTGTGTGCCTTTTCCTTCTCTACTGAGAGAATGGACGAAACTAGAAGACGAATGTACACATCAAGTTATTTGTCAGTGATCTGTAAATTGCCAGCATAGTTGTACCTTGAGGGCCTAGTGCCACCCAGTTCTAACTTAACAGTATTTGCAGCTCATTGGTGAATTGCAAATCATTAGTTTTATAACACGTCATCGACAAAGCGTAGATAATTATCATTACAATAATACTTTGTACATTAACAGCAAATTATAAGTACATAATTATACCTTGTAGACATCCAGGCGGGCATAGAAATTGTTCATTTTTCTGTTTTCCCTCCACTGAATCAACTGAACCACCAGAGGGTTCTCGGCGTCTGAAATATCATAACGAACAAATGTCAGATGTCGTCAATATTTGAAATATCATAACGATCAAATATCAGATGTCGTCAGCATCTGAAACATCATAACGAACAAATATCAGATGTCTACAGTATCTGAAAAACCATACCAAACAAACATCAGATGTCTTCTGCATCTGAAAATATCATAACGAACGAACATCAGATGTCTTCAGCATTTGAAAGATGATAACCATCCGAAATCAATGTCTTCAGAATCCTAAATATCATAATGATCGACGATCACAAGAGTCAACCCTCTGAAAATTTACAACCACGAACCGTCAGAAATCTTCAGCCTCCAAACCATCATAATGACCCACCATCACAGCTCCACTGACTGAACCTTTACCAGCCAGCCTCCAAACCATCATAATGACCCACCATTACAGCTCCACTGACTCTGAACCTTTACAATCCAGCCTCCAAACCATCACAATGACCCACCATTACAGCTCCACGGACTGAACCTTTACAATCCATCATAATGACCCACCATTACAACTCCACTGACTGAACCTTTACAATCCAGCCTCCAAACCATCACACTGACCCACCATTACAGCTCCACTGACTGAACCTTTACAATCCAGCCTCCAAGCCATCACACTGACCCACCATTACAGCTCCACTGACTGAACCTTTACAAGCACCTTCACGCTTTGAAACTTGACAACCATCCACCACCTGAAATCTAAACATTCTGTATCCCTACAAACATTAACGATCCGAATTTTTCAAATTCTGAAAATTACAATCATCAGTCATCAATAATCTTCAACCCCCGAAACATTACAACCACCAACTATCAGATATCTTCAGTCTCTGAATTAAGAACGCCTGTTATAAAACACGTTTGAATGACAAGACACTTGTTTTGATATTTCCTATTTGAAGGGCATTTGTCATAAAAACAATATTTTCGAATGACGAAAATCTAATATAACACTACTTCTAAAAGAAGATTACTTGCATTGTAGCACTACTGAAGGAAGTAGCCTACTGGTTTTCTATTCTTATGAAGGAATCAGAGATGCTATTCAAGATTTCTTTATGACGCGGGCTTGCTGTCAAATATATCAAAATACATTTTTGAAAAATGAATCACACGTACAATAAAAACTCTTCTGAATGCGTAATGCTTCCTAGACCTCTTATTATGCAAAAAATCTTTATTTTAAAAAACCCGTCTTACACGACACTTCTGCAAGAATTACACTTGCGCAGCAATGCATCTGAACGAATAGCACTTGTTCTGCAATACCCTTGAATGAAGTCAACTTGTTATACAATATTTCTGAATGAATCGCTGAAGATATCCCATAGTCCTAAATGTAGGAGGCTTTATTATGCAGTACCTCTGACTGACACACAGTTATGAAGCAATACTATTGAATGATTAAAAAAGAATCCAAGTTGTAAAACAACCCTTCTGATTGAAACACACTGTCCTTAAATACTTCAGAATTAGTCAAATATGCTATACAACACTTTTGAATGAAATACACGTGTTACAATATGGGCGTGCATCACTATAGTTAATAATCTCTTTTGCATAAAGCACACGTAGCCTACTGGAGTAAACTATGCAAGAAAGTATACCCATGAGTTGAGAATACTTAGTATATTAACAAAATAATGAAGCATACTTTCTCGATCAAAATTTCCGATTGAACCTTAGCTATCAAGAAGCACATCTCACCAAAGTATATTGAAAACAGTGCTACCTTCAATGGAATCTAATCGCAAGCAGTTCAAAACTAAGCATACTAACGAGAACATTCTGAATCAATGTGTGAAGAAAGCATACTCGCTATACAGAATTCTACAGCTTCATGCAGATTTGTAATGCGACATTTGGCTCGTGCAGTCTCACATGTATTTACTCCATAAAATCATTTCCTATATTACCTCTTGTAATGCGACATTTGGCTCGTGCAGTCTCACATGTATTTACTCCATAAAATCATTTCCTATACTTCCTCTTGTAATGCGATATTTGGCTCGTGCAGTCTCACATGTATTTACTCCATAAAATCATTTCCTATATTTTCTCAATGTCCACAAAATCTGCATGGTTCACACACACACACACACACACACACACACACACACACACACACACACACACACACACTCACACGTACTACGCACACACGCACGCACGCAGCATACACGCATATATACGAGCGAACGCGCGCGCGCGCATACACACACACACACACACACGCACACACACACACACACGCACGCACACACGCACACACACACACACACACACACACACACACACACACACACACACACACACACACATGCTCACACAGCCTACACTTACATACCAGCCTTAGAGACAGTGAAGGCATAACGTGGATTGGACAGTCTCTCATAAGGTCCTGCAGCTGTCTCATCGCGCCATTCTCCGTACAGGTTGGTGACGTAATCTGTTGACACCGTCAGTTTCAACGTCACTGGTTGATTTCCAAAGCATCCATGTCATTTGCTGATGCCATCAACATCAACGTTGTTTGCTGATACTGTCAATATCTTCGTGCTTTGTTGAGACCATCAAAATTAAACGTAACTAGTTGACAATATAAATGTCATTTATTGACACCATCAACATTGACCTCAGTTTTTGACACCGTCAACATTGATGTCACTAGACAAAACCGCCTCTGTTAACGTCACGTGTTGACTCTGCCAACATTGTCGTCATTTGTTGATACCATCAACATTCAGGTCGCCTGTTAAAATCGTGAAAATGTACGTCAGGCGCTGACACCACACGTTTATTATGCAGTTTCTAATTTTGTTTGTTTGTTTCGGTTTTTGTTGTTGTTGTTGTTGTTGTTGTTGTTTTGCCTTTTTGTTTTTGTTTTTGTTTGTTTGTTTCATTCTCGACATTTACGTCTTTGTTGACGCAGTGGACATTCACAAAATTGGCATATCAACATGATAATTGTGTAATGACCTACTCTGGAATCACAAGAACTGACCTTTCCAGTTAGCGCTACGGAATGTCACACCACCGGCTCTCAATAGACCAGTGCTGATTGTACTTGTTGATGAGGTGAACATTCGTTTCCCTTGTCGACAGCGTGAATATTATGTCTCATCTGTTGATGTTCTTTGTTGTCATTATGAACATGAACGTTGAGTTAGCTTGTGACCTGGTGGCTGGGGAAACATCCTCGTCCTTCTTGTGTCCTGGTCGTGTTCTTATTTTGTGATACAGTTTCTGACTCCTAGCTTAGCACACAATTCGGACATTTTGAGTGACCTGAATAATAAGGTCAATGATGACGATATTCATACAAACGATAAGAATCATGCATAATGAAGCTGAGTATGATGATAATAATAATAATAATAATAATAATATGATAATAATGATAATAATAATATAACAATAGTGATAACAACAACAACAAAAATAACAAAACCAATGATAATAATATTAATGATAACAACAATAGTGATAATGAAAATAATCATAGTAACAACAACAATAATGTTGATGATGATGAGATCAACAAAAACAGTAACAACAACAATTATAATGATAATCATCATCATCATCACCATCATCATCATCATTACCATCAGTATCAGCATCATAGTGATTGTGATGATGATGATGATGATGATGATGATGATGATGATGATGATGATGATGATGATGATGAGGTGATAATGATGGTGATAATGACCAAAAACCATCAGCTGCCATCTTAATGTAATGTTCTAAACAGCAACAACAGGAAGCAACTAATAAGAACAGCAAAATAAGTCCAAACAAACAAACAGACATACGCAACTCAGCAACAAGCGCCAGACTGGTATCAACTAGTAACGTTCTTACCATGAAGACCGCCATATCAAACGAGTGGTGACAATAACAGCAAAACTTCAAGCATCAAGTAGCAAAAAGTTTAAACATCAAATAGCGGCTACAACAAATGGCAATAACAAATGTAACAAAAAAGTCTCAAATCGTTAACAACAATAACTAGCAAACATTTACAACGTCAGCCCTGAACATAAAAATGTAATAACAATACATATCAAGACCAACAACAACGATTTAACAAGCGTATATACCAAACAGCAACAATAGCATTTTAAACTAGCACCAACAACCTGAAATTCAGCAGTAACGACAATGACTAGCAGTTCCAGACCTTACCGACAAGCCCAAATGTCGAGGACAACGACCTCCACCAACTAGAGCAAAGATCAAACTGGGTCATCCTGAGCCATAAAGAGCACCTACTCAACGAATTACTGACCCATGAGGTCATGCAAATGTCGAGGACAACGACCTCCACCAACCTGAGCAAAGATCAAACTGGGTCATTCTGAGCCATAGAGAGCACCTACTCAACGAATTACTGACCATTAAGGTCACGATTACGACATAAACCATACATATCACCTACTAAACGAATTACTGACCCATCCGGTCAAGGTTACGACATAAACCATACATATCACCTACTCAAGAAATCACTGACCCATGAACGTCATGGTCACGACATAAACCATACACATCACCCACTCAACGAATCACTGGTCCATAATGTTCAAGGTCACAGCATCTGCTCAACGAACTCCTGCGTCCCTCCAGGTCAAGGTCACATCATCAGCCACACACAGCACCTACTTAACGAATCACTACGCAAGTTCAGGTTCAGGTCGACACGACATGAGCCACACGCACCACCTACACAATGGATCACTGCGCCAATCTAGGTCAAGGTCACGACATAAGCCATACACACCACCTACACAATGGATCAACGCACCAATCTAGGTCAAGGTCACGACATGAGCCACACACACTACCTACACAATGGATCACTGCGCCAATCTAGGTCAAGGTCACGACATAAGCCATACATACCACCTACACAATGGATCACTGCGCCAATCTAGGTCAAGGTCACGACATAAGCCATACACACCACCTACACAATTGATCAACGCACCAATCTAGGTCAAGGTCACGACACAAACCATACACACCACCTACACAATGAATCACTGCGTCCATCTAGGTTAAGGTCACAACATAAGCCATACACACCACCTACACAATGGATCAATGCACCAATCTAGGTCATGGTCATGATATAATCCATACACACCACTACAAAATAAAGCACTGCGCCAACCTAGGTCAAGGTCACGATATAAGCCGTACATACCACCCACACAACGAATCACTTTGTCCATCTAGTTCAAGGTCACAACATAATCCATACAGAGCAGATACTCAATGAACTGTTGCGCGCTGAGAACAAACTGAACACAAAAACACATACTTAAAAAAACAGTGCGTCTATCCAGGTCAAGGTCACGACATCAGCCGTACAGAGTGTCC
>CM065716.1:115782158-115814658 GCA_033310375.1 Conus canariensis
TTGCGAATCCAAGACAGCTTTAGTGCCATCACAAAAGTTTTTACATCAGGAATACCAATACCTCCGTTTTTAATATTTTTATGTGAATTTTTTCGGCTAATTTTGTCTGGCTTTTTGTTCCACACAAATTTGTATATAAGATTTTGGCAAGATTGAAAGAATATGTCTGGAGGATTAGGTAGAAGCAACCATAAATGAGTTAACTTGGAGAGGATAACTGATTTTAAGATTGCGACTCTGCCAAAGGGAGTTAACTGTCGTTTTATCCAAATATTGAATAAATATTTCACTTCTGCTAACTTGTCTGTGTAGTTTAGCGATATGCATTCATCTAAATTATTTGTAAACCAAATTCCAAGTATGCGAAATTTCGGCGGGTTCCAACAAAATCCTAAGTGTTCCATATAACGAATTGTACTATTTTTCTGTCTACCTATCCAACTTACGCTTGTTTTATTAGTATTCATATGCAGACCTGAAACAGAGCCAAATTTATCCAGAACTTGTATACAAGTTTCAAACGATCTTTTATCTCCAGCTAACAAGAATTCTGTGTCATCAGCGTATTGTGTTAATTTGTGTTCCACGTTGTTTATAGTTATTCCTTTGATATTTAAATTTTGTCTTACCATAATTGCTAATATTTCGACACACAAGACAAAGAGATCAGGGGACATAGGATCTCCTTGTCTACAACCTTTTTTAATTTTAAACCATTCTGATATTTGACCATTTACTATCACACAGGATTTGATATTCTTATAGAATGTACTAATCCATTTAATTATATCCTCTGAAAATCCAAAGGCTTTTAAGGTTTTAAACATAAAATCCCAACTGATCGAATCGAAAGCTTTCTCGAAGTCTATATTTAACAACAGTCCAGGTAAGTCATGTTCTTCTAGATAAGCGATCATATCATATATTAATCTTATGTTGTCCCCAATATATCTATTTCTAATAAAACCAGTTTGGTCTTCGTTTACTAATTTTGGCAGTACTATTTTAAGACGATTAGCGATACAAGATGAGCCAAGTTTATAAATGACGTTTAATAGTGATATGGGTCTCCAGTTTTTAATATATTGCCTCGGTCGATCATTCTTAGGTATACAGGTAATCATTCCCTCTTGTTGTATAGATGACATCTCTCCCCTTTTAAATCCGGCATTAAGGGCTCTTACCACCAAAGGACCTATTTTTTTCCAGAATACTTTAAAAAATTCTGCGCTGAACCCATCTGTTCCAGGGCTTTTGTTGTTCTTCATTTTCCTGAGAGCATCTGTTGCTTCTTCTAAAGTTACCTCACCCTCTAATCCTTTTACTTCCTCGTCATTTAAATATGGTATTTCATTTAACAAATTATCTATTTCACAAGACTCTACTTGTGTATATGAATAAAGTGATTCATAAAATCGTTGAACTTCCAATATAATATTCTTCTGAACTGTGAGCGTATTATCGTGTTGATCGATTAATTTTGGCATGTTTTTACTCACATAATGACGCTTCTCTAAATTACAGAAATAATTAGTTACCTTTTCTCCCTCAGATATCCATCTTGCTCTTGATCTTAGGAGTACTCCTTCCATTCGCCTCTCTCTCATGTGTTTCAGTTGTTCAGTTTTGATTTTTAAAAGATCAATGGTTTCTTCGTTTTTTGGCTCCTGTTTATGCAAATCAGTAATTTCTTTTCCTAGCAGGTTTTCTTCTTCTGTCATTCTTTTTTTTTTCATTGTAGCATACGATATTGTCTTAGATCTTACCTTGATTAAAAGAAAATCCAGAAAGACGTCGTCAGGTATTGAAAAAACAACAGAAGTATCATCTGAGCGAGTGTTAATTGTGTATTCTTTAATGATTTCATCAATTTCGATATTGATTTCATTTAAATAATTCTTATCTTTTAGAAGAGATGTGTTGAACTTCCAGAAAGTATTGCGTTTGACATTTTCTTTGAATTTCAATTTTAATGATATACAGGAGTGGTCAGTCCTATATCCACATTCTATATCTGCGTCTTCCACAATAGAAATAAGTGGATCAGAAATAAGAAAAAAGTCTAGTCTTGCCTGCTGAAAAGGGTTTAGTCTTCTCCAGGTGTATCGAAGACATTCATAATTCAAATCTTGCCAAATGTCGCTTAAATCCAAGTTTTCTATCATGTTTTCAACTTCCCTTCTTGCATTAGGATTATTAACATGTTTGTAATTGTGACAATCTTTCTGTGGTTCAAGAACTAAATTGAAATCTCCAGCTATGATTATGTTTTCCAAATTAAGCAGTCTAATTTTTTCTTTAAGATCTTTATAAAAGTCTGGATTATCTTTATTGGGTCCATAGATGTTGACAAATAAATAATCATTTTTTTGTATTTCTACAGCTACCATTATAAAATTTCCACATGTATCTTTTATAACCCTTTTCACCTTAAATTCAAAATTATTGTTAAACATAATAGCAACCCCTCTAGCATTTGAGGTGAGACTTGAAAAAAATCCCTGATATCCCCATTCAGCTAATATATGTTTTTCCATATTTTTCTCGAAATGGGTATCTTGTAGGAAATAGACAGAGTACTTTTTATTTCTTAAATAGTAAAATATATCTCGCCGTTTTTGTGGATTATTGAGGCCTTGACAATTAGCAGAGAGAATGGTTATACTACTGTCCATTAATAATAAGAAAAACTTAGTACAAAGACTATAATCATATTGCATTACATACATATGCATTACTTTTCAAATTGCATGTTGTTATATAGAGTACAGCACAGATATCGTGAATGTAATTCCGACCCAACAGTTGCAAAGGAACAAACCCACAAAGGTACAAATATGTTTCCATGAACATCATTACCAAGTGAGAGAGTAAGCGACAAAGAAGAAAAGACAGGGAAAACAAGGAAAGAAACCACATGGGCATTCTTATACACATGTGACAATAAATACAACATAAGTATTCACAACTCAAAAAAGAAAACAGAATTATCAACGCAAATTATTAAAAACAAAAGAAAAGACAAGAAAAAAAAAAATATATATATATATATATATAAATATAAATGCAATTCTTAGCATGTAACCAGAGAGACAAAACGAGCCTTGTGTGAACTTTGTGCAGTCCAAAAAGCTAATAAATCCAAACAATGACATGGTGTAAGTCTGAGTATGGTCGCCAATGCGGCGGCCAGTAGAGAGCAGCCACACACGCAAACCTCTCACCTCCTCCAATTTCTCACTGTTCGGAGCACGAGAAACCGCTCCCGGGCAATCCCCAGAGTGAAAAAAAAAAAAAAAAGGAAAGAGAGAGGAGAGAGAGAGAGAGAGAGAGAGAGAGAGAGAGAGAGAGGGAGGAGGGCTGGTTACACCCTGGGTGCCATGGAATTTCTGATTCCTACCTTGGCTGTTCCAGTGACGGTGTAGGCATGAGCTCCCACCAGACCGAACAACTTGTCGTTTTTCTCCTGCAACATGTCCACCACTGTTGTTACCCCCTACCAGACCCAACAACTTGTCGTTCTTCTCCTGCAACATGTCCACCACTGTTGAAACCACCAAGAAACCTGCCAGCTTCCCCTACAACCTCAACACTTCACTTCGTGACCAAGTGCTTACAGCACGAAACGTTGAAGCATTCTCTGAAAGGTACCTTTTTTCTTTACCTTTAAATTTTCAAGTTATATGGAAAAGGTACAGCAGTCAACATTTCTTCATAATGTCCAACACTGTTGTTACCCCCCACCAGACCGAGCAACTTGTCGTTCTTCTCCTGCAACATGTCCACCACTGTTGTTACCCCTCACCAGACCCAACAACTTGTCGTTCTTCTCCTGCAATATGTCCACCACTGTTGTTACCCCCCCCCCCCCCCCCCCCCCCCCACCAGACCCAACAACTTGTCGTTTTTCTCCTGCAACATGTCCACCACTGTTGTTACCCCCCACCAGACCCAACAACTTGTCGTTCTTCTCCTGCAACATGTTCACCACTGTTGTTACCCTCCCCCCCCCCCCCCCCACCAGACCCAACAACTTGTCGTTCTTCTCCTGCAACATGTCCACCACTGTTGTTACACACCCCCCCCCCCCCCCCCACCAGACCCAACAACTTGTCGTTCTTCTCCTGCAACATGTCCACCACTGTTGTTACCCCCCCACCAGACCCAACAACTTGTCGTTCTTCTCCTGCAACATGTCCACCCCCCCCCCTCCCCACCAGACCCAACAACTTGTCGTTCTTCTCCTGCAACAGGTCCACCACTGTTGTTACCACCCCCCCCCCCCCCCAACCAGACCGAACAACTTGTCGTTCTTCTCCTGCAACATGTCCACCACTGTTGTTACCCCCCCCCCCCCCCCCCACACCACCAGACCCAACAACTTGTCGTTCTTCTCCTGCAACATGTCCACCACTGTTGTCCCCCCCCCCCCCCCCCCCACACACACACACACACACACACACACACCAGACAAAACAACTTGTCGTTCTTCTCCTGCAACATATCCACCACTGTTGTTACCCCTCGTCCCCTCCCCCGTTCTGTCGTTCTTCTCCTGCAACATGTTCACGACGGATATTACCCCCACCAGACCCAACAACTTGTCGTTCTTCTCCTGCAACATGTCCACCACTGTTGTAACCCCCCCACCCCTCCCCACCAGACCGAACAACTTGTCGTTCTTCTCCTGCAACATGTCCACCACTGTTGTTCCCCCTCCCCCCTCCCCCACCAGACCGAACAACTTGTCGTTCTTCTCCTGCAACATCTCCACCACTGTTGTTCCCCCCCCCCCCCCCCCTTACCAGACCGAACAACTTGTCGTTCTTCTCCTGCAACATCTCCACCACTGTTGTTCACCAACCCCCCCCCCCCCCCCCCCCCCTTACCAGACCGAACAACCTGTCGTTCTTCTCCTGCAACATCTCCACCACTGTTGTTACCTCCCACCAGACCGAACAACTTGTCGTTCTTCTCCTGCAACATGTCCACCACTGTTGTCCCCTCCCTCCCCCCCCCCCCCCACCCACCAGACCGAACAACTTGTCGTTCTTCTCCTGCAACATATCCACCACTGTTGTTACCCCCCCCCCCCCCCCCCCACACACACACACACCAGACCCAACAACTTAACAACTTGTCGTTCTTCTCCTGCACAACTGTTGTTCCCCCTCCCCCCACCCACCCCCCCCCCCCCCCCCCCACCACCACCACCAGACCGAAAAACCTGTCGTTCTTCTCCTGCAACATATCCACAACTGTTGTTACCCCCCACCAGACCGAACAACTTGTCGTTCATTTCCTGTAACATGTTCACCACTGTTGTTATCCCCCCCCCCCACCACCTCCAGACCGAACAACTTGTTGTTCTTCTCCTGCAATATGTCCACCACTGTTGTTACTCCCACCAGACCCAACAACTTGTCGTTCTTCTCCTGCAATATGTCCACCACTGTTGTTACTCCCACCATACCCAACAACTTGTCGTTCTTCTCCTGCAACATCTCCACCACTGTTCTTACCCCCCCCCCCCCCCCCCACCAGACCCAACAACTTGTCGTTCTTCTCCTGCAACATGTCCACCACTGTTGTTACCCCCCACCAGACCCAACAACTTGTCGTTCTTCTCCTGCAACATGTCCACCCCCCCCCCCCTTCCCACCAGACCGAACAACTTGTCGTTCTTCTCCTGCAACATGTCCACAACTGTTGTTCCCCTCCCTCCCCCCCCCCCCCCCCCCCCCCACCTCACCAGACCGAAATACTTGTCGTTCTTCTCCTGCAACATATCCACAACTGTTTTTACCCCCACCAGACCGAAATACTTGTCGTTCTTCTCCTGCAACATGTCCACCACTGTTGTACCCCCACCAGACCCAACAACTTGTCGTTCTTCTCCTGCAACATGTTCACCACTGTTATTACCCCCCCCACCCCCACCAGACCCAACAACTTGTCGTTCTTCTCCTGCAACATGTTCACCACTGTTGTTACCCCCCCCCCCCCACCAGACCCAAACTTGTCATTCTTCTCCTGCAACATGTCCACCACTTGCTACCCCCACCAGACCAACATCTTGTCGTTCTTCTCCTGCAACATGTTCACCACGGTTATTTCCCCACCAGACCAACATCTTGTCGTTCTTCTCCTGCATATGTCCACCACTGTTGTTACCCCCCCCCCCCCCCCACACACACACACACACACACACCAGACCCAACATCTTGTCGTTCTTCTCCTGCAACATGTCCAATACTGTTGTTGCCCCCTCCCCCCCCCCCCCCCCCCCCCCCACCAGACCCAACATCTTGTCGTTCTTCTCCTGCAACATGTCCACCACTGTTGTTAACCCCCCCCCCCCCCCCCCCCACCAGACCCAACATCTTGTCGTTCTTCTCCTGCAACATGTCCACCACTTTGTTTTTCCAGGCAACACCACCCTTTATGCCACTCTCCTATGCCAGACCAGTTAACGCTCAGGCCAGCAAGGCGCTGCTGTGAGTGCAAATAGTGTGGCGGAGGGTCGAATCAAAAATACTGTGCTCTTTTCAAAAAGAAATGTTGCTGGCATCTAAGAAGAAATTTTGCTGGTATTTGAAAAGAAATGTTGCTGACATCTGAAAAGAATGCTGCTGGCATCTGAAAAGAAATGTTGCTGGCATCTGAAAAAAGAAGTTGCTGGCATCTGAAAAAAATGTTGCTGGCATCTAAAAAGAAATGTTGCTGACGCCTTAATTTAAAAGGAATGTGGCAAACACGTAATAAGAAATTTTGCTAACGCTAAAAAAAGAAATGTTATTAACATCTAAGCACAAATATTGCTGACACCTGAAAAGAAATATTAACGTCTAAAAAGTAAACGTTGCTAACACGTAAAAAGATATGTTGCTAAGACCTTAAAAGATATGTTCTTAACGTGTTATGAAAATGCTACTAACACCTAAAAAGAAATGTTCTTAACATCTTATGAAAATATTACTAACACCTAAAAAGAAATGTTCTTAACATCTTATGAAAATGTTGCTAACACCTAAAAAGAAATGTTCCTAACAACCAAACAGAATGTTGTTGACACCTAAAAAGAAATGTTCCTAACAACCAAACAGAATGTTGTTGACACCTAAAAAGAAATGTTCCTAACAACCAAAGAGAATGTTGTTGACACCTAAAAAGAAATGTTCCTAACAACCAAAGAAAATGTTGCTAACACCTAAAAAGAAATGTTCCTAACAACCAAACAGAATGTTACTGACACCTAAAAAGAAATGTTCCTAACAACCAAAGAGAATGTTGCTAACACCTAAAAAGAAATGTTCCTAACAACCAAACAGAATGTTACTGACACCTAAAAAGAAATGTTCCTAACAACCAAAGAGAATGTTGGCGACACCTAAAAAGAAATGTTCCTAACAACCAAAGAGAATGTTGGCGACACCTAAAAAGAAATGTTCATAACAACCAAACAGAATATTGTTGACATCTAAAAAGAAATGTTCCTAACAACTAAACAGAATGTTGTTGACACCTAAAAAGAAATGTTCCTAACAACCAAACAGAATGTTGTTGACACCTAAAAAGAAATGTTCCATAACAACAAAGAGAATGTTGTTGACACCTAAAAAGAAATGTTCCTAACAACCAAAGAGAATGTTGTTGACACCTAAAAAGAAATGTTCCTAACAACCAAACAGAATGTTATTGACACCTAAAAAGAAATGTTCCTAACAACCAAACAGAATGTTGTTGACACCTAAAAAGAAATGTTCCTAACAACCAAAGAGAATGTTGTTGACACCTAAAAAGAAATGTTCCTAACAACCAAACAGAATGTTGTTGACACCTAAAAAGAAATGTTCCTAACAACCAAAGAGAATGTTGTTGACACCTAAAAAGAAATGTTCCTAACAACCAAACAGAATGTTGTTGACACCTAAAAAGAAATGTTCCTAACAACCAAAGAGAATGTTGTTGACACCTAAAAAGAAATGTTCCTAACAACTAAACAGAATGTTATTGACACCTAAAAAGAAATGTGGCTAACACCTAAAAAGAAATGTGGCTAACACCTAAAAAGAAATGTCGCTAACACCTAAAAAGAAATGTCGCTAACACCTACGTAGGAAGAAAATCTAGGAAGAGCGTTACAGCAGTTCTTCAGAGAAGAACGCCACATCCCCCCCATCCCCCCAATTCCCCACCCCACCTCCACAGCCTCCATCCACCCCCACCCCGCCTTTCGCGTAGACAAGTGTTTCAGCCCTGCACTCCTTACACTCTAATGGGGCCAGGCTGCATCGAGCTGATGACTCCAAGATGCTCTTCTGTTGCCTTACCTGTATTCCTCGCGCTGCCATGTTCTTTCGCAATACAATCATTTCCTTTTTTTTTTTTTTAGAAATCGAGATTTAAATTATGCCGCTATTTTGTATCAGTTTTGTACTTCTGTGTGCCGGAGCAAAATTTGACTTTTTGCGGTAGGTTCACTAATTTGATCAGTTGCTCATTTATTTGTGGAGATACCTTTTAGATTTTTGGCGTGTTTTTTTCTTATACCCAGGGCTAAAATATCTGCAAATAATATTAGATTTTGTTCATTCTGAGTATAATAAATAATCTTATAATTCAACTTTTAAAAAAAAATTATACTTTGCAAGCATACAAAACCCCACAGCAGCAAAACAAAAAACATACAAACCCAGCAAAAAGTGGCTTTAGTGTTTACTGACCACCTGTGTAAAGATTTGGTAGTGAATTTACAACCCACAATTGTTGTTTTACATGATAAATCTATGTATTTCTGGGGTACAGTACAATCCAGGTATCAAGGGACACAATTTTGTTTTCTTAGGTAGGTTCACTAATATGCCCACTGCTCTTTCAATTCTTGACATATATCTTAGAACTTGGGAAATTTTCTTGTTATGTCCTTGGCTACAGCCAGATATCACAATAGTTTGATTTTGTTTGTAATGAGTAGACCAAAAATATATATAGTGATGAATGTTTTGTTTGAAAAACAGACACTTTCAGAACATAAACAAAACTATAGCACTAAAATCACAATGAAATACCACAAAAACTGGCGTTAGTATCCTTTGAACTTCAGGACAAACATCTGACAATGCATACAATGTTTAGCAACCCATATCATAGGAGACACTCCAGTCCTGGTCAAGCTTGCCCTCTTCCTCTGCCACGCCCCCTCACACTGCACCCTCGCCGTTGTCCTGAACCCCCTCCCCTTCCTCGACTCCCCTCCCGACCTCTCACGAAAGGAGGGAGGGGGCAGTCGACATAGACAGAATTGGCTCGTCACTCTCCGATTCGGCCCCACTTGCGCCGGTATCGCTCGGTTCGAAGTCGGGGATCAGCTTCGTCATCAACACCAATCTCCGATAACAAAGGGTGGTGTTGATTGTGATAGCTTTCTTCCTCCTCCGAATCGATTCGTTCCACTTCTCTGAAGTCTTCGTCATCGCTTTCACGGTCTTGGATAACTTCTTGATGCACTTCAAGAGCATTACATTGTTTCAAAATGGCACCTGCCTGAACGAACTGTCTGCTCGACTCGCCATCTTGAACCGAAAATGACTCAGCCGAACCTTGCCAAGTATTATCGTCCGAACGGACGCGAGCCGGTCAGTCAGCGACCCGTGAAAGGGAAGAAACCGTCCTTTAGGGTCCCTACAACCGTTTAAATCATTTTTTCTCCTTGCCGTCCTTCTTTAAATCGCCGAATTTTGATGATGAAATTATCACGAACGGCGTTTGATATGCGGCACACAGCCTTCCAGAAACCACCTCGAACGCCGTTCGTGCAAGGCCAGTCAATGGGTCCGAATTTCAATGTTTCAGAGGTACTTCTGCTAAATGACCGATTGCGCAATAACAAGTCTGATTTCATTCTTGGTTACTACATTTCATTTTGATATGAAACTGATCATAAAATACCGTATATTACAGATACACACCCGGTAACAATTGTTAAAAAATCATGTTTAGCCTGTTAGCTGCAAAGTCAGGCGACTGCAGGTGGACATGTTTAGCATGGTTTGATGGTGGAAGATGACCTACGACCTTTCATCTCTTCGTCAGTTTCTGGGGTTTACGTACTTAGGGTACAATACATAGCATACACCGGGCTATTCTGAATTAGACAGGGGCTCGACCACATCTTCCCCATCACCTCCTAAATGCTGTGATGAGCACTCTCTTCATCATTCTCAACCCCTTGATCATCCTCTCATTCATCTTCATCCTCTTCTTCATATTCTTCGCTCCCCCCTTAAGCATCCTAATCCTCTACATCAGCTCATCTGGACTTATTTTCATAAAAGTTACGCTTTTGTCCCTCCTTGTAGGGACGACACCAGTTTTGATTTCTTTTTCCCATCCAGACACACGGTGTGTTCATGAATAAACTGTTCAGTATGGGAAAAGTTGTTGGCACTGCCTTTGGGGGTCGGAGGCAGGGTGTGGCGTTGTGGAGATTTTCTTGGGGGGGGGGGGGGGGGGAGGGGGTGAAGCCTGACTCACAGGGTCCCCAATTAAGCTTCTTCTTCGACTACAGCTTTCTAACAGGGCGGGTCAGCGGTCTGTCATGGCCAGTTCTCAGTGGGGAGAAAGTTGTCTGCTCATGACTTCGTAGCTGATGGTTCAGGTCAACGTTAGCACGAATACCAAGTCTTTTCCACTGGGAGCTGTACCGTCTGCGGATGACGTCTATCGCCCTTAGTTCTTTGTTTTAGTTTGTCACTCTCTTTGTCCGGCTTAGAGATTGAATGCATGAATCTGAACCGTGTTTTCACCATAATTAGTGATATTACCACGGACTAGGGATTGAATGCTTTGCTTCAGTTTAGCCATTTTCTTTTTTCACTCTTCTCCGTTGAGATTCAAGTAACACAGTTTGTTCCGCCTCAGTGACTCAGCAGTAGTACACTATCTTCCGTGGTAGTCTACCCCTTGGCACGTTGTTGGCTGCTTGTGACACGAAGAGTACAACACAAGAAGCTTGGGTACAGTGATGTAAGGGAAACCCCGAAGGAATGGCATGGGCCTATTGCCCCAGTCATTGCAGGAAACTTGAGACAGCGCAAAACGTGTCTGCGTGCAGACGGTAACAACAACACTGCTGTTCTTCTGCCTCTCGTCTGACGTCACCACGTATACAATGTGATAAATCAGAGTGATCCCTTCAGGCGTTTACAAGTGCGACCAACTGTTTCTGTACAAAAGAACAGATTATAGTGGTCACTTCTCATATGGATTGCTGAGACGAGTTTCAAGTTTAGGTTTCTGGTTCTATCTATTACAGCCCAACCGACATCACAGATCCTTTGAAAGGCTATCACACCCACACACGAAAAACAGCCACAATACAACACAAGTCATACCATTAAAAAAAAGCTTTATGGAAAAAGGCACAAACAAAACAAGTGGTCACGACATGATGGTCTAACTCTTGCCATAACAAGACCTTGTGTGTGTGTGTGTGTGTGTGTGTGTGTGTGTGTGTGTGTGTGTGTGTGTGTGTGTTTTGTGGTATCAGTGGTCGGATCAATGGAGCACCTAAGGCGGTGACTTTTTTTTCTCCTTCTAAGGCCGAAATCCATCTCTTCATTTTTTGGTGCTTCACACTGTCTTCATCTGTCAAAAAAAGCCAAAAAAAATTCTTTTTCCTTTTTTCTTTTTCCCCCTTGTTTCCAACCAGTCTCTTACACACCATGTATAGTCTGTATGTTCTCTTACGAATGCACATTTTTGCTGATTTTAGTGTTTTGGCGTTTGATATCCATAACGAGACCTAATGATGATGGGTCACACAGCATAAAGCACCAGAATAATTATCAAATGTATGAGCAGGTAACACCTCTTCGTGAAGGTTCATACGACATAATAAATCAGTCTGACCACTTCAGCGTTTTAATCGTGAGACATATGGGTCAATGGAAGTCATACAATCATGTGCTAATATACCACTGACCACAACAGGTTTTACAGCTACAAGCTGCTGAACGGGGGGGGGGGGGGGGGGGGGTCATAATCAGAGTGGCCACAACATGTACTTACAATTATATCTACTGGTTATGGATCATGCAATGTAAGAATATCACAGTGACCACCACAGGAATGTACAGCTAAGACCAACAGGCCATGGGTCAAGCAATGTTATAGAATCAAAGTGACCACTAGATGTGTTTAAGGGTGCGATCAGTTGTTTATAGAGGTTATACAATATAATAAACAGAGCTGACCAGTACATGTTCTCAGAGGGCCGAACTATTTATGGAGGTTTGTGCTACATCATACATCAAACTAATTTATTCACGTTTTAACAGGTGAGAGATCAAATACTTATTGCAGTAATCCGTCATGATAAACCAGAATGACCACTACGCGCACTTACAGGTCTGACCTATTGACTATGGGGTTAATACAATAAGAAGAGTCAGAGCAAGCAATCCATGCACTCACAGATCTGACCTATTGACTATGGGGTCAATACGACAAGAAGAATATCAGAGCGAGCAATCCATGCACTCACAGGTCTGACCTATTGAAGCGAGCAATGCATGCACTCGCAGGTCTGACCTATTGACTATGGGGTCAATACGACAAGAAGAATCATAGCGAGCAATGCATGCACTCACAAGTCTGACCTATTGACTATGGGATCAATACGACAAGAAAAATCAGAGCGAGCAATGCATGTACTCACAGGTCTGACCTATTGACTAGGGGTCAATACAAGAAAAATCAGAGCGAGCAATGCATGCACTCACAAGTCTGACCTATTGACTATGGGGTCAATACAAGAAAAATCAGAGCGAGCAATGCATGTACTCACAGGTCTGACCTATTGACTATGGGGTCAATACAAGAAAAATCAGAGCGAGCAATGCATGCACTCACAGGTCTGACCTATTGACTATGGGGTCAATACGACAAGAAGAATCAGAGCGAGCAATGCATGCACTCACAGGTCTGACCTATTGACTATGGGGTCAATACGACAAGAAGAATCAGAGCGAGCAATGCATGCACTCACAGGTCTGACCTATTGACTATGGGGTCAATACGATAAGAAGAATCAGAGCGAGCAATGCATGTACTCACAGGTCTGACCTATTGACTATGGGGTCAACACGTTAAGAAAAATCAGAGCGAGCAATGCATGCACTCACAGGTCTGACCTATTGACTATGGGGTCAATACGACAAGAAAAATCAGAGCGAGCAATGCATGCACTCACAGGTCTGACCTATTGACTATGGGGTCAATACGACAAGAAAAATCAGTGCGAGCAATGCATGCACTCACAGGTCTGACCTATTGACTATGGGGTCAATACGACAAGAAGAATCAGAGCGAGCAATGCATGCACTCACAGGTCTGACCTATTGACTATGGGGTCAATACGACAAGAAAAATCAGAGCGAGCAATGCATGCACTCACAGGTCTGACCTATTGACTATGGGGTTAACACGATAAGAAGAATCAGAGCGAGCAATCCATGCACTCACTGGGACGGCACAGGTGACGAAGGCGCCCGAGTTGATGGCGTTGTGGATCCGGCTGTACACCTGTGCGGAGGAGGCTTCCTTTTTTCTCGAAATCGATCCGTTCCGCCACTCCTCCAGTCAGCGCCAGATAGGCATCCCCTGGCTGACCCCCGTACACAGCGTTGTAACTGCCGTGATGCCTGACAGCAACAGACGGGAACAGCTCACACTGGGCGGCAGGAGACTGTATGCATTTAATATCCTTTTGTTTGCTGCAGAAGCTTTTTTGTTTTCTAAAACAAATGTTAGTAATGGGAATCACAATGCTCAAATTTATTGAAAATGATACATCTCAGTCTATTTTGACTGCTTTACGTCTTTTCTCCTGCCCAATTTTTTACCCACAAGAATTTGACTTTTTGTACCCACGGTCGCTCCCTCTGCCCCTCCACCCACGCCATGCCAGCCCCCAAGTACCTGCCACAGGCTTTCTCAAACGGGGACACACAGACAACGTACCTGGAAACAACTGTTTTCCAGCACAGACGTAGCAAATGAACATACCAAAGACTTTCTTCAGCAAGGGCACCCAGATCACGTTCCCAACAAATGATTCTTCAAGCACAGACACCTAGAAAAGGCATCCAGCGAGACTATCATTCCATTGCAGAAGAGACATTAGTAAAGGTACCTGACAAAGGATTTCTGCGGCAAAAACACCCAAAGCACGTACGTGCCAAACAATTCCTCCAGCAGAGATACTCTGCACATGCACTGACAACGGATTTTCCCAGCAGGTACACTGCAGCAGGAACACCAAGAACACAAAAGAATTTCTCCTCCAGGTACACTCCGGCAGGGACACCCAGAACACAAAGAATTTTTCGTCCAGGTACACTTCAGCACGAACACCCAAAGCACAAATAATTTTTCCTCCAGGTACACTTCAGCACGAACACCCAAAGCACAAAGAATTTTTCCTCCAGGTACACTCCAGCAGGAACACCCAGAACACAAAGAATTTCTCCTCCAGGTACACTTCAATAGGACACACAGAACACAAAGAAGGTCTCCTCCAGGGACACTCCAGCAAGGACACACACCCAGAACACAAAGAATTTCTCCTCCAGGAACACTTTAGCAGGACACCCAGAACGCAAAGAGATTCCCTCCATGGACACCCAGAACGCAAAGAGATTCCCCTCCAGGGACACCCAGAACACAAAGAGATTCCCCTCCAGGGACACCCAGAACACAAAGAGATTCCCCTCCAGGGACACCCAGAACACAAAGAGATTCCCCTCCGTGGACACCCAGAACACAAAGAGATTGCCCTCCAGGGACACCCAGAACACAAAGAATTTATCCTCCAGGGGCACACTCCAGCAGGACACCCAGAACATACAAGTTTCTCCCCAGGAACTCTTCAGCAGGAAAACCCAGAACACAAAGATTTCTCCCCCAGGGATGCCAGAACACAAAGAATTTTTCCTTCAGAGACACCCAGAACTCAAAGAATTTCTCCTCCAGGGACATAACACCCAAAACACAAAACATTTCTCCTCCAGGGACACCCAGAGCACAAAGAATTTTTCCTCCAGGGACACTTCAGCAGGACACTAGAAACACAAAGAATTTCTCCTCGGGGGACACTTTAGCAGGAACACCCAGAACACAAAGAATGTTTTTCATCCAGAGACACTCAGAGCACAAAGAATTTCTCCTGCATGGCACCTGAGCACAGACACCCAGAACATAAAGTATTTCTCTACCAGGGACACCCAGAACATAAAGTATTTCTCCACCAGAGACACCCAGAACATAAAGTGTTTCTGAATCAGGGACACCCAGAACATAAAGTATTTCTCAACCAGGGACACCCAGAACATAAAGTATTTCTCAATCAGGGACACCCAGAACATAAAGTATTTCTCAACCAGGGACACCCAGAACATAAAGTATTTCTCAACCAGGGACACCCAGAACATAAAGTATTTCTCAACCAGGGACACCCAGAACATAAAGTATTTCTCAACCAGAGACACCCAGAACATAAAGTGTTTCTCAATCAGGGACACCCAGAACATAAAGTATTTCTCAATCAGGGACAGCAAGAACATAAAGTGTTTCTCAATCAGGGACACCCAGAACATAAAGTGTTTCTCAACCACAGACACCCAGAACACAAAGTGTTTCTCAACCAGGAACACCCAGAACATAAAGTGTTTCTCAACCAGAGACACCCAGAACACAAAGTGTTTCTCAATCAAGGACACCCAGAACATAAAGTATTTCTCAACAAGGGACACCCAGAACATAAAGTGTTTCTCAACCAGGGACAGCCAGAACATAAAGTGTTTCTCAATCAGGGACACCCAGAACATAAAGTATTTCTCAATCAGGGACAGCCAGAACATAAAGTGTTTCTCAATCAGGGACAGCCAGAACATAAAGTATTTCTCAACCAGAGACACCCAGAACATAAAGCATTTCTCAACCAGGGACACCCAGAACATAAAGCATTTCTCAACCGGGGACACCCAGAACATAAAGCATTTCTCAACCAGGGTCACCTTAAAGACATATCTGACAAAAGATCTCTCTGATCAGGACACTCCGAGTACCTGTCTGACAAAGTATTTCTCAGCACAGATACTAAAAGCATGTACTGCACACAGCGTTTTTCCCGGCACGAACACTCAGAACGGTTACCCAGAAAAAGCTATCTCCAGCAGTAGCTCACAGAACACATACCTGGCAAAAGCTTTCTCCAGCAGTAACACACAGGACATATACCTGGCAAAAGCTTTCTCCAGGAGGGACACCCAGAACTCGTCCTTGTCGGTGGCAGAGCGGGCTCCCCAGATCTGCGTGTTGTAGATGATGGGCAGGTAGTCATCGATGTAGACGTCCTCCCACTGCCCGAACCTCCAGAAGCGGCAGTGGAACACCCCATCATAGTTCTCTGTGCCCACCTTGTAGGCGTCGTCGGGAAACACCTGCCCCAAAGACCACAGAGTGAGGTGACAGGCGAGACAGGCGTACAATGGATAACACGCTGTTCGTGCATGTGATAACAGGAGCTCAGTCCAATTCCCACCTAACCTCTCTTCCTTCCCTTAGTAGAAGACTTACTGACTACAAACCACCAAATGGCATGTATTTAAGACTGATCTTGACCATTGTCACACAGATTACACTGTTAAGTGAGTATTAATCTGTGTCCGTACATTCCAGGTGATGTTGACGCCATCTGTATCTATAAACTCAGATATTGTGGGAGAGATTTGAATGTCCATATTTGGTGGTGAGGGTGGGGGGGGGGGGGAGAGATTTTCTTATTTGTTTTGTCTGTTACCTGCATATGCGCCAGGTGAATGGGTGTGGCAAGCAGCATTACAATAAAACAATTTGCATGTACCAGTTTCATCATGAGAGCAACCGTTAAATTCTTAGTTTACACTTGCCCATTTGAACTCATTGACTGTTCACACTTGCCCATTTCAACGCTTTCTGTTTACGACTCCCCATTTCAATTCAAATTCGCTTCAGCATCAACCAAGCCAAGCTCCCTCGTATTTGTCTGTGTTGGTCCATGTCACCATGTGTTACAAACCACCACTGCCTGTGTTCCAGACCTACCAGTTTCAGCTGCTCAGGGTTGGCGGCGATGCTGGCAGCTGTAGACAGGAACCAGCAAGTGCCTGCAGCACCCTGGCCGATGTCGTACCGAGTCACTCCATCAGTGAACAGCTGAGGCTTCTCTCTGAACTCCTGAAATGAACAAAGACGGACCAATCAACGTCGTAACGTTTTGATCCTATGTTGAACGTTTGGAGCTGGTACTGGTTCCATAGAGTAATCAAATACTGCCATGTCAATAGTGGTAAGAATGGTGTTTTTGATGGGCAGCCCATGATCAGGGCCGATCTCCTCCAATGACCGAATTCAACCAGATCAAATCGATTGAAAATCAGATCAATATCCCATCGCGATGTTACTTTTCTACATGGCTTTGGGCTGCCACAGATTTGGGGGGACGGGGGTGGGGGGGGGGGGGGGGGGTAGGGGTGTTGGCATGTATAACACGTTGTTGATTTTTTCTTTTCTTTGTATACTAGCCTGTGGTGAGGTACAATCACCCGCCATGCATGGTTTAGAATTTCCCCTCGAGGGCTCCAGACACAGACCACCCTTTTGGCATTGCCTTGGAGAGACACCAGGGAATGTGTGTGTGTGTGTGTGTGTGTGTGTGTGTGTGTGTGTGTGTGTGTGTGTGTGTGTGTGTGTGTGTGTGTGTGTGCGTGTGTGCGTGCATGCGTGCGAGCGTGCGCGCGCGCGCGCGCATCTAGACTTGTTCAGAATTATGTGCGAGGTATTTCATCCATTCTGTCATATTTTGTAACGCGGCTGTAGCGAAAAAAAAAAATCTGCCTTAGCTGTCCTTCACTGATTTTCTATATTTTGCCGCCATCTACCAGTCTTTGCTCTTGAAAGTTTCCACACATTCTTCCCTGGTTACAGTGCATATCAAGCCAACTGCAAATAGGTCATGACTATGTACATACTGTCCAGAGTGGGTACTTGCTGTTCATTCGCCTGTCTATTTACTCATATGGCACAGCTAACTTTATGATATGTTAACCTTTTTTTTCAAATCTGGGAGTAATAAACTAAGCAGAAATGTTAAAACTGGCTTAGTCTCACTCGTCATGAATGTTAACAGATGCGCTCATATGATATAAATTGTTGTGTATAGTTTTGGCGTGTGTGTTGGTTGTTCTTTGAATATCAGGACAGACGATTTCTGTTCAAAGACATACCACCTGTGCGACTTTCTTGGTGTGGAGACCTTTGGGAAATGGACCCCTGTGTGGTCAGCTAAGCTAGAAACCCACTGAAAGTGAAGTTCTGGATATCAACTACACCATGTTGGGGGCACACTTTTCATCGTCTCCCTCTGCTTCTCTTGCTGTGAAGGGCCCAGGTAGGTGATGGCTGTCACAGTTTTGTGCAGCGTATGACACGTCCATCCTCAATCTTTTTGAAATCCGTCCTCCATTGTCCTGCAATTGACTCAGTGCCATAGATCTCTGCTATTCAATTGTTCTGTGATCGACTCAGTGCCATAGATCTCTGCTTTTCCATTGTCCTGTGATCGACTCAGTGCCAGAGATCTCTGCTATTCCATTGTCATGTGATTGACTCGGTGCCACAGATCTCTGCTATTCCATTGTATTGTGATTGACTCAGTGCCAGAGATCTCTGCTATTCCGTTGTATTGTGACTGACTCAGTGCCAGAGATATCAGCTATTCCGTTGTACTGTGACTGACTCAGTGCCAGAGATATCTGCTATTCCATTGTATTGTGACTGACTCAGTGCCAGAGATATCTGCTATTCCGTTGTCTTGTGACTGACTCAGTGCCAGAGATATCTGCTATTCCGTTGTCTTGTGACTGACTCAGTGCCAGAGATCTTTGCTATTCCATTGTCCTCTGATTGACCCAGTGCCACAGATCTCTGCTATCCCGTTGTCCTGTGATTTATTCCGTGCCGCAGATCTCTGCTACTGGAGGTGCTGGATCAGAGGGCCATGAAGAGTCCTCTTACTCAGGATCTGACGAAGGCCTGCACGTTCTTCCTTGTTGTCACAGTCGTCCTCAACGACTCTGCGTTCTGCCAGAGAACCGGTTTGGTGCTGGTGTTCACCACACTAACCTTGGTCTGTGCTACAGTTCCGTGGAGCTCCAGATGTTCCTTCAGAACTGCCAGAACGAGCTGGGTCAGTGCTGTTTGTGTTGACCTTGAAGATCTTGGCCTTCCCTTTGTGTACAGTAAATCTCCCAATCAGGCCCACGTGCACTCACTTCCAATACTCAACCACCACCACCCCCACCCCCGACCCCCTGGCATTCTTATTCTCTCTCTCTCTCTCTCTCTCTCTCTCTCTCTCTCTCTCTCTCTCTCTCTCTCTCTCTCCACACACACACACACACACACACACACAAACACACACACACACACACACACACACACACACACACACACACACACACACACACACACACACACACACACACACACACACACACACACACACACATACGTACACGTCAACAAAACACACACACACACACACACACACACACACACACACACACACACACACACAGTGACACACACACACTAACACTAACACACAGATTCTCTCTCTCTCTCTCTCTCTCTCTCTCTCTCTCTCTCTCTCTCTCTCTCTCTCTCTCTCACTCACTCACTTGGGGATCACTTCCGGCTGGCGAATCGTTGACACTGACTGACAGGAGCTGCGACATTTAAGTGAAGTTTCGCTGATCTGAGCCCCTACATCGACCCGGAGAGTACCTGGTCGTCATCATGCCGGAAGCTGCCTTAAGTTTTCGGTCAGTGTGCGGAGGATTTGTGCCGGTCTTCATACATTTCATGGCTCGACGAGCGTTGAAGAAGAAAGCCATGTTCTTTCGGACATTAAAACTACGCAAACGGGTACACGGTGTCATGGTTGGCTTGCTCCTGGCCTATTTGTACGCCGGCGTTTTTCTACATTGCTGTGGAGACGTGGAGCTGAACCCTGGACCTGGACCTGCGCGGAAAGGCAGAAAGTCTTCGGCAGTCCCGCTTGAAGAGTGCCAGTGACGCCTCTGCTGGAGCTTCTTCCGTACGGACCCGGTGACCCGACGCTGAAGGACATCATGGCGACCCTTCATAGTAAGTTCAACGAAGTGAAGGAAGATATCCGACAAGTTAAAGACATGTTTGCTGGACTACGGGAAGAGATGATTGAACTGAAAGAGGAAGTGATAAATTTAAGAAGTGAAAATCAAACTCTGAAAGAACAAAATGAAAGACTGTGGGAAAAGGTTGAGAACTTAGAAATGAAGGCTGACGACGCGGAGGGACGGTCCAAAAGAAACAATATAATCTTTTATGGTATCCCCCGACATGAAAATGAAACTAAAGAGCAATGTGAAGGTGTGATTAGAGATCTACTGACGGACAAACTGGACCTGACACAGGACATTGACTTTGACCGACTCCACAGACTCAACAAAAAGAAAGATTCCCCTGTTATTGGCCGGTGTACCTTTTTTAAGGACAAGGAAAGAATTCTTAGTAAGAGAAGTAACCTTCGGGGCAGCAACATATTCATTGGGGAAGATTTCTCCGCGCGGGTTAGGGAGATTGGGCGGAAACTTGTCCCTCATCTAAAGACAGCCAGAAAAGAAAATAAGAAGGCGACAATGGTTTTTGACCACCTGATTATTGACGGGAAGAAATTGGTGTTGGATCATCAACAAAACCTAATGCCAATACAATAGGAATACGGCCGGCCTAGCATACATATAGAACGGTATACATTGTTATGTCTTAAAAAAGATTTTGTTACTAAAGTTGTACATAACACAGAGGGAACAAAAAAAATAGAGTCACCGTCTTCCTCTAGTTCTGACAGAACGTATTCACGTGCAAGTGGCGTTGTTCCCCGTGAGCTTGTGACAGAAGATGACACTGCAGCCATGTCAGCTCCCGATTGCGTGCGCGAGGATAGTGTGAACACACTACCTTCCACCAGCGGTGTTGATGTGTATTTTGAGAGTGGTAGTGAGAACTGTACACAGCAGAGGAAGGGTGCATGCGTACGAGAGCGAGAAAGGAATACCGTGTGTGTGGATGGAAATCGTTTGTCTTTTTTACACTGGAATGTCAATGGATTGTTATCGAAGATCGGTGATCCTAACTTTCTCTCTTATATAACATCGTTTGACATAGTTTGTCTTGTTGAAACTTTTGTTGATTGTTTACAACCTTTTTCTTTTCATACCCATGAAATTTTCTGTAAACCAGCTTTACAATTCACACATCAAGGAAGACGATCAGGGGGAATAATTTGTCTCGTGAAAAAAGAACTTTTGCAATATGTGAAAGCAATTGATGTTGATTACAACAATGTTATTATGTTTGTAATTTCTAGAAGTCTACTTAATTTGACCAAAGTCGTTTTGTATGTATGTACATATGTACCCCCGGAAAATTCACCATACTACTCGTATTTTGATGTTGATAATGGTATACGTGCACTAGAAGATATTCTCACAGATAAGGTCTTTAAATTTCCTAATATGTATATTCTTTTAAGCGGAGACCTTAACAGCAGAACTTCTAATATCGGTCAGGATACAGGTGCTAATAGCAATGTTTATAGTGCATGTTTAAAAAATGATTCTTTTCGTACTAAAAGGGAGTCTGAAGACAAAGTATTAAATAGATATGGTAAGTGTTTACTAAGCATGTGCACGCTCTAGAATTATGCATTTTAAACGGAGTATGTGATGGCGACCGCCAAGGTCGTTTCACATACGTTTCTGATACAGGTAATAGTGTTCATGATTATTTCTTGGCCTCTGTTGATCTTTATTTATGTATTATGTCATTATGTTCTATGTATGTACAAGAACGCATTGAGTCCGATCACTTGCCTTTAGAGTTTCATGTGAACTTTTATCAGGATGATAAACTTCATAGGGATCAAGATAATGTGATTGAAAATTGTAAGTTTATTGAAAAATTTGTATGGCGGGAACAGAATGCTGAGTTATTTCATGCACTGATGAACAATGAAGGTACTAAATCTTTATTTGAAGCAGCAATTGACCTCATAGATGTGGATATTAACCTGGCATTGAATACGTTTAACAACTGTATGAGAAAACAAGCACAGTGTATGAAAACAAGGATCAGAATTGATGAAAGAACACGTAACGATGCGTGGTTTGACCTAGAATGTCAAGTAGCTAAAATGTCTACCAGAAAGCTTCTAAGAATATTTCGCAGAACATTGGATGTCACTGACAGGTCGAATTATTGTATATCTCGAAGAGAATATAAGAAGCTATTACAGAAGAAGGAAAAAGAATACAACACTTGTTTATTAAATAATCTTGTTAATTCGGTGAATGATACCAATGATTTTTGGCGTAATGTACATAGGGTGTCATTCAAGGTGTCTCGCACACATAATGCGATTTCAGTTAACGAGTGGCATAGACATTTCAAAAACCTCCTTGAAAAAGATGTTGACAGCACAATAGAAACAGAAACGGTAAATTATTCGGAAAGCACAGATGAAATTAGTTTTCTGGATGACCCAATCTCCAAAGAGGAAGTTATAGTAGCTATAAAGAAGTTGAAAAACGGCAAATCTGCTGGTCCAGATGGCTTAATTGGGGAAATGTTTAAAAATGGTGACGAGACTATTGTTGAGTTCCTTGTTAGATTTTTCAATGCTCTTTTTGACAGAGGAATATACCCTGAAGGTTGGATGGAATCAATCATAGTACCATTGTTTAAAAAAGGAAATGTTAATGATCCTGGCAACTACAGAGGAGTGTCACTTTGTGACATTGGCAGCAAGCTATATACTTCTATTATAAACTACAGGTTGCAGATGTGGGTAGAACAGTATAATATCACTGACGAGTATCAGGCTGGTTTTAAGAAAGGATACTCTACAGTGGACCACATGTTTACATTATTAGCAATTGTACAGAAGCAGTTTTCATTAAATCGTAAATTCTACGTTGCTTTTATTGATTTTGAGAAGGCCTTTGATTCTATTTCAAGGAAACTTCTATGGCCAGTTCTTCAAAAGAATGGTGTTAAAGGGAAGCTGTTTCGGTGTATAAAAAGTATGTATTCTAATGTGAAAGCAAAAGTAAGAGCGGGCAGTGAACTCACAGACTGTATTTTGTGCACACAGGGTGTGAAACAGGGAGATGCTTGTAGTCCTGTATTATTTTCGTTATTTATAAATGAATTGGCCACAGAAATAATTGAAAAGGGACGTCATGGAGCCACACTGTCACCTGAAATCTTCGAATTATTTATCTTGTTACTAGCTGATGATATTGCTTTGTTATCAGAAACTCCTGTTGGACTCCAAACCCAGTTAAATAACCTCCATAATGCAGCTGCAAGGCTTCAACTTAAGATAAATATGGAAAAGAGCCGCGTTGTAGTTTTTCGAAAAGGTGGATACCTGGCAGCAAGGGAAAGATGGTTTTTAAATGGCGAGGCAATGGGTATTGTGAATTGTTACAAATATCTTGGCATCTATTTCACTACCCGTCTTTGTTTTTCACCTGCCTGTCAGGACCTTGCGAGCAGAGCAAAACATGCGGTACTATGTATATTGAGAAAATTGTATATGCTTAATAACAACTCTTTGGTTGTGTTACTTAAACTTTTTGATGCGCAAGTCCAACCAATTGCTCAGTATGGAGCAGAGTTATGGGGTATGGATAAAGCTGTTGCTGAAATAGAAAAAGTTCACTTGTTTGCTTTAAAAAGATTCTTGGGAGTGCAACCTAAAACGCCAAATGATTTTGTGTATGGGGATACAGGTCGATATCCTATGTACATCAACTCCGATTTACGATGTATTAGTTACTGGTTGAAAATTCTGCGTATGGATGAGAAAAGATTACCATATAAGGCGTATAAAATGTTGCTTAGTTTAGAATTAAAAGGTAAGAAAAATTGGGCGTCAGACATTCGAGATTTTTTGTATCAAAATGGGTTCGGGTTCGTCTGGGTCAATCAAGGTGTGGAAAATGTCAATATCTTTTTAAAAGAACTACGTCAAAGGTTGATTGATAACCGATGGCAAAAATGGGAGGAACACATTAAAGATAGTGACAGGTATGCTTTTTATAGAACATTTAAATCATCTAGGAATTGTGAAGCGTATCTTTTGCTGGACATTGATAGACATTTGAAGACCTATATGGCAAGAATGAGATTTGGAATAGCCGATATATCCGCACAGAAGAATCGGTATACTAATGTTGATGAAGATGCTATTATATGTCCATTATGTAAGAATGCCAAAGAGGATGAACAACATTTTTTGCTGTGCTGCCCTGTCTTCCAAGATTTACGAAATGATTTTATTCCCCTAAATATCTAAAAAGCCCATGTCTGTTTAAAGTTGTATTGCTCATGGCAAATCGGAACGAAATTATATTGAAGAATGTTTGCATATATTTGTATAAAGCATTTAAAAGACGTACTATACTACTCAGCTAAAGTATTCTTAGATTACCCAGTCAGAATGGATTGATGCTCAACTGTCATGTCATTTGATATAATTGTCTACCTATTCGCTGTTTATGCAAAAGTGTTATTGTCCATGTATTGTACCCCCTTCAGAAGGGGCTATGGCCTATACTGAATAAACTTCCGCTTCCGCTTCCGCTTCTCTCACTCACTCACTCACCGTCGGTCTCCTCCAAGATGTGGGGGACGTAATCAAGATGGCGGCAAGTAAACAGCCTTTGTGAAAACTCCGTTAAAAGTTTAAGCTTCACAGGTATTACAAGGACTGTCACGGCACAATTTCTGCTCCAGTGTATCATTAAGCAAATACACTCAAGGAAAAATGAGTAAATATGGTCGACGTGAACTTGTGGAGAGCGCGCATCGGACTTTTTCGCTGTGCAGCACAGACTGTGAAATCTGGGTCACGGCGACATTGTCCAACTGACAGCACGGCAGAGGTGACACTGTGTGACGTTCTCACAGCGTGTGCTCTCTTCTGCTTCACGGCGGCTGTTCTGCACAGCACAGTGAAAATCGCACGCATCTTTCTGGCACTGGACTATACATTGATGGTGGTGGAAGACAGAAATATCAGAGGAACTGCAACAGGTGATAGTGTGTTTAGTTGTGACAGTGATGTGGCTCAGCACCCTGCTTTCCCTTTGTACCCGCCCGCCTGTCCGTGCATGCAGTCAGTGCGGTGCTGTGTGTTCGACGTCTCCTTCTCAGTGGAGACATCGAGGTAAACCCAGGCCCCGATCATGTAGAGGTTCAATCCTTTCAATCGACGTTACCAGCGGAAGACGATGGGCCCATGTCATCAAGTGCGACGAGTGTAATCCTCGATGCCATTCGACAGCAGATTCTAGAGAATAAAGAACAGAATGCTGCCATTAGAGATTTGAGTGAAATCATGAGTGAACTCGGGCAAGTAAGGCAAAGATGTGAAGTGATTGAACAGAGGCGTGATGGGCTAGAAGAAGAGAACAGGAAGTTAAAAGAGACAGTGTCAGTTCTGCAATCACAACTGAACAGCTTGACGACTGACGCGGCAAAAACCAGAGAACAAGGAGCAATAATGTCAGACTGTCGCGGGCGTGAGAGAGGAGATGAAGGGCATGATCAATGAAATTGATCGGTTAGAAGAGTTTTCTCGTCGAGACAACCTCCGATTGTTTGGTATCCCCCAGGTCAGTGACAGTGAAGACTACACTCTGTGTGCCAGAGCAGTGACATCAGCCCTCAACAGTGTGGAGGGGGCCAAGCAGTGGACTGAGGTGGACTTTGTGCGTGCACACCGTGTGGGGTACGCTAGATCAGGAGAACCACGACCCATGATCGTCAAGTTCCGGAATTGGACAGACAAAATGGCAGTGCTGACAGACAGGGAGTTCAGGGGGAGACGCTAGATCAGGAGAACCACGACCCATGATCGTCAAGTTCCGGAATTGGACAGACAAAATGGCAGTGCTGACAGACAGGGAGTTCAGGGGGAGGTTGGAGAAGAGAGGAGTGAGAGTTGCCAACGACCTGACACGACGACAGGCGGGTATCGTGGCACAGGCCAGAAAAGACGGCATGTCGGCCTATTTTTCAAAGGGCAGGCTGACAGTCGGTCCCAGAAGATACGCCGAGGTGACAGCGGGGACGACGCCATCAACGACCGCAAGTACGACAACGACGGCGACAACGGCAAAAAGGATTGTGGCACAGGGATCAACGTGTGACACCCCCCAGTCATCACACAGCGAACTGAACGACACAGAGACAACACGCCGGAGAGGGGAGGGGATTCCCCTCGCTTGAACCACGTGACTGGTACGCCCAACCAGCGATCGCTTCCTCAGCGCGCAGCGAACACAGGGCCAACGACTCGCTCGGCTGCAGACCGTGTTGGCAGGGACAGAGACGGTCGCAATCGTGATGCACGTGCCACATCGGCTGGGCCAGGCGGGGGGCGACAGCAAACGGGTTTACACAATCACCTGAGTGCCAATGACAGTACACGGAAGAGTGAAAATGCAAGAAATCCCCGTTCAAACAATAATAATAAATAGCATGAGGCAGACCATCGGACACTGAACCTAAATTTTTTAAATTACAATGTGGAAAATCTGTATAGTAAATTACAAGATGTTTCTTTTGTCAACTATATTAACTCGTTCGATTTTGTATGTTTAACGAAAACGTTTACAGACAGTTGTTTTGAGTTTGATGGAATGTTTCAAAATTACGTTAAATTTCATGCTCCTGCCAAAAAACTATCTATTCGTGGCAGAAATTCAGGTGGAGTTCTTTTACTAGTGAAAAATTGCTTTGAAAAGTTTGTCGTTCAAGTTAGACTGGGTTGTGATAATGCTGTTGCTGTCAAGATAAGAAAAGATCTGCTGAACATTGATAAAGATCTACTGATGGTTGCATGCTACATTGTTCCTGAGGGTGGGCCTGCATATGATCAGTTAGAATTAAAAAATGGCATACATATATTAGAAGAGAACTTGTTACAGTGTATAGATAAGGATGAGGTATACATGATGGTGTGCGGAGACTTGAATGCGAGAACGGGATCAGAGCAAGTGCGACTGGAGAGCATGATCAGTTTTTTGCCCAGTGATGAAAGTGAGGATGATGTGAAAGAAAGTGGTAGGCGTGTTTCAAAGGATTTGGTTGTGAATAATTTCGGTAAATCACTGTTGGATTTTTGTTTCTTATTTGATTTGAGTATTATTAATGGATCTTGTGTCAATGATCAGAATGGTGAATTTACGTTTGTGTCACCCCAGGGAAACAGTGTTATCGACTATTTTATTGTTTCAGAAGAGTTATCGGACATGTGTAATTTACAAGTTGGGTTGAGTTTATACTCTTGGCATCAACCAGTCGAATTGTCCTGGAGAAATTGTTTGAGTGAAGGTTGTGTGCCCCAGTTACCGCAGTCTGAACACATAGAAGAAGAAAAGGTAGTGTGGTCTGAAGAGTATTGTAGGTTGTACAAAGAGGAAATGGAATCTGATGAATTTAAAGAGTGTTTGAACACAGCACGACTGATTCTTGCCACGGATGTTAACAGGGCGACCGACATTTTAGTAAGTGCAATGTATGGGGCTGCAGCGTCCATGGTCAGGAGGGTTGGGAGAAAGAAAAAACGGTGCAATGATTGGTTTGACTTTGAGTGCGAACAGAAGAAAAGGACTGTCTTACGACTTCTGAGATCTTTCCGGAGAGCAAAATGACCTGAATACAAAGCACTGCAAAAAGAAGCTTACATAAAAGAAAGGAAAGAGTATGGTCAATTGAAAAGAGAGAAAAAGAGGTTGTCTAATGAAACGAAAATTAAGAAGCTTAAAGACTCAATCCACGATCCAAAGTTTTTCTGGTCAACAATAAGAGCTGGTAGCAGGAAAGGCATGGTTTTAATAAGATTAGCAGCCAACAATGGTACGACCATTTCTCCAGTGTTTTCAGTGACTTTGAAAGTACGCCTGTACATGAAGTTACTGAACACGAGGAGCTAGCGGAGGGGGGAAACGAAGAGTCACTCTTTAATGATCCAATCACCAAACAAGAGGTCGTAAATGGAATAAAACACCTGAAAAGTGGAAAAAGTCCTGGTCCGGACAAAGTCGTAGGTGACATGTTTAAACATTCAAGCGCAGTGGCAGTGGACTTTCTGGTTGAATTATTCAATGCTATTTTTGACAGTGGAATGTTCCCCAGAGAATGGTCTAAATCTATAATCATACCAATTCATAAAAAGGGAGACACAAATGACCCAGACAACTATAGAGGGGTGGCTTTAACAAACGTCATAAGTAAAATATACACAAATATTTTAAACAAACGACTGACTAAATGGGCAGAAACTGAAGAAACAATAATAGAAGAACAAGCAGGTTTTAGGAAGGACTATAGCACGATAGATCACATCTTTACTTTATACGCACTTGTCCAGAAGTATCTACTCCGAAATGCTAAATTATATGTAGCCTTTGTTGACTTTAGAAAAGCCTTCGATTCAGTGAACAGGAACATTCTTTGGAATATTTTGAGAAATAATGGCATTAACGGGAAAATGTATAAGGCACTTAGAGGAGTGTACGAATCTGTAGTGGCTTGCGTACGTGATAAGGGTAAATTATCATATTACTTTGACTGTCCGCGTGGTGTAAAGCAGGGATGCTTACTAAGTCCTCAGCTTTTCTCATTTTTCATCAACGAATTAGCGATAGAGATCAACAAACGAGGCAGACGCGGTATTCAAATGATACCAGATGCTATTGAAATTTTCCTGATGTTGTTTGCAGATAATGTTGTTTTGCTTTCTGATACGATAATTGGTTTACAAAACCAGTTGACAGCATTAAAAGGAGAAGCAGATCGGTTGCAATTAGCTGTTAATCTGGAAAAAAACAAATATTATGATTTTTAGAATGGGGGATCATCTTTCTAGACACGAAAAATGGTGGTACGGTAACACAGAAGTAAAAGTGACAAACAGTTATAAATACCTCGGTCTGATATTCACAACCAAGCTCAGTCTTAATGCAGGTTTGACAGAAATGTGTAGAAAAGGAAAGAGAGGGGTGATCGAAATTCTCAGAACATTGAGAAAATTAGATTCAGTTGAACCATCGATTTTCTGAAACTTTTCGACACTCAGATAACACCCATATTAACATATGCAGCAGAGGTGTGGGGGGTGCCGGTCAACAATGAAATAGAAAGTGTCCATACATTTGCAATCAAGCGTTTCCTAAGTGTTCCCTTACATTCTTCTAACAAAATGGTTTATGCGGAAACTGGAAGGTATCCTTTATATATACACACCTATATAAAATGTATTAAATATTGGTTGAAACTGTTAAAACTACCTTACACAAGGTTATGTAAACAGGCGTACAAAATGATGTTACAACAACATGAGAATGGAAAGTTTAACTGGGTATCCGATGTAAAGAAACTGTTGACTGAAAATGGGTTTGGCATTGTCTGGCTAAGCCAAGAAGTAGGAAACGATAAATTGTTTATCTCAGAATTTGAAGACAGATTGATCTGTATGTTTCAACAAAACTGGCACTCTCACATGGAAGGAAATGAAAAATACAGATGGTTTCTTTCATTTAACAGTAACCTGCAACCTGAAAAGTATTTATCAGTGGTAACAGATAGATGGCATAGAAGCGCACTGGCAAGATTTCGAACAAGAACATTAGGTCTTTTTGCCAACAAAAAATGGTTTATGCTTGATACAACAACAGTAAATACTTGTCCAGTCTGCAAAGCAAACGCCACTGAAGATGAGAATCACTTTTTATACCATTGTGATGCTTACCGACATATTCGCGGAAAATTTAGCTTGTTTCAGGTGCCTATTGTACAAAATTGCAATCTGATTCATATATTGACACTTGAAAACGAATCGCTAATCAAATCTTTAGCAAGTTATATTGCCGAAGCTAGTAAAATCAGAAAAAAGTCACTTCCAAATTGATTTCCTCTTGTAAACATTATTTTCTATTCAGTGCCTGGTGGTCATTGATTCTGTGACAATAAATGGTAATGTTTTATGAAATGCTGTTGTTTTTCTGTTTTGCTTTTGTCCAACACAACTTTAAAACGTTGGACTTTGAGTGTGTGAGTGTGTACACAGATGTCTAAAAATTGTGACTTGTTGGGTAAATTTTGTTTAGAAATTTTCCTTTATGTGGGTAATAAGTTCACGCCCCCATGTCATAACGGCTGTACAGCTATTGACATTAAAATATCATTGAGTCATTGATTGAGTCTCTCTCTCTCTCTCTCTCTCTCTCTCTCTCTCTCTCTCTCTCTCTCTCTCTCTTCACCGTCGGTCTCCTCCAAGATGTGGGGGCCTGATCCCTGGGCAGGTCCAGGCCTCTCATGGCCTCCTGCAGTCCAAAGCTCTTGTCCACCCACTTCTGGCCCCTGGCCATCACAGGCCGCCCCTCCTTCCGTTCCCCCTGCCGGAAGTCCCGGAACAGGACGCGGAGGCCCGTGGTGGTCTTGCTGTAGTCATCGTCTCCGGCTCCGGCACTCATCTTCTCTGCCTATCGTCTGGATCGGCCCTGCACAGAAAAGCCATCTGGCTGTCGGTAGTGGTTGGGACGGTTGTACCAGGAGGAGGAGGAGGAGGAGGAAGGGGTGGATAAAGAAGAAAAGGAGGAGGAGGAGGAGGAGGACAGGAAGAAGAGGAGGTGAAGGAATTTGAGAAAAAGGAGGAGGAGGAGGCGGAAGAAGAAGGGGTGGAAGAAGAGGAGGAGGTGGGGGAGGAGGAGAAAGAGAAGAAAAACAAGAACAAGAACAAGACGGAGGAGGAGGAGGCGGAAGAGGAGGAGGAGGAGAAGAAGAAGGAGGAGGAGGAGCGGCAGCAGCAGCAGCAACAGCAGTAGTAGTAGTAGCAGAGATGGAGAGGATGACTTTCTGACTGAGGTAGTGTTAGAGAGGTGGTGGCCGCATGAACTCTATACAGTGATTCCTCCTGGCTTTGTGCAGCGTTTCAAACTGGCAAAGTACGCAGCTTCAACGTGTTGTGTACAGAGAGTCAGCCTGGTTTTGTACAGCAGTTGAACCTGGAGATGTAAAGATTGTCAGCATGGGTGTGTACAGAAGTTCAGCCTGGCTGTTTATAAAGACGTTCAATTAGGTCTTTTTTATTGTGGTTAAGACTAAATATGTACATAGATCCAGCCCAGCTATGCATAGATGCTCAGCCTGGTTTTTACGAAGGTCTGACCTGGCTATGTACAGACATTCGACCTGACTGTGTACACAGGTTCAGCCTGGCTGTGTACGGAGATCTAACCTGGCTATGTACGGAGATCTAACCAGGCTATGTACAGAGGTCTAACATGGCTATGTACAGAGGTTCAACCTGGCTAGGTACAGAGGTTCAACCTGGCTAGGTGCAGAGGTTCAACCTGGCTAGGTACAGAGGTTTAACATGGCTATGTACAGAGGCTTTACCTGGCTAGGTACAGAGGTTCAACCTGGCTAGGTACAGAGGTTCAACCTGGCTAGGTACAGAGGTTTAACCTGGGTATGTACAGAGGCGTTACCTGGCTAGGTACAGAGGTTCAACCTGGCTAGGTACAGAGGTTCAACCTGGCTAGGTACAGAGGTTCAACCTGGCTAGGTACAGATGTTCAACCTGGCTGGGTACAGAGGTCTAGCCTGGCTGGGTATAGAGGTCTAGCCTGGCTAGGTACAGAGGTCTAGCCGGGCTAGATACAGAGGTATAGTCTGGCTAGGTACAGGGGTCTAATCTGGCTATGTGCAGAGGTCTAATCTGGCTAGATACAGAGGTCTAGCCTGACTTGGTACAGAGGTCTAGCCTGGCTAGATACAGAGGTCTAGCCTGGCTAGGTACAGAGGTCTAGCCTGGCTGGACACAGATGTCTAGCCTGGCTGGGTACAGAGGTCTAATCTGGCTAGGTACAGAGGTCTAGCCTGGCTAGGTATAGAGGTCTAACCTGGCTAGGTACAGAGGTTAAACCTGGCTAGGTACAGAGGTTCAACCTGGCTAGGAACAGAGCTACAACTGGCTTTATACAAGGATTTAGTTTTGCTATGCACAGACACTCGACCTGCATATGTAAAAAGGTTCAACCTGGCTATGTACAGAGGTTCAACCTGGCTATGTACAGAGGTTCTACCTGGCTATGTACAGACGTTCGACCTGCCTATGTACAGAGGTTCGACCTGGCTATGCACAGAGGTTCAACCTGGCTATGTACAGAGGTTCAACCTGGCTATGTACAGAGGTTCAACCTGGCTGTGTACAGTGGTTCAACCTGGCTATGTATGGAGGCTTAACTGGCTAGGTACAGAGGTCAACCTGGCT
>CM065716.1:115822158-115827158 GCA_033310375.1 Conus canariensis
CTACTACTATTATTATTATTATCATTGTTATTATTGTTGTTGTTGTTATTGTTATCATTATTCCTCTTATTATTATTATCATCATTATCATTTTTTTCTACTCGTTCACGGATGATTCATACCATGTGTATACAAGTCACCCACACCAACGGCTAATCTGGCCCTCCTCCTCCGAAGGATTGTGATTGGGTTTCATGTGTGTATAACATATGCGTGCGCACCCAAACGGATTTTCGATTTACAGTCTCATTCAGGTGTCTTGTAATCTGTTTGTCTGCATTGTCTGCGGAAATAATATCTTTCCCTTTGGAAAAAAAGGGACTTTTCAGGAAATGGGTTGGAGCCAAGCAGTAGCTATAATCAGAACATGCAAGGGAGCTTATATACTTTCTATGAACACGGTTGTTCTCGGTTTCGTTTTTGGTTTTGCTCTGTTTTGATTGGGTGGGGGTGGGGGCAAAAATCTCAAACAGCTGGGTGCACAAAACTTAACATTTATTTCATTTTCGTCTAATTCCAGGGACAATGGACACATCACGTCACTTATTTATGTTTCAGTGAAACGAAGTGACGAGTGCCTATTTCAGGAATGAGAGAGAGAGAGAGAGAGAGAGAGAGAAGACAGACAGACAGACAGACAGACAGAGACACAGAGAGAGACAGAGAGACACAGGGAGAGAGGCGGACAGACAGCCAAACAGATAGACAGATAGACAGACAAACAGACAGAAACAGAGAGAGAAATGCTATTTATACTGTAGAGTTAAACAACACTACCGAAAGTGATGAGTTCTTATTTCAAGAGAAAGAGACAGACAGACAGACAGACAGACACAGACAGACAGACAGACAGGCAGACAGACAGACGGACAGACAGATGGACAGACAGACAGACAGAGACATGCTATTCATACTGTCAGAATTAAAATTAGAAATGTACGTATTACGTTAACAATTCTCACTTACATTGCCGGTCTATGTATTTATGTATCAGAAACAACAGTACAAGCCTTTCAGTACTTCAGCCTGGGATACACTTAAATTTAGAAACCCTGTGAATCACAGCGGTAACGAAACCATTGTATGACCATACAGGTTCAATTCCAACAGTGTGTGCTTCCTGGTTTGCAAGGTGCTCGCTTCCCGACTCAGGAAGTGCTCTGTCATCGAGCAGGACGCGCATGCTTCCTGATCTCCCACCGGAACTGCGCGCTGCGTGCAACACCGGAAAACTGCATGGCAACAGTAGTATGCAACTCCCTCTTTCTTGACAAAGAACCCACTAGTATCAAAGCGAATTCCTCACAATTGTCAGACAATTGCTCATTATTAACAGGGGTCCCTTATTACTGACAGAGGATCTTTCATTGTTGACAAGGGATCCTTTAGTGGAGAAGGGGGAGGGAGGGGGGTTCCTGCCTGCTGGTTTGTATCTGAAGGAAATGCAGCCCATGGATTGTCTTGTCTTTCCTTTCTTAGTCTTGCCTCTCATAAAAATGAGTTACGCATGCATCAGTTTTTGCTCTCTCTCTCTCTCTCTCTCTCTCTCTCTCTCTCTCTCTCTCTCTGTGTTTGTTTTTGTTTTCTGTGTTTGGTTTCTTTTTCTTTTTTACCCATATTCATATCTAGGCGTGTGTATCCAACTGTTTTATGACAAGGGCAAAAGCGGACTGTTTTGTGACAAGGACAAAATCGGACTGTTTGGTGACAAGGGCAAAAGCGGACTGTTTGGTGACAAGGACAAAAGCGGACTGCTTGTGACAAGGGCAAAAGCGGACTGTTTTGTGACAAGGACAAAAGCGGACTGCTCTGTGACAAGGGCAAAAGCGAACTGTCTGTGACAAGGACAAAAGCGGACTGCTCTGTGACAAGGACGAAAGCGGGCTGCTCTGTGACAAGGGAAAGCGACTGCTCTGTGACAAGGACAAAAGCAGACTGCTCTGTGACAAGGGCAAAAGATGCCAAGGACTGCTCTGTGACAAGGGCAAAAGCGCGCACTGGCTCTGTGAACAAAGGGCTCGTGAAAGCGGACTGCTCTGTGACAAGGGCAAAAGCGGACTGCTCTGTGAAAGCGGACTGCTCTGTGACAAGGGCAAAAGCAGACTGCTCTGTGAAAGCGGGCTGCTCTGTGACAAGGGCAAAAGCGGCTGCTCTGTGACAAGGGCAAAAGCGGACTGCTCTGTGAAAGCGGCTGCTCTGTGACAAGGGCAAAAGCGGCTGCTCTGTGACAAGGGCAAAAGCGGACTGCTCTGTGACAAGGGCGAAAGCGGACTGCTCTGTGACAAGGCGAAAGCGACTGCTCTGTGACAAGGGCAAAAGCGGACTGCTCTGTGAAGCGGCTGCTCTGTGACAAGGCAAAAGCGGCTGCTCTGTGACAAGGGCAAAAGCGGACTGCTCTGTGACAAGGCAAAGCAGACTGCTCTGTACAAGGGCAAAAGCGGACTGCTCTGTGACAAGGGCAAAAGCGGACTGCTTTTGTGACAAGGGCAAAAGCGGACTGCTCTGTGACAAGGCAAAGCGAGCTCTTGCAAGGACGAAAGCGACTGTTTTGTGACAAGGACGAAAGCGGACTGTTTTGTGACAAGGGACAAAGCGGACTGTTTTGTGACAAGGGCAAAAGCGGACTGTTTTATGACAAGGGCAAAAGCGGACTGTTTCGGTGACAAATGCAAAAGTGATTGGTATTATTTTCTTGTATTATGTTTTCTGTGATATATTTTCCGTCAACAAAGTTCAAAGTTTTGTTTTCTGATGAAATTAAATGTGTGTGTGTGTGTGTGTGTGTGTGTGTGTGTGTGTGTGTGTGTGTGTGTGTGTGTGTGTTAGGTTATTTCTCAAGCCACGCACATTTAGAGCACCAATGCATGTGCTCTGATTCATCATAACAGAAAAAAAAAATCAACAGATCATTTTGTCATAGTTATGAAGTCTGCAAAACAACACACAGATTGAGAGGGTGAGATCTATCCAATCGCCGATCACTGCTGTCAACTACTGTTCTCCTATACCATGCCCACTTCTGATGCCCCTCTGTCGTCCTCTTTCCTTCTCAGGTCCTCCAGTCGATCGTTTGGCTTTCCATCATCAAAGGGCAGGTTACTTCTATCCACAACCACCACCCCTCCGTTCCTCCCCCCCCCCCCACCTTCTTCCAGCCCCCCCCCACCTTCCCCCCCCCCCCCCCCCCCCCCCCCCTCCTCCGAGCTGTGCCACCTGCGTGTTAGGCGGCAGCACGTTCCGCATCTCTTCCCATCGTATTTGTGTTTGTGCTGTTTTCCGTGGTCTGGAAACACGGCTGGCACTGACAGTCTGGTGCTGCTGCTAGGGTGCCGTCCTGCCAATACTGTTTCCCAGTTTCCCCCGGGTGAGGTTGAGCCCACGTTTCGAATTAGCCTTCTCTCTCTCTCTCTCTCTCTCTCTCTCTCTCTCTCTCTCTCTCTCTCTCTCTCTCTTGAATTCTGTTTTGTATGTACTAGTACTTGCCATTAACAAGTATGTGTAAGATGCTATTTTATATAATCATGAATGCATCGCAGGCTTGAAAGCTATTATCATCTTTGTGGTTCTATTTTTGTTTGTTTCTATTTCGGTCACATTCACATATGAATATTATATCTCCATTTTTGTACCCACTTCTGAGGGGCTATGGCCTAACAGAACAGACATCTGAGTCTGTCTGTCTCTTTGTCTGTCTGTGTGTGTGTGTGTGTGTGTGTGTGGTGTGTGTGTGTGTGTGTGTGTGTGTGTGTGTGTGTGTGTCATTTGTCAGAGGGCGTGTGTCATGTCCATTTCCACGGAAACAGACACCAATCTTTGCTTCATTCCTAGTGTGCATCCTCAGACTGCAACATGTCAAATACATCTGATCTTTCTTCCCCTGGCCCTGCAGTAACTCTCTCAAATACAGCTGGAATTTTTAACGCCTGCCTGCAGTAAAATCAACCTCTCCTCAAACTCTGGCACCGGGAGGGGGTGGGGGGGGGTGATAAATGCTGCATAAACTTCACCTGCGGCAAGGTTCAAAGTGAGTCAGTCCTACACCAGGGGTGTGTAATAAATGCAGTAATAAACTTCACCCTGCGGCACGTTTCAAACGGAATCAATCGTCCACAGTGACGTTGAAAAACGTTTTAAATCCGAAGGTGAGATGAGAAGAGAAGCGCTCGCACGCGCGCGCGCGCGCGTCGGTGTGTGTGTGTGTGTGCGTGCGTGTGTGTGTGTGTGTGTGTGTGTGTGTGTGTGTGTGTGTGTGCGTGCTGTGGTGTGCGTCGTGTGTGCGTATGGTGTGTTGGTGTGTGTGTGTGTGTGTGTGTGTGTGTGTGTTGTGTCTGTGGTGCGTGCGTGCGTGCGTGTGTGTGTGTGTGTGTGTGTGTGTGTGTACGTGCGTGTGCGTGTGTGTGTGTGTGTGTGTGTGTGTGTGCGCGTGCGTGCGTGCGTGCGTGCGTGCGTGCGTGTGTGTGTGTGTGTGTGTGTGTGTGTGTGTGTACGTGCGTGTGCGTGCGTGGTGGTGCGTGCGTGCGTGCGTGCGTGCGTGCTGTGTGTGTGTGTGTGTGTGTGTGTGTGTGTGTGTGTGTCTGTGTCTGCGTCTGTGTCTGTCTGTGTCTGTCTGTGTCTGTGCCTGTGTGTATAGGTGACAATTTTAACAGAAAGAATATGGTTCCTATAATGTGGTAGAAAAAGACAGATTTAAAGTAGCTCTGTTCTTAGACGAGCGGTTCCAATACTAATGGAAGTTGGAGGCGGGGATTGAAGGGGGGGGTGGAAGGGGGGGGGAGCGAGGGGGCGTTCAAACTCGTTCAGCCGCGTACAGCGATTTGTCCAGCGGCAAAAGCAAGGATATGCTTAGACTGGTGGTACTTAACCAAGCCAGGAGAGGGGAGGGGAGGGAGGGATGGGTGGCAAAAAGACACTCCCCCTCTCCTCATCCCCCTCCCTTCCAGTTTGTGCTATTGTGCAGTATGGAGATATGCTGTAGCCCGGAGGTGCAGAGCTCTCGGGGT
>CM065716.1:115837158-115852158 GCA_033310375.1 Conus canariensis
GTGTGCGTGCGTGCGTGCGTGCGTGCGTGCGTGCGTGTGTGTGTGTGTGTGTGTGTGTGTGTGTGTGTGTGTGTGTGTGTGAGTGTGCGTGTGTGTGTGTGTGTGTGAGTGAGTGTGTGCGCGTGCACACACACACACACACACACACACACACACACACACACACACACACACACACACACACACACACACTCCACATACATCCCCAATCTGCGGACTGACTCTACACTTTCTGTCAGAAAAGCAAATGGCAAAGCTGCATAATTTACTGTGACATTTTGACGCTCAAATACGATGACGATTTTCCATTTTGCAGCAAAAAACGTCATATGAAATATTATCGCTGCAATCTTATTCCATAGAAAATTATAACTCAGGCGACAAACATTTCATGTGGGAAATTGTCGCAAGTAACAGCATTCAATGACCACAACATTCCACAGTGTCCTGTCACAAAATAAGATGCGACAGTATTTTATGGACAGCAGCCATATTTTCTTGGGCAACTTTCGTGAAAAAGTGTCGCGTGATTAATTTTGTCAGAAAGTAATTTTGCTGTGACAGTATTTCACGGGAAATGCTATCGCTGCGACACGATTCCACGGCGACAGTATTATATACAACACCGGCCCCACAATGCACGTCTTCCCTCTCTTCCCTTGCCTGCCTTATCATGCTGCCCGCCTCCTCAAACACTGCTGACGCGTCATAGGCACGTGATTCTTCAACAGACAGACAAACAAACAACAAATGAATGAATTAGTGATGAATTACTGAAGTAATGTATAAATCAATTGGTCAGTCAGTCAATCAATCAAGTTATGATAAATTTAAAAACTATTCATGAAACAAAATCAAAAGTGTTACAACAAATTCAACATGTTCAATGATGCTTGTGTGTGTGGGGGATGGAAGGGGGGGGGGGGGAGGGGAGAGGGGGGGGGTGATGGGGGTGGTAAGGGACAGGAACGGAGCATGGGGAGAGGAGGAGGAGAGGGGAGACAAAAGAGGTTGATTTGAGAAGATTGATTTTTTTCTAGTTTGTTGTTGCTGTTGTTGTTGTTTGTTTTGTTTTGTTTTGTTTGCTTTTTGTTTCGCATCTTTAAGCGCTAATACCAAATTTTCTTAATAACATGGAATATAAATGTACATTATTACTATTGTCATCATCATCGTCGTCATTATTATTATTGAAACTATCATTATTTCTATTATCATTATTATCAATATTACAATAATAATAATTATTATTATTATTATTTTTATAATTGTTATTATTATTGCTGTTGGTGGTGGTGGTGGTGGTGTCGTATTGATTGTCGTTGTTACAAAATCAAAAACAAAAACAAAAAGATCTGGGCAATGTCACATGACTGACGTTGAAACTAGTGACATCCAGCTTCTCAATTTCCTAAGAGTGTGCTTTCTTTTCCTTCATGCTATAGAATGCTGCGTGCTGCCAGAACGACGCTGACTGACCAGTCTGTGTTCAACCTGACACGGCCGTGACCTGCAGCCCCAGAACGACGCTGACTGACCAGTCTGTGTTCACCCTGACACGGCCGTGACCTCCAGCCCCTGTAGACCATGAGGTACACAGTATACAGCCAGCTACTGCTGTATTCTTCCATCCTTGACATAGCCCCAGTAGACCATGAGGTACACAGCGTACAGCCAGCTAATGCTGTTGTCTTCCATCCTTGACATAGCCCCAGTAGACCATGAGGTACACAGTGTACAGCCAGCTACTGCTGTCTTCTATCCTTGACATGCCCCAGTAGACCATGAGGTACACAGTGTACAGCCAGCTACTGCTGTCTTCTATCCTTGACATGGCCCCAGTAGACCATGAGGTACACAGTGTACAGCCAGCTATTGCTGTCTTCCATCCTTGACATAGGCCCAGTAGACCATGAGGTACACATACTGCTGTCGTCTTCCATCCTTGACATAGCCCCAGTAGACCATGAGGTACACATACTGCTGTCGTCTTCCATCCTTGACATGGCCCCAGTAGACCATGAGGTACACAGAGTACAGCCAGCTACTGCTGTCGTCTTCCATCCTTGACATGGCCCCTGTGGTCGGCTGCGCTGTGCCGGTCTTCCATCAAGTCTGTAGAGTCAGAGTGGATTTTCAGAACTCCACTTGCAACACCAGGCCTTGTGGTCCCCACTGCCCGTCAGTAACTTCATGTTCAACATACAGCGCCAGCCTTGTGGTCCCCATTGCCGTCAGTACTTCATGTTCAACATCATGACCAAGCCTTGTGGTCCCACTGCCCGTCAGTAACTTCATGTTCAACATGCAGCCAGGCTTGTGGTCCCATGCCCGTCAGTAACATGTTCAACATGCAGCCAGCCTTGTGGTCCCCATGCCCGTCAGTAACTTCATGTCAACATCAGCCCAGCCTTGTGGTCCCCACTGCCCGTCAGTAACTTCATGTTCAACATGCAGCCAGCCTTGTGGTCCCCATGCCCGTCAGTAACTTCATGTTCAACATGCAGCCCAGCCTTGTGTCCCCATTGCCCGTCAGTAACTTCATGTTCAACATGCAGCACCAGCCTTGTGGTCCCCACTGCCCGTCAGTAACTTCATGTTCAACATGCAGCACCAGGCCTTGTGGTCCCCACTGCCCGTCAGTAACTCATGTTCAACATGCAGCACCAGGCCTTGTGGTCCCCATGCCCAGTCAGTAACTTCATGTTCAACATGACACTCAGGCCTTGTGGTCCCCACTGCCCGTCAGTAACTTATGTTCAACATGCAGCACCAGGCCTTGTGGTCCCCACTGCCCGCAGTACTCATGTTCACATGCACACAGCCTTGTGGTCCATGCCGTCAGTAACTTCATGTTCAACTGCAGCACCAGGCCTTGTGGTCCCCGCCTCAGTACATGTCACATCCACAGGCTGTAGTCACCCGTACTTCATGTTCAACATGCAGCACAGGCCTTGTGGTCCCCACTGCCCGTCAGTAACTTCAATGTTCAACATGCAGCGCCAGGCCTTGTGGTCCCATTGCCCGTCAGTAACATTGTTACATTCAACCGCTTGTGTCCCATGACGTCAATCAGTTCACATCACACAGGCCTTGTGGTCCCCACTGCCCAGTCAGTAACTTCATGTTCAACATGCAGCACCATGGCCTTGTGGTCCCCACTGCCCGTCAGTAACTTCATGTTCAACATGCAGCACCAGGCCTTGTGGTCCCCACTGCCCGTCAGTAACAATGTTCAACATGCAGCACCAGGCCTTGTGGTCCCCCATCTTTGCCCGTCAGTAACAACTTGTTCAACATGCAGCACCCAGAGCCTTGTGGTCCCCATTGCCCGTCAGTAACTTCATGTTCAACATACAGCCCAGGCCTTGTGGTCCCCACTGCCCCATCAGTAACTTCATGTTCAACATGCAGCACCAAGCCTTGTGGTCCCCACTGCCCGTCAGTAACTTCATGTTCAACATGCAGCCAGGCCTTGTGGTCCCCATTGCCCGTCAGTAACTCATGTTCAACATGCAGCCCAGGCCTTGTGGTCCCCATGCCCGTCAGTAACTTATGTTCAACATCAGCACAGGCTTGTGGTCCCCACTGCCCGTCAGTAACTTCATGTTCAACATGCAGCACCAGGCCTTGTGGTCCCCATGCCCGTCAGTAACTTCATGTTCAACATGCAGCACCCAGCCTTGTGGTCCCCATTGCCCGTCAGTAACTTCATGTTCAACATTGCAGCACCAGCCTTGTGGTCCCCACTGCCCGTCAGTAACTCATGTTCAACATGCAGCACCAGGCCTTGTGGTCCCCACTGCCCGTCAGTAACTTATTGTTCAACATTGCAGCACAGGCCTTGTGGTCCCCACTGCCCTCAGTACAACATGTTCAACATGCATGCACCAGGCCTTGTGGTCCCCATGCCGTCAGTAACTTCATGTTCAACATGCAGCACCAGCCTTGTGGTCCCCACTGCCCGTCAGTAACTTCATGTTCAACATGCAGCCCAGGCCTTGTGGTCCCATGCCCGTCAGTAACTCATGTTCAACATACAGCACAGGCTTGTGGTCCCACTGCCCATCAGTAACTTCATGTTCAACATGCAGCACCAAGCTTTGTGGTCCCCACTGCCCGTCTGTAACTTCATGTTCAACATGCAGCGCCAGGCCTTGTGGTCCCCATGCCTGTCAGTAACAATGTTCAACATTCAGCGCCAGGCCTTGTGGTCCCCACTGCCCGTCAGTAACTTCATGTTCAACATGCAGCACGAAGCCTTGTGGTCCCCACTGCCCGTCAGTAACTTCATGTTCAACATGCAGCACAAGGCCTTGTGGTCCCCATTCCCGTCAGTAACTTCATGTCCAACATGCAGCACCAAGCCTTGTGGTCCCCACTGCACGTCAGTAACTTCATGTTCAACATGCAGCACCCAGCCTTGTGGTCCCCACTGCACGTCAGTAACTTCATGTTCAACATGCAGCACCAAGCCTTGTGGTCCCCACTGCCCATCAGTAACTTCATGTTCAACATGCAGCACCCAGCCTTGTGGTCCCCACTGCCCATCAGTAACTTCATGTTCAACATGCAGCACCCAGCCTTGTGGTCCCCACTGCCCGTCAGTAACTTCATGTTCAACACGCAGCACCAAGCCTTGTGGTCCCCATTGCCCGTCAGTAACTTCATGTTCAACATGCAGCACCAGGCCCTGTGGTCCCCACTGCCCGTCAGTAACAATGTTCAACATGCAGCACTAGGCCTTGTGGTCCCCACTGCCCGTCAGTAACTTCATGTTCAACATGCAGCACCAGGCCTTGTGGTCCCCACTGCCCGTCAGTAACAATGTTCAACATACAGCACCCAGCCTTGTGGTCCCCACTGCCCGTCAGTAACTTCATGCTCAACATACAGCTCCAGGCCTTGTGGTCCCCACTGCCCGTCAGTAACTTCATGTTCAACATGCAGCACCAGGCCTTGTGGTACCCACTGCCCGTCAGTAACTTCATGCTCAACATGCAGCGCCAGGCCTTGTGGTCCCCACTGCCCGTCAGTAACTTCATGTTTAACATGCAGCACCAGGCCTTGTGGTCCCCATTGCCCGTCAGTAACTTCATGTTCAACATGCAGCACCAAGCCTTGTGGTCCCCACTGCCCGTCAGTAACTTAATGTTCAACATTACTGCTTGAGACGGCCAATGTTACTGAGTAATGTTGCAGACGTTGTTCCTCAGCTGAACGTGAAGGTGTTGACGAGATGTTCTTGTACACAGAGGATGCCAGGCTCCTGATAACGTATGCCTTTTACATCAGATATATCTCCTGCTGTTAAAAGTTTACAGTCCTCACAGTGCAAGTGGATTTCGCACTCGTGTTGCAGTCTTAGATAATGAACACTGGTGAACAAAATAATGAATTACCCAGATAATTAATCTGATTTTCATATTCTGAATCTTCATGTTCTGTAGATTACTGGATAAGTGAATGCAGAAATATTTCATAAACGTGAGAAGACCAAGACTTCTGAGCTTGCGTGTTTGTCTCTCTTGTTTTCAGATAACTCCATGCAAACATCTATAAAATCAAGCATTTGGTATTATGTTCCGTAATCAGTTCTGGTTAGGAGAACGAATCAGTATAAAATGTGTTGAAGTATAATTTAAATTCGGTGTATCAATGAACACACAAACTACGACTATTTCTTTCAATCGTTAGTACATTCATAACATGAGCATTTGCTGTTGCATTTAACATAAAATGTTTATCCGTCGTATGTTGTGTCATCAACAATTGGATGATCCAGTTAACTGTTTTAAGTTAACATCGTCTCAACCTTCATTATAACTTTAGCATTCTTGTGTTCTTTTGATATGCTTGTGCGTCCTGGCCTCTGCCTTTGATGAAGGAGTGTATCTTAGCTTTCCTTGTGCTTTCTAACATTGCATTGTCTAATAGCAAACCAAAAACAAGTCAGTGACAAGCAACAATAGTTCTCAAATTATAGAATGTCATAAATCTATAGGCTTCTAGTTGTAGATTCATCACTTGAATCTGAACGTAATCAAAGAAAGACATTGACAGGTTCGAAATGAAACAATATGCAACTGTCTTCCTTTTTAAACATAAATATATATATATATATATATATATATATATATTATATATATATATATTAGTTTGCTTAAGCATTCTTATGTGGCAACAATGATTCACAACGGTTTTCTGATTCCATGTCCGTACTGTTATCCAAACTGTGTCTATATTCAGCAAGATATCACATCCGTTAAACTGCAAAATGGTTTTATAAGACGTTTAAATACACTATGCTTGTCGCTGTTATTGGCAAGAATGCCCCTTTTTTGTTCGTCTACGCAGGAACAATTCCATATTCAAGTCTCACAAGAACTGACAAATGTCATCGCCATTTTGATTCACCACACTCGAGTCAACCCCAATATACAGCCCACAAGCTTTAACGAATAACAACCTAGTTTCTTGTTGTCACCAACATCCAAAACAAAGCAGTAATATGTGTCTGTAAATGGTGGTACAGACTGATCCATTCGCTGTGAAATGTTACCAGAAATGAGTGCGCTATTGAGTTTGGTTTATTTGAACGGAAGTTTACTTTGTCTCGCTGATTTCAAAATCATCAGATGCTTACTACTATTTTTTTATTTTTATTACGAATCAAAAAGAACTAAATATGATAAATCTAGTGAGTCTCTTTGTCGAAAATATCGATTGAAACAATTTGATTAATCAGCAAAAAGAAAGGAATGTTTTGTATTGTTTCATCTGTTCCAAGGGTATTAATTGGCCATGTAGAAAAATTAGATTTGATTATCAGTTTGTTTTTTAATTCGTTACTGTCATTTTATAACATTTTTTTGTTTATAAAGTAACAGTGGAAACATTCTGTCAAATATTACATTTGTATGCGACAGGTAAGGGGAAGATACAAACTCAAAATAGATAAGTAAATAAATAAAAAAACAGAATGCTGTTGCTAAAAATGAACAGTGGATATTTCTGGAAGAATATGGCAGTTTATTTCTCAGACATAAGTACATTAATAGTCTCATCGGTTTATAAATATAGCGATCAATATGAACAGATGACGTATTCGGGCAGGATTGTCTCCCGTTCCGAGCGACGCCCTCTGTGAAACAATGGCCGACGTGACCCGCTTTCCGGCCAAGGTCTCACAGGGGTGAACGACTCCTGCCGTCCAATCGTTGCTTCGTGTACTCTTTCCGTACAGACGACGACAGTCGTAAATACAGCAGTGTTGACAGCTCACCCAGAAGGAAAGACCGCGCCGGCACAAAATCAAGTACATAAGCCACTGAGAAACGGAGTGAAAAAAGAAAGAAAAAAAAAAAAAAAGAAAACCTTTGAAGATCAGTAACACATGCGTATAAAGGGAGACAAGCAAGAAAGCCACCATATACGAATACTATCAACAAGCGTTGTCGGAAAGTTGTGGCCCTTTGCATGCTGAACACTCTAAATGACTGGACCGGACTTCAATTGTCTGAAAAGAAAACTAGAACCGCAGTGAATGTTGGGAGTATTCAATTTGACAAACAGCTGACAAACTGTTGTTCCCGTGGGCAGCTTCATGTCCAACATGGTGAATACCTAGACTGCCTTTGAAATAAAGTCAGCTTTCTGTGCTGGTGTTATTGTCAGTCTTTCTTGATCATCTGTTTATTGTCAGATTTCCATGAATACCTAGACTGCCTTTGAAATGAAGTCAGCTTTCTGTGCTGGTGTTATTGTCAGTCTTTCTTGATCATCTGTTTATTGTCAGATTTCCATGAATACCTAGACTGCCTTTGAAATGAAGTCAGCTTTCTGTGCTGGTGTTATTGTCAGTCTTTCTTGATCATCTGTTTATTGTCAGATTTCCATGCATTCTCCACTGTCAGCCTTTTTTTTCTCTCTCTCTCTTTATTGTATGTCTGCCTTGCTGGCTTTATTGTCGATATAAATGTGACAGGTCACAGTGACACTGAAACGACGTGTAGCAGTAAAGCAGGGTACCAAACTGTTCTCTCTCTCTCTCTCTCTCTCTCTCTCTCTCTCTCTCTCTCTCTCTCTCTCTCTCTCTCTCTCTCTCTCTCACAGTCGTTTGTCCGTCTGTCTGTCTATCCCACTCTGTCTGTCTGTTTATTTGTGTGAGTAATTGTCTGCTTTTTTTCACTCTTTCTCCTGTTTTTGTCTTCTTTTTTTTTAATTCTATTTCACTACCACTGGTTCCGTGGTTTCTGGTTCAGTTTTTATTGTTAACGGAATAGCTTAGCTGTGTAAACAAACAGGTCAACAAATCACCTCAATGCCGGCGCTACAGGTCATCAGCATCTTCCTTCACTAAACAATGGCGGCACTGGGGCCGGAAATAGCCGGCAGACGGCCGCTCTAGAGAGCCGGGCAGGTGTTTAGAAGGCCGGTGGAAGCGGCATGCAATACCCACCAGATGTCCATCTACCTCTGATAGTGTGGTCCCTGTCCCACAATGCACCTCTTCCCTCTGTTACCTTCTCTGCTGCCTCATCACGTTTCCTGCCTGTCGGGTTCAATAAGGGGGAGACCACAGAGTCAGGAGTCAGATCGCACACTCAACACTCAGCACAAGAGCCAAGAGTACAGTACATAAGTTTCAGTTTCAGTTTCGTCAAGGAGGCGTCACTGCGTGCGGACTAGTCCATATACGCTACACCACATCCGCTAAGTTTTGACACCACACTACGTATGATTTGAAGCTGACGGATAAATGAATTAACAACTCAGATGAGACAATTGAAGAAGAGAGTCTCGTGGCTACGACTCAGCGGATGTCTGACCTACGCATTAGCCCAACGCGCTGGTCGGACCTTGAGTGCCTACCTATCATGTTTTTTGTTTTTTGTTGTTGTTTTTTTTAATGTGTGTGTAGTGAATGTACACGTGTGTGTGTATGATGTGTGGGCACAGGCCCATGTATGTGCGCGTGTGCATGTGTGTGTGTGTGTGTGTGCGCGCTTGTGTGTGTATGTACGCGCACGCGCACACACACATGCGTGTGTGCGCGCTTGTGTGTGTATGTACGCGCACGCGCACGCTTGTGTGTGTGTGTGTGTGTGTGTGTGTGTGTGTGTGTGTGTGTGTGTGTGTATGTGTGTGTGTGTGTGTGTGTGTGTGTGTGTGTGTGTGTGTGTGTGTGTGTGTGTGTGTGTGTTCGTTCTTTAATTTAACGTCTATCCACCTAACAGTGATCTTAGACAGTATGTAAGTGTTATGTGTGTGTGCATGTGATGTTTTTGGGTGTATGCATGCGAACGGTTGGTGTTGATTTTGGGCGTACGTAGGTATGTATAATGCAATTAGGCCTAGAAAAAAAAACAAAAAAAAAACACCACATAACTGAATCCAAAACTATAAACGAAACACTAAATAAGCAACTAACACCAAGATGGGGAAAATAACATAGACGTTAAAGTAAATGTCCAATTGGGCTCTTAATCAGTCCTTGAACAACTTAAAAAATGTTTGATTCGTTAGAGATGACGTCTTCAAAGACTGACATCGACGGTTCTGTGTTCAACAACCAAGCAGTAAATAGGGTTTCATTCTATCGCACAAAAAAGTAGATGGAACGGAGTGATTTGCTGGCCACAAATACAAGTCACATGTTTACAGAATTTTGTTTTAAAGGCATCAAGTCTCAATCTAAAAATCAAACTTTTAAAAATCCTCTCTTGGTAGAGATTCTTGATACCTGTTTTATTGTCTGATATCTTGTTAAATAATATCCCCTTTTTGTTTTTGGTGCCTTTTCCCTTATTTAAAATAGTATTCCAGGCTGCGTCTTTTAAAAGACTATAACTCTCATGTAAGGATAAAGGAATGTATATCTTTGTTAAATCAGTTTCAGTGATAGCAGCCTTTTTGGCTAATGTGTCTACCCTTTCATTTGCAGATAATCCACAGTGAGATGGAACCCAACAAAAATCGACATAAGAACCACGTAAATGCAAAAAATGAATTAGGTGGTACACTTCTGATATAAGTTCTGCTCTCACACTTGTATTCGAAAATTTTAGAGCTTGTAGGACTGATTTTGAATCAACACAAAGTAGTATTTGAAATACAGGAAATCGAAAATCAAGAAGAAAGTTTAATGCCATAATAATGGCAACAATTCCGCAGTAAATATGGAAATATTCTTACCAAGGTGGTAACCTTTCTCTATTTTTAAGGATGGAATTATGAATGCTGAACCAGACAAATGATTGTCTAGTACAGAACCATCTGTATAGATTTTAAGGTGATTTACATAGGTTTCATTTATATGTGACTTAACATACGTTGGCAGCAAGGGTCCATCACTTTTTCTTAAACTTGTATAGTCTATGTCATAATTTGCTCTACTAAGTTCCCATTCTGGGATAGTGCTAAAAGACACCCGAGGAGCTACGTTTTGAGGTGCAGTGCCTGCTTTTGTAAATAAGTCAGATGTGTATGAGGCTATCGATTTTAGAGAATCAATTTTTTGTGCCCGTTTAGGAAAATTTATTTCTGATTTTAATTCAGTTTCACTGGTATTAAGATTTTGTAGTGTATGACTTCTTAAGATATATTTTGCAGATGCAAGTTTCATATTTTCTTCAAAAGGCAATATTCCGATCTCCATATAAGTTCTTAAAGTTGATGTATGAACCGGGACACCAAGAGCTATCTTGTAAGCTTTACTATCGATACTCTGCAACTTTTTGATTAAATATTTTGGGGCTGAAAAAAATGTCTCCTGGGCATAGGATAGTTTTGATCGTACAAGCGCAGTAGCTAAATGTGTTAATACTTTACTGTCTTTACCCCAGGATTGTCGACTCACCATTTTCAAGAAATTTAAAGTTTTCTTAGCTTTTGTTAAAATAGTTTGTATGTGATTATTCCAGCTCAATTTAGAAGTTAAATTTACTCCTAAAAATTTTACAACTTTTTTATATTCAAGGCACAATCCATCTATTTGAAATGAAGGCAGAGGATTAGGATCATAACCAGTATTGAACAGAACCATATGCGAATTTTTCAGCTGAAAGGGCCAATCCATTTTCAGTCATGTACTTACTAATTTTATCTAGTTCATTTTGATATATCTTTTTAATATAGTTGATTGATCTAACTGGCGAGTGACGTTTTAAAGCAACTTTCATCCATATGCAGATATCATCCGCATATTGTGCTAGTTCAACAGTTTTTGATAATGATTTAGGAAGATCATGGATCAAAATATTAAACAGGATAGGAGGTATTACAGCTCCTTGTGGGATTCCCATCTGGATATGTCTTTCATTAGAGTATACATTTCCTACCTTCGTCTGTATTGTTCTATCACTTAAAAAGGTTTTTAAGTAATTGTACATACATCCTCAGAGACCAATTAACTTCAATTTGTTCAGAAGTTTTGAATGCCAGACTTGGTCATATGCCTTTCTAATGTCAAAAAACGTGGCAAGAACATTTTTTCTGCGTGCAAACTGATGTTTAACCTGTGTTGTAATTTTTACAAGATGGTCAACTGTAGATCTACCCTTTCTAAAGCCCGCCTGTTGTATTGGTATTATACCATTTTTTTCACAATGATGTTCAATGTGTGTGTGTGTGTGTGTGTGTGTGTGTGTGTGTGTGTGTGTGTGTGTGTGTGTGTGTTGTGTGTGTGCACGTGTGTCCCTGCATGTATGTGTGTGTGCGTGTGCAGACGTGCGTGTGCATGTGTGTGTGTGTGTGTACATATACATACACATACATATGCAGATACGTGTGTACGCTCACACAAACCCACACACAAACACAGCAGCATTAACTCTAGCCAACATTAAACATGATAATAATAGAAAGAATAAAAGCTGTGGCAGTTCTGCTATCTTCAGTGTGACAAGCCGACAGCGCTTCGAGTATAACAGAAAATCAAGGAATAAGCCGCCTGAATGATTCCCGCAAAAAACACCAAAAGCAGTAATGACAATAGTCACAGTAACAATTCAAACCATTACGACCTTGCTGCAACAACAACAACAACATCGACGACGACGATGACGACAACGACGACAAAATCAGCACGAAAACATTTAACGAAAAACCTTTTCCATGTACAAAATCAACATCAGTTGTAAACAGACCCTTAAAGTTAATTTTACTTCTGATAGCATATAGCAGCAACAATAAGATAAACTGTGTCCTTCTCAAACCATCTCTCCCTTCTTCCTCACAAATATACATATCACACACACACACACACACACAAACACACACACACACACACACACACACACACACACACACACACACACACAACACATGCGCATGCACACACGCCCATGCGCATGCACACACGCACGCACACACACATACTCACACACACACACACACACCACACACACACACACACACACACACACACACACACACAGGCACGTGCATGCACCCTCACACACACGCACACAGACAGACAGACAACACACACACACACACACACACACACACACACACACACACAACACACACACACACACACACACACACACACACACATACAAGTACAGGAAATGTACACAAACACGTGCAAAATGCAGAGGCCTAATGTAAAAGCTCGCTAATCATTAAAAAAAACAAGCAAGCAAACAAAGAATGGACTTCGTCTAATACTTGAATTTAAAATCAATCAATCAATCAAACAGACAAACAAACAGAAGACTTTGTCTAATATTTGAATTTGAAATCAGCATGGATTGCTTTACTCATTCCGAAAGTTCAGTTTGGTTTCTGCAGCATTTTGATTTCAGTGCCATGTTAGTTCAGCTGCTGAACATTGACAATCGTGTATCATGAAAGTGAAACGAGTCCGTGGGGTTGTTGTCAAGCCTTCGTGTAGCAGGCCACTGGTTACTCTGACAGGTGTTGAAGTGACCGGTGAGCGAACGGTTTGGTCAGTTGTTTGGCGTCAATAACAATGGTCAACCCCCACCTGGCCGCTTCTGACCCTTCACTAAAACAGTGTCCAGCGGCGCCGTCACCTACTTATCGTATACACTGCAATGGTTACTCCACTTAAAGCTACACTCTGTTCCATTGACGACAGTGGTCCTTCACTTAAAGCTACACACAGTTCCATTGACGACAGTGGTCCTTCACTTAAAGCTACACACTGTTCCATTGACGACAGTGGTCCTTCATTTAAAGCTACACACAGTTCCATTGACGACAGTGGTCCTTCACTTAAAGCTACACACAGTTCCATTGACGATAGTGGTCCTTCACTTAAAGCTACACACTGTTCCATTGACGACAGTGGTCCTTCACTTAAAGCTACACACAGTTCCATTGACGACAGTGGTCCTTCACTTAAAGCTACACCGTTCCATTGACGACAGTGGTCCTTCACTTAAAGCTACACGCTGTTCCATTGACGACAGTGGTCTTTCACTTAAAGCTACACACAGTTCCATTGACGACAGTGGTCCTTCACTTAAAGCTACACACAGTTCCATTGACGACAGTGGTCCTTCACTTAAAGCTATACACTGTTCCATTGACGATAGTGGTCCTTCACTTAAAGCTACACGCTGTTCCATTGACGACAGTGGTCATTCACTTAAAGCTACACCGTTCCATTGACGACAGTGGTCCTTCACTTAAAGCTACACACAGTTCCATTGACGACAGTGGTCCTTCACTTAAAGCTACACGCTGTTCCATTGACGACAGTGGTCCTTCACTTAAAGCTACACACAGTTCCATTGACGACAGTGGTCCTTCACTTAAAGCTACACGCTGTTCCATTGACGACAGTGGTCCTTCACTTAAAGCTACACACAGTTCCATTGACGACAGTGGTCCTTCACTTAAAGCTACACCATTCCATTGACGACAGTGGTCCTTCACTTAAAGCTACACCGTTCCATTGACGATAGTGGTCCTTCACTTAAAGCTACACGCTGTTCCATTGACGACAGTGGTCCTTCACTTAAAGCTACACCGTTCCATTGACGAAGTGGTCCTTCACTTAAAGCTACACCTGTTCCATTGACGACAGTGGTCCTTCACTTAAAGCTACACGCTGTTCCATTGACGACAGTGGTCTTTCACTTAAAGCTACACACAGTTCCATTGACGACAGTGGTCCTTCACTTAAAGCTACACACAGTTCCATTGACGACAGTGGTCTTCACTTAAAGCTATACACTGTTCCATTGACGATAGTGGTCCTTCACTTAAAGCTACACGCTGTTCCATTGACGACAGTGGTCATTCACTTAAAGCTACACCGTTCCATTGACGACAGTGGTCCTTCACTTAAAGCTACACACAGTTCCATTGACGACAGTGGTCCTTCACTTAAAGCTACACGCTGTTCCATTGACGACAGTGGTCCTTCACTTAAAGCTACACACAGTTCCATTGACGACAGTGGTCCTTCACTTAAAGCTACACGCTGTTCCATTGACGACAGTGGTCCTTCACTTAAAGCTACACACAGTTCCATTGACGACAGTGGTCCTTCACTTAAAGCTACACCGTTCCATTGACGACAGTGGTCCTTCACTTAAAGCTACACCGTTCCATTGACGATAGTGGTCCTTCACTTAAAGCTACACGCTGTTCCATTGACGACAGTGGTCCTTCACTTAAAGCTACACCGTTCCATTGACGATAGTGGTCCTTCACTTAAAGCTACACTCTGTTCCATTGACGACAGTGGTCCTTCACTTAAAGCTACACCGTTCCATTGACGATAGTGGTCCTTCACTTAAAGCTACACGCTGTTCCATTGACGACAGTGGTCCTTCACTTAAAGCTACACCCTGTTCCATTGACGACAGTGGTCCTTCACTTAAAGCTACACACTGTTCCATTGACGACAGTGGTCCTTCACTTAAAGCTACACCCTGTTCCACTGACGACAGTGGTCCTTCACTTAAAGCTGCACGCTGTTCAATTGACGACAGTGGTCATTCACTTAAAGCTACACAC
>CM065716.1:115857158-115862158 GCA_033310375.1 Conus canariensis
CGTTCTCCCTATGGTCATTTTGAATGGTTGAAACATTCTCCCTATGGTCACTTTCAATGATTGAACCGTTCTCCCTATGGTCAGTTTCAATGATTGAACCGTTCTCCCTATGGTCAGTTTCAATGATTGAACCGTTCTCCCTATGGTCAGTTTCAATGATTGAACCGTTCTCTCTATGGTCAGTTTCAATGATTGAACCGTTCTCCCTATGGCCAGTCTCAATGATTGAAACGGTTTTTGTATGGTCAGTTTCAATGGCTGAAACATTCTCCTTATGGTCAGTTTCAATGGTGGAAACGTTCTTCGTATGGTCATTTTCAATGGTTGAAACGTTCTTCCACACACACACACACACACACACACACACACACACACACACACACACACACACACACACACACACTCACTCACTCACTCACTCACTTACACGCACACATAGGGGGACAAAGAGACATTTTTCACAGAAAGATCGGTGGACAAAAGAGAGAGAGAGAGAGAGAGAGAGAGAGAGAGAGAGAGAAGAGAGGAGAGACAGACAGACAGACAGACAGACAGACAGACAGACAGAAAGAGAGAGAGAGAGAGAGAGAGAGAGAGAGAGAGAGAGAGTTTAACTAACTGGTTGACTGAGTGAGTGAGTGAGTGAGTGAGTGAGTGAGTGAGAGGCTGATCAAATAATTGATTGATTGATTCAAACTTTAAAAAAAAAGAAGGTTTACTGTTTCGCCGAACCAATGAAACAAACAAATTACAAGACAAAACACAAAGCGTTTGGACCTGACTGGTCTTCAGGTAAGACAAACACCATTCAAGATCATGAAAACCAAGGTAAGACAAACACCATTCAAGATCATGAAAACCAAGGTAAGACAAACACCATTCAAGATAATGAAAACCAAGGTAAGACAAACACCATTCAAGATCATGAAAACCAAGGTAAGACAAACACCATTCAAGATCATGAAAACCAAGGTAAGACAAAACACCATTCAAGATCATGAAAACCAAGGTAAAACAAACACCATTCAAGATAATGAAAACCAAGGTAAGACAAACACCATTCAAGATCATGAAAACCAAGGTAAAGACAAACACCATTCAAGATAATGAAAACCAAGGTAAGACAAACACCATTCAAGATCATGAAAACCAAGGTAAAACAAACACCATTCAAGATCATGAAAACCAAGGTAAGACAAACACCATTCAAGATAATGAAAACCAAGAACTTGATTCACATCTATTTTGCGCCCAATTTTAGGTCAGTGATTGTTCGTTCTCCGTTGTCATTTCACATCCATTTTGTTTGACACAGCGATTGGTTGACTTTTTGTTGTTGTTTTGTTTTGGTGACCATAGATAACTCATGATAGTCAAAACATATCTGTCAGCTTTCTTACTCATGTCTTCCATGGAGTAGATGCAGCTATTCAGCCCGTAGGTTAGGTACACAAATAGCCCTTAACCCTTTCATCTCTAGTTATCCCCAAGTGCCATGTGGCGGAAAACCAACTGCGCAGCAGAGCTACTCTGTACACAAATATTAACTATCAATATAGAGCATGTTAAAGATACACAACACTCATTCCATGAGCTATTCGAATATGAGACGAAACCAAAAAGAACATACCCCCCCCCCTTCCCCCGCCTGAACCCCCCCCCCCAAAAAAAAAAAAAAAAAAAAAAAAATCAAAGCGTGCATTGGGTCCCACGTGGCGACTTTGGAGTTCTAAACTGCAGGTAGCTGTGAGGCTACTACGGCAATGAAAGGGTTAATACCTTAAGCATCCCAATCCTCTGTTCTCAATGCTAGTCATCAGCACACGCTCACGTCGCATATTTCTCACTGTATCGCCCCCCAACCATTGTCAACGCAGTGCAATGGTGTCATTAGAAGGAACAGTAAGGTGGAGGGAGATTGATGGGAAACAGAACTTGGCGCGGGGGGGGGGGGGGGGGGGTGGGGGGTGTAAGGGGAGAGGGGAGTGTTGGCAGGAGAGGAGGAGGAGGGGGGGGGGGGGGTGACCGTCAATGTGACCATTTTCATCATACCATCTGCATCGTTAGTACTCTGGCACCACAGACAGACACACGATGTCTGGCACGCCTCTCAGCTGCACAGCTGGACGCCTCCGTGATGACGAGGAGGCGGGTGAGGGGGTGGGGGGTGGGGGGGGGGGGGTGTGGAAGCGGACCGCAAGGACATATCAATGCTGGCTTTCTTTAGGAGTGCCTCCAGACACTACGTTCCTCAGTACCGCTTACCTCCGACACCCACCAACCATACCCCCTTCCCATCCCCGTCCTCCCTACTGTTCTCCAGCCCTGGTGCTGGTGTGTCAAAAGAATGATAGTATTCATATTGGTTTGGAACGAAAAACAAACAGCACTTGAGAGAGAGAGAGAGAGAGAGAGAGAGAGAGAGATAATGGCAGTTTTTTTTATCAGTTTAAAACCACAATGTCTGGCCTTAACTGTCATGAAGATTTTTATCTTCTGTCTATTGAGAGTATTAGGAGAATTAAGTCATGTGTAAATGATGCCGCGGAGAGATCAATTGCCATACTGGTCATATTGTCTTTCGAGGTTTGTTTGCTTTTTGGTTTACTTTTCTTTCTTTTTTTTATATCTGATGTGTCTTGTTGCTTCCTCTTTTTCTGTACAACGATACAAAATTATACAGTAGAATGCAAAATTAATATAATGCTCATGTAGTGATGCATGTAATGGAATGTCCGTCACAGTCACGATTTCGTGCATTTGAATATATTATTGTAATAATGCGTTTGGCGATATGTCTTTAAAAAAAATAATGCATTCACTGCTGGGTAAAAATTAATGTGCCTGCTGTGCACATGACGTACAAAAAATGACTGCCGACAGACGGTGCCAGTACTTCATCAGTGCCACAAGACACGTCACTTCTACAAACTACCGATGGAGCGCAGGCTCCAATCCCCCGTGCAAGGCATCAGCGCTTACTGTCGGCACGTTTAATGAATGCGAAAGGGAAGATGTGTAGAGGGAGCCATTACTGTGACTATTCACCCCACGGTCGGGCGGCTCATTAGTCCTTTGATCCCACCTTTCAGCTGCCGTGCTTGTCCATGGGCATTAGCAGAGGCATCAGTGCTGCCCTGCCTGACACTAATCGCTGGGAGCTCCTCAGTCGTGCTACCTGGATGCCACGTCACGCTTTGCTTACCTCCCTTGCCTGCCAAATGCGCCTACAGTACCAGCGTCTCTCTCCCTCTTTTTTGTTGTTGTTTTTTTGTTTTTTTGCCGTTCCTGACTCACGCGTGTGTGTAACAGAGAGTGTTTTTGTTAGTAAGCTTGTTTGGGGGTGATCGGTTGTGTGCGAGATAAATTAGAGACACAGAAGTGAATGATCGAATCCCTGTCATTTCCCCGGTGTGCCATCTGCATAAATGCTGTGACCAGTGCACATCAAACGACCTACATTTGGATCTCTCTCTCTCTCTCTACTCTCTCTCTCTCTCTCCGCGCGCGCGCGCGCGCGCGCGTGTGTGTGTGTGTGTGTGTGTGTGTGTGTGTGTGTGTTCACTAAGGCCAACTGCCGTATTAAATATGACAAAATACGTTCTGTAAAATTGTATGCTAACAGTGCAGTAGGTATTAAAGCACACGATATCAAACATATGGGATGTATTTCTTTCATATTTATGTACAAAATAGATAACTGGATATGAAAATATGTGGCTAAACATGAAAAAAATCAAGTGGAATAGATATGGACATGTACAGCAATTTTTTTTTAATAATTTTAAGGCATACATGCGAAACGAAACATTGTGGAAAACACCTGGTATGATAAAGTTCCATTTCCATAATTGTAGTTGTGGAAACACCTGGTATGATAAAGTTCCAATTTCCATAATTGTAGTATGGCAAAATCGTACAAGTATTGGATAATTACTTGTGGAATCGCAATGAATGAATAAATAGATGAATAAATGAATAGATACAAAAGATGCATTAATGAAATCACAGATAATGAAATAAGATCAAAAGGTAATGAGAGACAAAACCGTTTGTTTGACAACCTTTCAACAGAGTTAAATTTTCTTTACATTATTTGGAGAGCAAATTTAAAGAAAACTAAAAAGTACAACTGATTAAGATAATCTTTCATTTGACATCTGTTCGGAAATCCTTCATATAACAAGATTGGATAAATCATTTACTATAAGGAGAATTCACCACACACACACACACACACGCGCGCGCGCGCGCGCGCGCTCGCGCGCAAATAAAAAAGCAATGTGCTTATAATCCAATATGACGTCATTTTACGCAGTATACAGTAGGGGCTGGGTGGTGGAGGAGAGCCAAGGAGTCAGCAAAGTAGAATGAGCTCCAGACACAACCATTCTGACATCAAGAAAGCGTTATACCGTTCCCCGCAAAACAACTTCCACATAAGAACATAAGTGCACCTTGAAATTAACATCGTGCATGTAGTGCAACGAATGTTAATAGAGAATAACCACTAAGACACAGGTCCGTACGTGCGTCCACCATGTGCATGTCTATGTCTTTATATATATATATATATATATATATAGAGAGAGAGAGAGAGAGAGAGAGAGTAGAGAGAGAGAGAGAGAAGAGAGAGAGAGAGAAAACATCGACGTGGTTGTTGTTCGTGTCTTTGGATTTTTATGACGCACTCTCTCTCTCTCTCTCTCTCTCTCTCTCTCTCTCTCTCTCTCTCTCTCTCTCTCTCTGTCTGTCTGTCTGTCTGTCTGTCTGTCTGTCTCTCTCTCTCTCTCTCTATATATAATATACATATATATATATATATACACACATATTATATATTAAAATATATATATAAAATATATATATATATATATATATATAATATATATATATATATATACAAGGTAAAAACAAGTTCTGCATTTTCTCCACACAAGGATAAAATCAAACATCAAAACTCGAGCTTTCGCCCACAGACTTCATCATGTAGACATTCT
>CM065716.1:115867158-115869658 GCA_033310375.1 Conus canariensis
TTTGTATCTATCAATTTATCTGTCTATCTAGCTCACAGTGTAGAACAATTTAGTTGTGGGGAAACAAGTGCTGGCTAACAATTCCTCTGCCATATCTCTATCTGTCTATCTATTCTGTCTGTCTGTCTGTTTCCCGTCTCTCTCTCTCTCTCTCTCTCCTCTCTCTCTATATATATAATATATATATATGTGTGTGGGGTGTGCGTGTATCTCTCTCTCTGTATATATATATATATATATATATATATATATATATATTATATATATTTTAAAAAGCCTAAAACAATTCCATAAGTGCTCACCCCTTGGGGAGCAACATTAGTTGATACAAGTATTAAGAGGAATCTTATAACTATCTACAGATTTGTTTCTAGCGGCTTGGCTATCGTCAGGATGAAGTTTGTTTGGGTTGCCCACCGCCGGTGTTATATAGCGTGTGGGGCCCGGTTGCAGCTGTTTTTACGTACGTGTTGGTTGCACGTGTTTTTTTTTTTTTTTTGGGGGGGGGGGGGGGGGTTTTAGGTTGTTGTACGGGGCGCGCTCGCATGAACAAAATACGCTCTCTCGCTCTCTGTCTCTGTCTGTCAGTCTGTCTGTCTGTCTGTCTGTCTGTCTCTCTTCTCTCTCTCTCTCTCTCTCTCTCTCTCTCTCTCTCTCATGCACGTTCGCAAGCACGGACGCACAACACACACACACGCGCGCCCCGCGCGCGCGCGCGCGCGCGCACTGATCTTGTGGTTAAAGCTCTGCAAGTTTTAATCAAGAGTCCTGTTGGCTCTGTACTTTGTTTAGCAATTAGTTATTGTTCTCTTGTAGTTTAGCAATTAGTTATTGTTCTCATGTTAGTTTAGCAATTAGTTATTGTTCTCTCGTTAGTTTAGCAGTTAGGTATTGTTCTCATGTTAGTTTAGCAATTAGTTATTGTTCTCTCGTTAGTTTAGCAATTAGTTATTGTTCTCTCGTTAGTTTAGCAACTAGTTATTGTTCTCTCGTTAGTTTAGCAATTAGTTATTGTTCTCATGTTAGTTTAGCAGTTAGTGATTGTTCTCATGTTAGTTTAGCAGTTAGTTATTGTACTCTTTAACTGAACTTAATGCTTTTTAAATTTTGCTAATGGTGAATAATACACGTAAATACGCAATATCAAAGAAGTACACATTCATATGTATGAATGCGCCCATTCCTATGCACATGTAATCACACAGACATAACAGTAGTAATGCACTGCACAACTCCTTTCCTTTTTCTGTTATCTCTCTCGCTTTTCGTCTGATATCACTCTTTGTAAAAAGACTTTAAACTAAATAAATAACGGACACGACTTCTGTCTGTCTGTCTGTCTGTCGTCGTCTTCTCTCTCTCTCTCTCTCTCTCTCTTCCCAAACGCACGCGCACACACACTCCCCCCCCCCCCACACACACACACATAGCGCGCGCGCGTGCACGCACACACATGCGGTCATACGCACTCATGCACGCACGCGCGCTCGCTCACAGACACTGACTGACTGAAACCATTTACTGTCAGATTAACATAGTGTTGTACTGACAGACAGACAGACAGACACACACACACACACACACACACACACACACACACACACACACACACACGACAGTTATGTAACTTCACCAAAACAAACAAAACGAAAGAAAGAAAGAAAGAAACCAACCTCCCAAACCCTCCGAATATAGCAAAACCTTGACGGAATGAAATAAAGAGCATGACAGATAGCGTAACGAAAAACAGACAAGCTGATAAAACACGTTTTTCTTGAATGTGTATCAGATATTTAAAAATTACATCACATGAGAGGAAACTTTGATGGTCGTTTACAGTATTCTTTGAAGAAGACTTGAAAGAATCTGGCCCAGAATCAACAGTTTTACGAAAAATATTAATCCATGGCTAATGTGTGATTTCTGTCGGTTGGTTGTTGGATGCATGGCTAATATGTAATTTCAGTCGATGTGTTGTTGGATGCATGGCTAATATATAATTTTGTCGATCTGTTGTCGGATCATCTAATAGTAATTTGTCGATGTTGTGGATGCATGCTAAATATTGTAATTTTACTGTCGGATGTGTTGTTGGATGCATGGCTAATATGTAATTTCTGTCGATGTGTTGTTGGATTGCATGGCTAATATGTAATTTCTGTCGATGTGTTTTTGGAGCAGGCTAATGAGGTGGAGTTGGTTTGCAGTTCATGGGTGGGAGAGTAGGCGTAGGAGTGGTGTGTGTGTGTGTGTGTGTGTGTGTGTGTGTGTGTGTGTGTGTGTGGCGTGTGTGTGTGTGTGAAGTCAGGTCAATTTTTTTGTCTGTGAAACAAGTGTCAACAACGCCTTGATGTTAACTGTCTTTTCGGACTAGCTCGTTCCATCCGTTTTTTGTTTTGTTTTTTTCTTTTCATTTAAGGCTAATTCGATTTTCTTCATCATCTGTTTAAATCTCTCTTTATTTGCATTATTTTAACGACATTGTTCTGCTCTTTGTAGT
>CM065716.1:115874658-115877158 GCA_033310375.1 Conus canariensis
CCTTTTTTCAGTATGCTCAAAGGCATTGTACAAGGTGAAAAATTGTCTCCTTTGCTATTTTCATTGTATGATCTGGAAATGTTTTTTTGTTGTTGTTTGTGAAAACAGTTGCTTAATGGTTTGGCTTGATTAAAAAGAGGACTGCTTGTTTTCGAGTCGTCTCAGCTGATGATATAGGTGTGTTTTCAGAATCTGGATTCGGCACATAAAATTCACTTCATGTTTTGTACGCATGTTATAAGAAATACGATCTGAAGTGAATACTTCCACAATAAAAGTTATAGTATTTCATGCTAGTAAATGCAAAGATTTTAAAGTATGAAAATAGTGTCCTTAAAGTTGTTCATACATTGATATATCTCCTTACAGTATTTTATACGATGGCCACTTTTCGGCACTGTTGAAGCATACGAAATTGTGTTTTCATCACCATGAACAGCAAGAGGTTATTATCGGCCAGTTTGTGTCGTATCAGGCATGTCAAAGGAGGTGGTTCTTCCTGATATATTATGTGGCTGTGTCTTAGAGGTTTTTATGAGGAAACTGGTTTATACCCTATGTCAATGTTACAATACAGCGTGTCAAATGATTTATGGTTTACCAAGTTTCGATGTCAGCATTCGTGCGTTAAGAACATGGATTTATTTAATCACACAGAAAACGTTATTGCAAATTATTTTGATTTCAATGTAATACCCATGTGCTTTCTATATACACACCCACCATGCTTGAATTGTATCCATAAATGCTAAATGACACTGAGCATGACAGTGTTTGGAAATTCCAGTCACGTTTAGAAAAAAAAAAACCTTTTTGTAGAAAGGTGTATGAGAGTCTCAAAAGAAGCTCTTTTGACCATGGAATGAGGAATGATTTCGATGTTTGAAGGGTTGCTCTCTTTTCTCGCCTTTCTACAACTATCAGCATTGTTTCCTTCCCGGCAGCCTCGTTTCCACATCCCTTTGTGCCCAATTTCAGGAGATAAGTGACTGTGTTCGTTCTTCGTTTTCATTGTCGTAAATGTTGTTTGTCTTGCCTGAAGAAAACCAAAGAGGTCGAAACGCGTCGTGTTTGTCTTGTTATTTGCTTGTTTCTTTCGTTCGGCGGCATAAAAATTATCATTTTAAGTTTGTTATCAACAATCATAACGGTACCGTGACCTCCTCGCTCCCCTCATTCCCCGTTGTTCCTTGCCGCCACTGCTGTCTGGCTGTGTTTATAAAGCTTTCAAACTAATTACTGTTCAACATGATCGTGGTTAAACGTATTAGATTTCTCCGGGGCGTGCAAAATCACAACATCCTCACCAATAAGTCCGTAATAACTGATGACTTACATCATTTGTGCATGTCCTTCTTGGGGGAGGGGGGGGGGGGCGGCTGGGAGTTTGTTTTCCCATGTTGATGATCGTCAGGACTGGATCACAGATACACCCACACCTGATGCAGTAAGAAATAAACCACGACTCAACATACAATGGATCACAGATACACCCACACCTGATGCAATAAGAAATAAACCACGACTCAACATACAATGGATCACAGATACACCCACACCTGATGCAATAAGAAATAAACCACGACTCAACATACAATGGATCACAGATACACCCGCACCTGATGCAATAAGAAATAAACCACGACTCAACATACAATGGATCACAGATACACCCACACCTGATGCAATAAGAAATAAACCACGACTCAACATACAATGGATCACAGATACACCGGCACCTGATGCAATAAGAAATAAACCACGACTCAACATACAATGGATCACAGATACACCCACACCTGATGCAATAAGAAATAAACCACGACTCAACATACAATGGATCACAGATACACCCACACCTGATGCAATAAGAAATAAACCACGACTCAACATACAATGGATCACAGATACATCCACACCTGATGCAATAAGAAGTAAACCACGACTCAACATACAATGGTCAATAGTGAAGACGGTATGAGACAAATCACTACATGTAGCTTGTAATTACTTTCTTCGGTTGTGACTCCACGAAAACACACACACACACACACACACACGCACACGCACGCGCACGCGCACGCACACACGCACGCACTCTCTCACACTCAGACCCCCCCCCCCACCCCCACCCCAACACACACGCACGCACGCACGCACACAGACACAGACACACACACGCGCGCGCGCGCGCGCGCGCGCACGCACGCACGCACGCACGCACGCACGCACACACGCACGCACGCACAAAGCTGAAATGATATAGATTTGTAGATAGCAGTCCCCTAATATCCATCCCGACAGTGGTCACAGAACAGTGACAGATTTGGTCCGTCTTTCTGTTGGATGATCAAAGCCATGGCCCACATCCAATACCGCTCCGTGATTGCTGCATTGAGAGCGAGCCATCCACAGAACTAGAGGCTTGATCGTTGGGCTTAGCTTGGCGACAGGGGAGATCATAAGACGGAGCGTGGGATGGGGGAGGGGGTGGGGTGAA
>CM065716.1:115884658-115894658 GCA_033310375.1 Conus canariensis
TACCATTTTCATTTTTCATTTCGTCTTTCACATACCTTTGCCTGCCATTTTTCACCTTTCCCTAGCACGTTCCATATTACCCTGCCATTTCCTACTGTATCATTTTTAAGCATTTCTTTATTGAACAGATGTGTACATAAACAAGTTAATGAACTGAGGCAACAACAAGCAAATGCTTATAATGTGCTCAACGGCGGAACATTTAACAACAAAAAACACACATTGGCGGATTGCATAATTAACATTGATACGTAAGAGAGAAAGTAAAAATATGCTGAATATCATATGGGAAAAGTTGTAGAGATCTAGTTTAGATTAAAAGACCGGAAAGAAGATAGAACATATCAGAAGAATCTAACAGATGCAACTAGGCAATCTACACTACAAATACCATGATTCTCCATGCACCGAACATACACAAATTTGAAGAGAGAGAGAGAGAGAGAGAGAGAGAGAGAGGGGGGGGGGGGGGGGGATGCGTGTCGTCTCCCCAAACACCAAAGAGCCCAGCCCCGTGTCGCAGTGGGTCTAATGCAAAGTCGTAAACTGAGGGAGTACTAAACAACCATACACAGCCATCCGAGGGCCAACCTGACAGCAACGTCGAAGAGAAGAAGAAGAAGAAGAGAAACAAGAAGATGGACAAGCATAAGGAGATGAACAAGATCAGGTAGAACAAGTCCCTGAAGAAGAACATGTTCCACATCTCCCTGCTACATCTCCCATTCCCTAGTATTTCCCACCCGAGAAGTCCCTGCAAAGACTGGCTGTGCGCATTGTATTATTTGCTACACACTGTCTTTATCAGTGCAGCTTAGAACAGAAATCTAGACTGCAAGTGTTTCTCACTAAGCTGAAATGTAGATATAAAACAGAAGAGTATGTTGCTCGAAAACAAAATTGCACATAAAGAGTTCATAACGGTTTATATATATATATGACGATTGCAACCGCATGAAACAACGTTGTAGGTAAAATTTTAAACCTTTCCTTTTAACAAATATATATATATATATATATATATATATATATATATATATATATAAGCCGATCTTTGCAGACCCGGACTGAATTCTAAGTGCATGCTGATTTTGTGCATGATGTTATTGTCGACACGACTCTTGCCTTCTAGAACTGTTCAGATGCTGTTGAGCAGAGCCCCAGTGGATATTGTTCAGAACCCTTAAAAACCAAAATATGTACATTTTCTCAATACACTTTCGCTGCCCCCCCCTCCCCCTCTCCCTCTCTCTCTCTCTCTCTCTCTCTCTCTCTCTCTCCGTTACATTTCAATCTGTTGTCTTCAGGATGTATATCTGTGCTTTAATATGATCGAAGCGTTGTTTGTGTTCATCTCGATTACTTTTTCCCCCTCATCTTTACTTTTGTGACTTATTTTGAATAAAGATGCATTCTTTGGGGAAAACCTCGTAAGAAAAAAGACTGGCTGTGTGAGCAGGACAGGTAGCAGTGTTGTGGCAGCATGGGGAGTGCATGTGTTGCCCGTTGAGAGAGGCCCAGTGGGGCAGGTCGTGGCAGCATGGTGAGTGCATGTGTTGCCCGTTGAGAGAAGCCCAGAGGGGCAGGTCGTGGCAGCATGGGGAGTGCATGTGTTGCCCCATGAGAGAGGCCCAGAGGGGCAGGTTGTGGCAGCATGGTCAGTGCATGTGTTGCCCGATGAGAGAGGCCCAGAGGGGCAGGTCCACTGGCTGTGTGAGCAGGACAGGTAGCAGTGTTCTGGCAGCATGGGGAGGGCATGTGTTGCCCCATGAGAGAGGCCAGAGGGGCAGGTCGTGGCAGCATGGGGAGTGCATGTGTTGCCCGATGAGAGAGGCCCAGAGGGGCAGGTCCACTGGCTGTGTGAGCAGGACAGGTAGCAGTGTTGTGGCAGCATGGGGAGGGCATGTGTTGCCCCATGAGAGAGGCCCAGAGGGGCAGGTCGTGGCAGCATGGGGAGTGCATGTGTTGCCCGATGAGAGAGGCCCAGAGGGGCAGGTCCACTGGCTGTGTGAGCAGGACAGGTAGCAGTGTTGTGGCAGCATGGGGAGGGCATGTGTTGCCCCATGAGAGAGGCCCAGAGGGGCAGGTCCTCCTGGCAAGGTTGTTATCGTCAGTGACGGTGTCCATGCTGTTTGCTGGTGGAGGGCAGTTTCAGCAGTCCCACGGTGTCTAACCATCTGTTTCTAGAGTTAGGAATATGAAAACAACAATGCTGTATTTCACTGTCAACTATATATCCACCAGACCAGAGAGAGAGAGAGAGAGAGAGAGAGAAGGTATTCTGTTGGCATTTTCACAAGTAACACCGAAACGTGTTGCTAAGGGGTTTACCAAGTATTGATGGATTAGAAAACGATACATTGGACTTTGCCACCTGCCTCGATTTTCCTTGTATGACGTCAAAACATTTTTATAACGTCGTATTACGATTAATATCCTGGCTGGAGAGCTATCTTGTTTCTCATCATATTGCATTAAAACGTGTTCGTACTGTTGTAAAGTTGAGTATGTCATCTCGTTAGGAACACGTGACGAAATCCGTATGCCACATTCGAAAAGTGATGATTTTTTTTTTTTTTTTTTTTTTGCATGAGTAAATAAGCGAGTCCGTGTGATCAAGAAGTGTCGTCTCTCTCTCTCTCTCTCTCTCTCTCTCTCTCTCTCTCTCTCTCTCTCTCTCTCTCTGTGCGCGTTCGTGCATATATGTGTGCACATGCGTGCATATGTGTGACCATGATAAACTTTAACGTTGGCATTTTTTTTCAGTAAGTACAACCAAAAGTGTCATAACATTTTGTAGAATGATAAAATTTACCAAGACCTTTCCAGCCATTCCTTGAAGGACGCTGTCACTCAAACGTGATGGCCTTATAATCTATAATGAACATTTTTCCAGTCTTTTGACCAACGCTACAAGTGCCTGTACGTCTCTGTCTCTCACATGCCAGACCGACGCTGAAATCCATTAGGAAAGTAAGTGTAGAAGACAGCCGTGTCATGCAGACTCAGACCAACGTGGGACTTCATAGTGTCATCTTCATCCTCCTGGATCAGCAAACGAACTGTGTCTTTGTCCTTGGGAGAGTCGTGTCTTTGTCCTTGGGAGAGTCGTGTCCTTGTCCTTGGGAGAGTCGTGTCTGTGTCCTTGGGAGAGTCGTGTCTGTGTCCTTGGAGAGTCGTGTCTGTGTCCTTGGGAGAGTCGTGTCCTTGTCCTTGGGAGAGTCTTGTCCTTGGGAGAGTCGTGCCTGTGTCCTTGGGAGAGTCGTGTCCTTGTCCTTGGGAGAGTCTTGTCCTTGGGAGAGTCGTGTCTGTGTCCTTGGGAGAGTCGTGTCCTTGTCCTTGGGAGAGTCGTGTCTGTGTCCTTGGGAGAGTCGTGTCTCAGTGTCCTTGGGAGAGTCGTGTCTGTGTCCTTGGGAGAGTCGTGTCTGTGTCCTTGGGAGAGTCGTGTTTCAGTGTCCTTGGGAGAGTCGTGTCTGTGTCATTGGGAGAGTCGTGTCCTTGGGAGAGTCTTGTCCTTGGGAGAGTCTTGTCCTTGGGAGAGTCGTGTCTGTGTCCTTGGGAGAGTCGTGTCCTTGTCCTTGGGAGAGTCGTGTCCTTGTCCTTGGGAGAGTCGTGTCTGTGTCCTTGGGAGAGTCGTGTCTTTGTCCTTGGGAGAGTCGTGTCTTGCTCAGCAGTGAACAGTGTCTTTGTCCTTGGTCAGAGTCGTGTCTTGGTCAGAGTCGTGTCTTGGTCAGCGGTGTCGCAAAGGTCATGGGGACTGTCTTTGGATGGACATGGTGGCGCCCTCTGGAGGGAGACACTCGCTCACACTGGCTTCATAACCTGACAGTTCTTGTTGACAGTAAGAGGTTTAGTAGGTGGCGTCTTGCGTAGGTCGGATCAGAACATGTTAACAGGTACCACGGAACACTGTCAGCGTGACTCGGCAACGCAGCAGTGTCTTCTGTGCTGGGCTGGCCCATGACTGTGTAAGGTCAGCGGCGGGACAAACCAGGGTTCGGATATGGACAGGAAGCTGGAATGAAGGGCTGGAGGCATTGACACTGAAGTGACACGGAAGATGGGACATGAGAAAAAGATTTGTTATGCCACAACAGTATGTGGGGTGATCTTCATGGTGAATCAGAGTAACGTAGTGTTAAAGCGCGATTAAAGCAGTTTCTTTCTAGCTTTAACAATAACTAATCCTCACAAGAAAACTCATGGAAATGCGTTGTCAATTTGACACTGTTGCCAGATAAGATCAGAAATGACGATTTCAACCCAACTGGTGTGTCAGCTACAGTAGATATGTATCTGACGGTTAAAATGTTATAATAAACATGCATGAGGTTGCTGACAATTGCATTCAATATGAACTGGCCACACACAAGTTTTTTAAAGTGTCGTGGAAACACACACACACACACACACACACACACACACACACACACACACACACACACACATCGAGAAAAAAAATCACTAGCTTTCTTGTGAGGACAATGTGGTGTAGCGTATATGGACTAGTCCGCACGCAGTGACGCCTCCATGATGAAACTGAAACTGAGGACAATGACCCAGCTGTGCGAAAGCCAGTACAGCGTGTGACAGCACTGGAGAGAGAGAGAGAGAGAGAGAGAGAGAGAGAGAGAGGAGAGAGAGAGAGAGAGAGGAGAGAGAGAGAGAGAGAGATCTGTACCACCGGGTGCTGTTACATCTCCCTTGAGCTGAATTTTCGCATGTGCAACACACACCTTGTTCAAACACTGCTGCCCTGTCCTCGTGCAGGTCTTATTTAATTAAGGGCTGTGTTTGCAAACACCACCATTGCCTGAGGATTTCTTCACTGTTTGCTATCACTGCCTTTCTTATGTTGATTAAGGAACACTGAGACAGAGAGAGAGAGAGAGAGAGAGAGAGAGAGAGAGAGAGAGAGAGAGAGAGAGAGAGGCAGGTAGGCAGACAGTCTGACAGACAGGCAGAGAATGAGACAATATGCGAGAGAGAAAACTGACTGCCTTTGATTTGACACAGAGAGAGAGAGAGAGAGAGAGAGAGAGAGGAGAGAGAAGAGAGAGAGCTTTTCCCCTAGTACATTGTTACAGACAGACAGATAAACAGACGGACAGAGACAGAAAGAGAGAATTAGGCAGATTGCTAATTATAAGACATAACAAAGAAAAGCAATTTACCGATTTGATTCGCGTGTCATGGATACATGCAACAACACCATGCATAATGCAGAGTGGGTGAGAGGGAGAGAGGCATGAAGACAACAGCTCATCAGTTTCAAAGTGAGGTGACTGAAGGCAGAAACTGAAACAAATTTTTAAAAGAATTGTTAGTGATTTCGCAAGACAATATGGTCAAAAACAGATTACTAGACAAAACACGATGCGTTTTGACCTCATATGTCTTTTTCAGGTAAAGTGAGCAAGATTCAGGACAATGAAAACGAAGAACGAGCAATCACTTATCTTTTCATGGATGAAAAGATAAGTGACAATGGCTCACTCAACAACTGGCCAGCAGTGGGTGTGTAGGGAGAGAGGGATGAAGACAATAGCTCAGTGAACACTTGGCCAGCAGTGGGTGTGTAGGGAGAGAGGGATGAAGACAATAGCTCAGTGAACACCTGGCCAGCAGTCGGTGTGTAGGGAGAGAGGGATGATGAAGACAATAGCTCAATGAACACTTGGCCAGCAGTGGGTATGTATGGAGAGAGGGATGATGAAGAGAGTAGCTCAATGAACACTTGGCCAGCAGTGGATGTGTAGGGAGAGAGGGATGAAGACAATAGCTCAGTGAACACCTGGCCAGCAGTGGGTGTGTAAGGAGAGAGGGATGATGAAGACAATAGCTCAATGAACACTTGGCCAGCAGTGGGTGTGTAGGGAGAGAGGGATGATGAAGACAATAGCTCAATGAACACCTGGCCAGCAGTGGGTATGTAGGGAGAGAGGGATGATGAAGACAATAGCTCAGTGAACACCTGGCCAGCAGTGGGTGTGTAGGGAAAGAGGGATGATGAAGACAATAGCTCAATGAACACCTGGCCAGCAGTGGGTATGTAGGGAGAGAGGGATGAATACAATAGCTCAATGAACACTTGGCCAGCAGTGGGTGTGTAGGGAGAGAGGGATGAAGACAATAGCTCAGTGAACACCTGGCCAGCAGTGGGTGTGTAGGGAGAGAAGGATGATGAAGACAATAGCTCAATGAACACCTGGCCAGCAGTGGGTATGTAGGGAGAGAGGGATGAATACAATAGCTCAATGAACACTTGGCCAGCAGTGGGTGTGTAGGGAGAGAGGGATGAAGACAATAGCTCAGTGAACACCTGGCCAGCAGTGGGTGTGTAGGGAGAGAGGGATGATGAAGACAATAGCTCAATGAACACCTGGCCAGCAGTGGGTATGTAGGGAGAGAGGGATGAATACAATAGCTCAATGAACACTTGGCCAGCAGTGGGTGTGTAGGGAGAGAGGGATGAAGACAATAGCTCAGTGAACACCTGGCCAGCAGTGGGTGTGTAGGGAGAGAGGGATGATGAAGACAATAGCTCAATGAACACTTGGCCAGCAGTGGGTGTGTAGGGAGAGAGGCATGAAGACAATAGCTCAGTGAACACCTGGCCAGCAGTGGGTGTGTAGGGAGAGAGGGGTGAAGACAATAGCTCAATGAACATCTGGCCAGCAGTGGGTGTGTAGGGAGAGAGGGATGATGAAGACAATAGCTCAGTGAACACCTGGCCAGCAGTGGGTGTGTAGGGAGAGAGGGGTGAAGACAATAGCTTAATGAACACTTGGCCAGCAGTGGGTCTGTAGGGAGAGAGGCTTGATGAAGACAATAGCTCAGTGAACACTTGGCCAGCAGTGGGTGTGTAGGGAGAGAGGGATGATGAAGACAATAGCTCAATGAACACCTGGCTAGCAGTGGGTATGTAGGGAGAGAGGCATGAAGACAATAGCTCAGTGAACACCTGGCCAGCAGTGGGTGTGTAGGGAGAGAGGCGTGATGAAGACAATAGCTCAATGAACACCTGGCCAGCAGTGGGTGTGTGGGGAGAGAGGGATGAAGACAATAGCTCAATGAACACCTGGCCAGCAGTGGGTGTGTGGGGAGAGAGGGATGAAGACAATAGCTCAATGAACACCTGGCCAGCAGTGGGTGTGTGGGGAGAGAGGCATGAAGACAATAGCTCAATGAACACTTGTCGCGTACAGCACGTGCACGTGGCAGACAGCACCGTCACAAGCAGACAACACAGCAAGTTCTCATTTCTAAGAGTTCGGTGACCAGGCGGTTCCTTATGCGCTTTTCTCCCACCTTCGCATTTCAGTGTCTACCGCTCTCTCTCCGTCGCTCTCTTTCCCCTTACTCCTTGTTTTAGCGTCACTGCTCCTTTCCCCTCCCGTCACCCTCTTTCCTCTTGTCCCACGTGTTACAGCATCCTGAACTGTTTCCTCCTCTGTCTGTCTGTCTGTCTGTCTGTCTGTCTGTCTGTCTGTCTGTCTGTCTCTCTCTCTCTCTCTCTCTCTCTCTCTCTCTCTCTCTCTCTCTCTCAGTGCTGTCACACGCTGTATTGGCTTTCACACACTGGGTCATTGTCCTCACAAGAAAGCTAGTGATTTTTTTTCTCTGTGTGTGTGTGCGTGTGTGCGTGCGTGCGTGCGTGCGTGTGTGTGTGTGTGTGTGTGTGTGTGTGTGTGTGTGTGTGTGTGTGTGTGTGTGTGTGATATGTAGAAAATACAGAACACTCTTCTAATCGTTGTTTTATTGATGATCGTAGGCCGACATTTTGAGGGTAATTGACTGTCTTGCTTCCGCTTTGCATCGTTTCCCGACCGTCCCTCTGTCTGTCTGTCTGTCTGTCTGTCTTTCTCTGTCTCTGTCTCTGTCTCTCTCTGTGTTTCGCGCCTCTCTCTCACTCTCTGTTTCTCTCTCTCTCCCCCCCCTCTCTCTCTCTCTCTCTGCCTTCCCATTTTTGCGTCCGTCCCACTGTCTGTCAGTCCGTTTGTCTGTTTGCACCTTTCCCCATCGATTATTATCCTTGTTTTCCTCCAGCTAGCTTCCATCTCTGTGGTGTGTGTGTGTGTGTGTGTGTGTGTGTGTGAGTGTGTGTGTGTGTGTGTGTGTGTGTGTGTGTGTGTGTGTGTGTTGAGAGAGAGAGAGAGAGGGCGCTCTCTCTGTTTCTGCAAACCCCCCTCTCTCTCTCCCCCGATTCTCTCTCTCTCTCTCTCTCTCTCTCTCTCTCTCTCTCTCTCTCTCTCTCTGTGGAGCAGATGACATCTGTTCAACCACCTCGTGGACATGCCGTGAGGCATGAAGTCCCCTGTGGACAGTGTCGGCTCGTAGGGCTGGGTTGTTGGCTACCCTCCACCATCCTAACCTCTCCCTTCCACCCTCATAGTGAAGGGACAGTATCGGCCTGTAGGGCTGGGTAACTGGCCACACTCCACCATCCTGACCTCATCCTTCCACCCTATAGTGAAGGGACAGTATTGGCCTGTAGGGCGGGGTTGTTGGCTACCCTCCACTCTCATAGTGAAAGGACAGTATCGGCCTGTAGGGCTGGGTGTTGGCTACCCTCCACCCTCATAGTGAAGGGACAGTATCGGCCTGTACAGCTGGGTTGTTGGCTACCCTCCATCTCATAGTGAAGGGACAGTATTGGCCTGTAGGGCTGGGTTGTTGGCTACCCTCCACCCTCATAGTGAAGGGACAGTATCGGCCTGTAGGGCTGGGTTGTTGGCTACCCTCCACCCTCATAGTGAAGGGACAGAATCGGCCTGTAGGGCTGGGTTGTTGGCTACCCTCCACCCTCATAGTGAAGGGACAGAATCGGCCTGTAGCGCTGGGTTGTTGGCTGCCCTCCACCCTCATAGTGAAGGGACAGTATCGGCCTGTAGGCCTGGGTTGTTGGCTACCCTCCACCCTCATAGTAAAGGGACAGAAAGGCCTGTAGCGCTGGGTTGTTGGCTACCCTCCACCCTCATAGTGAAGGGACAGAATCGGCCTGTAGCGCTGGGTTGTTGGCTACCCTCCACCCTCATAGTAAAGGGACAGAAAGGCCTGTAGCGCTGGGTTGTTGGCTACCCTCCACCCTCATAGTGAAGGGACAGAATCGGCCTGTAGCGCTGGGTTGTTGGCTACCCTCTACCCTCATAGTGAAGGACAGTATCGCTTGCAGGCTGGCTTGTTGGCTACACTCCACCCTCATAGTGAAGGGACAGTATCGGCCTGTAGGGCTGGGTTGTTGGCTACCCTCCACCCTCATAGTGAAGGGACAGTATCGGCCTGTAGGGCTGGGTTGTTGGCTACCCTCCACCCTCATAGTGAAGGGACAGTATCGGCCTGTAGGGCTGGGTTGTTGGCTACCCTCCACCCTCATAGTGAAGGGACAGTATCGGCCTGTAGGGCTGGGTTGTTGGCTACCCTCCACCATCCTGACCTCCTTTTCCTTCCACCCTTACAGTGAAGGGACAGTGGGGGAGATAGAGTGGGGTATATCATCTCCTCTTCTTTTGCCGCCTCATAGGGTCAGGGAGGAGGGGGAAGGGAGAAGGAAGAGGAAGGGGGAGGTGGGAGGGAGCTTTTTTCCCCATCGGCTCTGTTTGTAAGGTGACAGAACTGGGTTGTTTGCTTTCTTAGTTAAAGAAAACATCCCTTTGACCTGAGTGAAAGTTCACATTGGTCGGTTGTTACATTTCTCATCTGCCAACTGCACGCAAATATGTGTGTGTGTGTGTGTGTGTGTGTGTGTGTGTGTGTGTGTGTGTGTGTGTGTGTGTGTTGGGCGGGGTGGGGTGGGGGGTTGGCGGGGTGAAGAGGGTATCACGGAATGTGTTTTGGATGTTAAGTGGGATTGGTTCTACGTGCAGTCTACATCACTCCTAAAAAGCCGAGAATGATCCAAGGTTAAAAGAACTGGCTCTGAAGATGTTAGAGGTCAATTTTCTAGTTGCCTCAAGTGGAATAATGTCCCACAGAAATGTTTGTTAGATTCACAAGGGCC
>CM065716.1:115902158-115907158 GCA_033310375.1 Conus canariensis
TTAAAAAAAAAAAGAAGAAGAAAAAAGAATAAAAGGACATCATCGCAGGCTGAACGAACACAGCACTCAGTGAAAAGACCTTAATCCTGCACAGACTGAAACCACGTGGTGTCTGAATGAAACAGCGTTCTATAAAAAGGATGCTAAACCTGCACAGTGTGAATGAACACAGCATTGTGTAAACAGGATGCCGAACCTGCACAGCGTGAATGAACACAGCGTTGTGTAAACAGGATGCCGAACCTGCACAGCGTGAATGAACACAGCATTGTGTAAACAGGATGCCGAACCTGCACAGCGTGAATGAACACAGCATTGTGTAAACAGGATGCCGAACCTGCACAGCGTGAATGAACACAGCGTTGTGTAAACAGGATGCCGAACCTGCACAGCGTGAATGAACACAGCATTGTGTAAACAGGATGCCGAACCTGCACAGCGTGAATGAACACAGCATTGTGTAAACAGGATGCCGAACCTGCACAGCGTGAATGAACACAGCGTTGTGTAAACAGGATGCCGAACCTGCACAGCGTGAATGAACACAGCTTGTGTAAACAGGATGCCGAACCTGCACAGCGTGAATGAACACAGCATTGTGTAAACAGGATGCCGAACCTGCACAGCGTGAATGAACACAGCATTGTGTAAACAGGATGCCGAACCTGCACAGCGTGAATGAACACAGCATTGTGTAAACAGGATGCCGAACCTGCACAGCGTGAATGAACCTGCATTAGTGTAAAAGACGACCTGAACAGGATGCCGAACCTGCACAGCGTGAATGAACACAGCGTTGTGTAAACAGGATGCCGAACCTGCACAGCGTGAATGAACACAGCATTGTGTAAACAGGATGCCGAACCTGCACAGCGTGAATGAACACAGCATTGTGTAAACAGGATGCCGAACCTGCACAGCGTGAATGAACACAGCATTGTGTAAACAGGATGCCGAACCTGCACAGCGTGAATGAACACAGCATTGTGTAAACAGGATGCCGAACCTGCACAGCGTGAATGAACACAGCATTGTGTAAACAGGATGTCAAATCTGCACAGCGTGAATGAACAGAGCATTGTGTGAAAGGACGTAAACCCTGCAATAGTGAATCAACATGACGTTTCTATTAAAGGACCTAAGTGCAGTCTGAATAAACACATCCGTCTGTGAAAACACATAACTCCGATGAAAGGACGTCATTCCTGCCAACTCTCAACGAATACAACATTCTATCATAGGAAGTCAACCCTGCGCAGTGTCAGTAAACACAGTCTCCAATTTAGACAAAAAAGAAAAAAAAGATGTAAACCTTGCGCAGCCTATAGAACACATTCTTGTATAAAAGCCATGTAAAACGCTGCGTTATCATAGAAACATACTATTCTCTTTGAGAAAAAAAAGAAACAAGCTCAGTGTCAGTGATAAGAGCCTTAAATAAAACAATAAAACACTATATTCTTTGAAAAGAATGTAAAACCTGCGGCGTAAGAATAAACACAACAGTCTTTGAAGGATGTTTTCCTGGCAGGGTCTGAACGACCTCACCATTCTGTAGATGAACGTGCGCAGTGTGAGTGACAAGAGCATTAAATGAAACGATGTAAACCTTACGCAGTCTATATGTTTTCTGCGCCCGGAATAGATCTTTTCGGGCGCAGATCGGCCGGACCAGCCATGTACGCACTCGCCCCCGATCTCAGGATGATTAGATGGTCTTCGTCGTCTCGACGGGCAACAAACATAATGTTTTCTGTGAAAAATAACGTCAACCCTGCGCAGTCTGTACAAGCATTCTAATCTTTAAAAGAACGTTAACCCAAAGCAGTCTCAATAATCAGAGCATGAAATGAAACGACCTTAACCCGGCGCAGTCTCAATGAATGCGACAATCCTTAAAAGAAAATAATCCTTTAGCTGTCTGAAAATGTTGTGAGAACAACGGTTAGTTCAGTGAATGCATAAAAGTGATATCATTTGCTTTGAAAGGAAGATCTAATGTTTCATTGAACGGCGATATCCGCTTTCCTCTAGAAAACAATGGTCCGAAGTGATTTCTCTATCATCGCTCTCTCCTGATTACAGTTCTTGTCTGAAAATCAGAAAACAGCATATGAAGCCATTGTTCCTTCAATTAGGGCCATGGTCTGTGCAGACACAACAGACGGTGGTGGACACAGACAACGGAAATTAATGGTCCATAAACTGTGGACCAGGTTGACAAATGAGACACCATTCTGTTCCTACACCTCCAGTGACTGTCTTCTGTCCGCCATGTTTCAGACGTCACAGAAGAGGTGCTGAATGCATGTTGTCGCGCCGTTATTGGACACTTTAAAAGCTGTCATTTCCTACTCGTCTCACACACTCAGCCGTTGTCTGACGTGTGTGTGTATGTGTGTGTGTGTGTGTGTGTGTGTGTGTGTGTGTGTGTGTGTGTGTTTATAGCCAGGCACGTGGTTCAGCTGGTGATTTGGTGCCTTTGAAAGGCGGCGCAGGATTAACATCCTTTTATCGAATGCTACTTTCACTCCGAGTGCGCAGGATTTCAGTCATTTTGTGGAATGCTTCGTCCCTTCAGACCGCCTACCCTCCTCTTTTTTCACAGATAAATAGAATGTTGTGTTTCTTTAGATTGAGCAGGGTTTAAGTCCATCCATAGTAGGTGGTGTTCCCATAGACTGCGCAGGATTTACGTCCATTTGTAAAATGCCGTGTTCCTTCAGAATCCGCAGGGTTTAAATCTCTGTCTGTCTGTCTGTCTCTCTGTCCCTCTGTCCGTCTCTCTGTCTGTCTGTCTGTCTGTCTCTCTCTCTCTCTCTCTCTCTCTCTCTCTCTCTCTCCTCTGTCCCTCTGTCCGTCTCTTTGTCTCTGTCTGTCTGTCTGTCTGTCTCTCTGCTCTGTCTGTCTGTCTGTCTCTCTCTGTCTGTCTCTCTCTGTTTGTCTCTCTGTCCCTCTGTCCGTCTCTTTGTCTCTGTCTGCCTGTCTGTCTCTCTGCTCTGTCTGTCTGTCTGTCTGTCTGTCTGTCTGTCTCTCTCTCTCTCTCTCTCTCTCTGAGTGTCTCTCTCTCTCTCTTCTCTCTCTCACTCTTAAAAATAGAATGTTGTCTTTACTCAGACTGCGCGAGGTTCACGTCTGTTTAGAAAATGATTTGTTGATTTAAACTTCACAAGCTTTATCAGGCCAAGAGTTGCAGAATTATTTAATGATTGATGTAATACTTAGAAGGTGAGTATTGTTCCACTGTTGTCAATGACACTGGCCAGGAAAGATTGGTGACAGAACAGTCCTGACATTCAGCACACAAATATAGTTCTCTCTGAAGTACCATTTCAGGCATTAACCTTATAGAGACCGTTTTAGAGAACTATTTGGTACGCTAACCTTACAAACAGAGCCGTCCCTACAGAACCATTCCTTATAGCATCAGCCTCACAGAGACCTCCGTAAAAACACCCCAAACACCAACCTGACAGCCCTCCGTAAAGAACTCCCCAAACATCACCCTGACAGAGACCTCCGTAAAGAACACCCCAAACACCACCCTGACAGAGACCTCCGTAAAGAACACCCCAAACACCACCCTGACAGAGACCTCCGTAAAGAACACCCCAAACACCACCCTGACAGAGACCTCCGTAAAGAACACCCCAAACACCACCCTGACAGAGCCCTCCGTAAAGAACACCCCAAACACCACCCTGACAGAGACCCTCCGTAAAGAACACCCCAAACACCAGCTTGACAGACCCCCCCCCCCCCCCCCCCCCCCTCTGTAGAACCAGCCCAGACAATAACCTTGCAAACAGGACTACCCCTGAAAGATCATTCCAGACCGCTCCAGAGCGGCGTGACTGCAGGCGGAAACTGAAACCAGGGCAAAACAGAATGGCTTGGCCGACAAACGAAAGAACAAACAGATTACAAAAGAAACACCGCGTTTCCCACCTGTTTGTTCCTCTGCATGCGTAATGAATAACAGTCAGTAGATCAAGACGCTTTGTGTGTACCTTGTAATTTGTTTGTTCCTTCGTCTGGAGGTCCAGCAGTTCTGTGTTCGCTCAATACTAACTTAATGAATGGTGCTCTCCATGCACAGCCATTCCAGACTTACTTTAAACTTTAAAGACACTCCCCTAAAAATCTTTTCCAGATACACAGCTTACAAACAGAGCCGTGCATAAGGAATCGTAGCATACACACGGCTGTCAAACAGCACTCGGAAAAAAAGGCACGAATCTTGCGAACAGAGCCCTCTCTGAAACACACACACACACACACACACACACACACACACACACACACACACACACACACACACACTCACTCTCTCTCTCTCTCTCTCTCTCTCTCTCTCTCTCTCTCTCTCTCTCTCTCTCTCTCCTTCCAAACACAAGGCTCAGAGCGACCCCCCATCTAAACCATTCCAGACACTAACTTGGCAGAGCAGCTCGTTTAGTGGGATGAATTTTCGCTCCATTGTCTTCCATCGATCTTACGGAGCGATAAACCAGCTAACAAGTCGGCGAAGACGATAGGCAGACCCTTGGCTGGGCACAGGCTTTAATGACTGTTCCACCCCCAGTCTGTCTACCCCATGCTGATGAGGCTCACACAATGCCAGAAGTGCAGGGGGGCGGGGGACACAAAGAAGGGGAAGAGGTGGGGGGAGAGGGGGCGGGAGGAAGTGGGTGAGGAGAGGGGGTGGGGGTGGGGGGTCGTGGTGCTGTGATGAGAGATAGGGAACAGAGTCATGTTATTAGATCATCGCTCCACAACGTTGTAAAGTACGTTCAGTTTCACCACATTGTTGATAACGTTCGCCAAAGGAATTGGGGGTGGGGAACGGTCGACCATAAGTAAATGAACGAACACAAATCCGGTGAATCCAGTCTCTTCAACGAAGCGAGAACATTGATCTGAACTTACGTCTGAAAAAAACTTATTAGACGTTGGCAGATGTTGTTATCTGATTGTTGTCGTTTCTCATTAACGGAGCG
>CM065716.1:115909658-115927158 GCA_033310375.1 Conus canariensis
ATGCACATTGCCGTTTAACTGAAAGCAATAATATACATAAATGGCAAAATGGAAGCTAAAATAGGGGGGTGGAGAGCAAAAAGTATAATTATGGTACATGGAGGAGAAAGTGAGAGAGATAGACAGATAGAGAGACAGAGAGCCAGCAGAAACAGAAATTGAGAGAGTATCAACGAAGTACATGACGACAATATATATGAAATGGCAAGTGAAGAACGTAAGATTATAACAGATATGTACAGAAGATATATGGTTGAAAATAAAACCACACAACCACACACACACACACAACACACAGAGAGAAGAGAGAGAGAGAGAGAGAGAGAGAGAGAGAGAGAGGATCAACGAAGTACATACGTATACATGAAAAGGCAAATAAACAAAGTAGGAGCATTAGATTGCTATACAAAGATAGAAGGTTGAAAATAAGAACATCAGACACACATAGTCAAAGAGAGAAAGAGAGAGAGAATAAGAGAGTGAGAGAGAGGCGTTTTACATGACAGTGAAAGTACGCGTTAAAAAATGAACTTGATATTTTCAGTTTCCGAATGATCTGAGTTAGGTTGTATGGTTTCGTAACCACTCTTAATGTGGATTCGAGTTTCATCCGCTCTTCAAAAGGTAATACTGCCAGTTCTGCAAATCTGCTCATGGTTCCTACATTAACGGGAACACCAAGGACTCGCTCACAAGATTAACCATCAGCACTTCGTCACTTTTTTGTTTAATATTCTGGTGCAGAAAAAAAAGGAAACACTCTTGCTGGCTCTAGATGGACGAACAGTTGGGTGAAGAAGAGCGAAGGGGGTGGGTAACGTGGGGGGGGGGGGGGGGGAGGGGCAAACCAGAACCACGAACATTAGATACGTTCTGAGCCGTGGACAGATCTTGACTGATGTGACGGGAGCCTCCCATGGTTTATCCCATAATGTATGCCGTTAATTAACGGCCAGGAACACTGGGAGGGACCAGGCAGTTGAGAAGGCAGCCACCGGACGGCGCCACACCGCTTGCCTAGAAGAAGTCAGACACTGAGTGACTGTGTGACTGTTGAGTTGGCCACTACCTCGCCCCCCCCCCCCCCCCCCCCCCCACACACACACACACACATACACACTCCACCCCTGCTAAAGATCGCCATGCGTCTGTTAGCGTCTGTAGGACTGGTGGGAGGATTGGGATGGGGGGATTGGGTGGGTATGAGAGGGATGGTGCAAGCGCATGCAGGTATGCGTGTGTGTGTGTTTGCGCGCGCGCGCGCGCGCGCGTGTGTGTGTGATATCTGTCTGTCTGCCTGTATGCACACGGATGTGTACGGGGGAAGGTAGGAGAGGCAGAGGAACACCAAAGAGTGAGAGAAGGAGAGCGATGAGAGATTTCTCGAGGATTAATTTTCTTTGCCAGATGTGAGTGAGTTGAAACTGTCCATTTGGTTCTTTCCTAATCTTTGAAATGAAGGAAATCAAGTTTCCCCTAATGACAAAATTGTCGACAATAATACGCCATTTTGTTATATTTCAGTATACAAGTTTAATATATAATGTGCAGGCTTCATTCATCGTCTCTGTGTGTGTGTGTGTGTGTGTGTGTGTTTGTTTCCGTGTGTGTGTGTGTGTGTGTGTGTGTGTGTGCGCGCGCGCGTGCATGTGTGCGTGTGTGTGCATGTGTGCGTGCGCGCGTTTGCGCATGAGTGAGTGTGTGTGCGCGCGCGCGTGTGCGTGTGTGTGTGTGTGTGTGGGCGAGCCAACTAAGAAGCCCTGTAGAGTGCAGGACACAGAGTTATGCCGAAGGAAAAACTGTTCGCAAACAAGGACAGTGATTGACAGTCCTGTTATCTTGGAGCTGCTAAAATGTTCATGAACTAAAGGGCTGAAATGAAAACTCGTTTATGAATCTGTAACGTACACACGCGCGCGCACGCACACAGACACAGACACACACGCACGCACGCACGCACCCCCCCCCCCCCACACACACACACGCACACACGCACGCGCACACACGCACACGCACGCACGCGCGCGCGCGCACACACACACACACACACACACACGCACACACTTGCTCGCACGTTGCACGCGCTCAGAAAGGGAAGGGACAGGAGGGGAGGGGAATTTTTTCCGGGTGTCAAGGCAGAGGAAGCGCACGCGACGATTCGTACACGTGTACGGGCATGTGACAGAATCTTTGCGTGCAGGTCAGAATGTTTTATACAGCCCCCGCTCTCTCTCTCTCTCTCTCTCTCTCTCTCTCTCTCTCTCTCTCTCTCTCTAATACATGCTTAAATCACCTACCATCTCCCTGTAAGACATTGTGAAGGTCCAGCTAACTCGTTCCCATCTACTTTGCCAACATGGAGAGAAGAGAGAGAGAGAGAGAGAGAGAGAGAGAGAGGAGAGAGAGAGAGAGAGAGAGAGATGTTTAGTGCAGGTGAAAGGAAGATTAGGGGGTAGGGTTTAATTGTTAAAAAGCACTCGCCAGTTCCAGTGACCCATCTGTGTTTTTGTTTCCCTAATTCATTGTAATCTCTGCTTGGAAGTACTTCAAAGGTGAGCCTCCAGATCTTGACCTCCCAGTCCAAAGGGAGGTAACAACATGGGACTAATCTTGTCGTCCAACATATACAAGCAATATTGATAAGTAAAATAGACAGATGAAAAACAACAATGAAGTATAACAAAAAATTCTGGAGACTGATTTAGTTTCTTTCCATTAATGTGCACTTAAATTTCCATACGAACAAGGTGAACGCTGTCTCAAGCGGAGCTAAAAATGAAAGAGGAAATCTTTCCAAATAATGGTGTCCGTATAGCCAGTATTAACACTACAGCTATTGTCATATTATTGTAAAAGTAGTAGTTATCCTGTCAGTATTATTCCTTTTCAGCTTTCATCATCATCATCATCATCATCATCATCATCATCATCATCATCATTATCATCATTTTCATCATCATTATTCAAACTCGCATTGTCACCTTCCCAGCAGTCTCTTATTCATTCCACATCTATTTTGCGCCCAGTTTGAGGAGTGTTGTTTGTCTTGCCAGAAGAAGACCAAAGAGGTCGAAGCGCGTCGTGTTTTGTCCTGTAATTTGTCTGTCTCTTTCGTTTGGAGGATCAGCATTTTTTCTTTTGATTTTTTGGGGGGTCTAAATTTTGTTCACCCATTAGTTTTGCCTCTGTGCTTTAAAAACAGTCACGTCCCTGATTGATACGCAGACACCACGACATTGTCACTCTTCCTTAGACATTGTCACTCTTCCTAAGACATTGTCACTCTTCCTCAAACATTGTCACTCTTCCTCAGACATTGTCACTCTTCCTTAGACATTGTCACTCTTCCTAAGACATTTTTTTTACTCTGCCTCAGACATTGTCACTCTTCCTAAGACATTGTCACTCTTCCTTAGACATTGTCACTCTTCCTAAGACATGTTTACTCTGCCTCAGATATTGTCACTCTTCCTTAGACATTTTCACTCTTCCTCAGACATTGTCACTCTTCCTAAGCCATTGTCACTCTTCTTCAGACATTGTCACTCTTCCTTAGACATTTTTACTCTTCCTCAGACATTGTCACTCTTCCTAAGCCATTGTCACTCTTCCTAAGACATTGCCACTCTTCCTTAGACATTTTCACTCTTCCTCAGACATTGCCACGCTTCCTAAGCCATTGTCACTCTTCCTAAGACATTGTCACTCTTCGTTAGACATTGTCACTCTTCCTCAGACATTGTCACTCTTCCTAAGACATTGTCACTCTTCCTCAGACATTGTCACTCTTCCTCAGACATTTTCACTCTTCCTAAGACATTGTCACTCTTCCTAAGACATTGTCACTCTTCCTCAGACATTGGCACTCATCCTTAGACATTGGCAATCTTCCTAAGCCATTGTCACTCTTCTCTTCCTCAGACGTTGTCACTCTTCCTCAGACATTGCCACTCTTCCTAAGATATTGTCACTCTTCCTAAGACATTGTCACTCTTCTTTAGACATTGTCACTCTTCCTAAGACATTGTCACTCTTCCTTAGATATTGTCACTTTTCCTAAGACATTGTCACCCTTCTTTAGACATTGTCACTCTTCCTAAGACATTGTCACTCTTCATCAAACATTGTCACTCTTCCTTAGACATTGTCACTCTTCCTTAGACATTGTCACTCTTCCTAAGACATTGTCACTCTTCCTCGGACATTGTCACTCTTCTTTAGACATTGTCACGCTTCATCAGACATTGTCACTCTTCCTCAGACATTGTCACTCTTCCTCAGACATTGTCACTCTTCCTTAGATATTGTTACTCTTCCATAGACATTGTCACTCTTCGTTAGACATTGTCACTCTTCCAAAGACATTGTCACTCTTCCGTACACATTGTCACTCTTCCTTGGACATTGTCACTCTTCCTCAGACCTTGTCACTCTTCCTAAGACATTGTCACTCTTCCTTGGACATTGTCACTCTTCCTAACACATTGTCAGTCTTCCTAAGACGTTTTCACTCTTCCTAAGACATTGTCACTCTACCTTGGACATTGTCACTCTTCCTAACACATTGTCACTCTTCCTAAGACGTTTTCACTCTTCCTAAGACATTGTCACTCTTCCTTGCACATTGTCACTCTTCCTTAGACATTGCCACTCTTCTTTAGACATTGTCACTCGTCCGAAGACATTGTCACTTTTCCTAAACATGTATCTTGATGGAAGGAACTCTTCATCGTTCGATATTCTGCCAGAGAGTTCAGTTACGTCTGCCTGAATGTGTAGACTCGGTACATTACTCACAGCTTTGTTCCGTTTTTTGTTGGCGTGCTACCTATTGCCTCAGTGTGTATGTGTGTGTGGGGGGGGGGGGGGAGGGGGGGGGAGGAGTGAGGGGGGGGGGTGTCTGCCTAAATGTGTAGACTCAGTACATTACTCACACCTTTGTCCTGTTTATTATTGGTGTGCTACCTATTGCCTCAGTGTGTGTGTGTATGTGTGGGGGGTCTGCCTAAATGTGTAGACTTCGTACATTACTCACAGCTTTGTCCTCTTTGTTATTGGTGTGTTACCTATTGCTTCAGTATGTGTGTGGAGGGGGAGGAGGGAGAAGTGCGCAGCTACTGAGTGATGTTCTTATTTATCGCTCCAGGTCTTTCCAACTTGTACATCCAATGTTCGCTTAGTTTATTCCACCCGCCCCCTTCACGACGTATACAGCTCTAACAGAAATGGAGCTTCAGGGGGTTCTGAGTTCGGGAGAGGATGTTATTAGAGTGACGGAGGAGTGGAGGAGGTGAGTGGGGGGGGGGGGGGGGGGGGGGGTTGTAGAGTAATGCACAAAGAACACTGGAACTACTCTGGTTTCTTTATGCTGGGACCACTAGTTTGATTCAGTCACTGATGTAGTAGGTTATGTGATGTTTATGCTGGGACCACTAGTTTGATTCAGTCACTGATGTAGCAGGTTATGTGATGTTTCTGCAGGGACCACTAGTTTGATTCAGTCACTGATGTAGCAGGTTATGTGATGTTTCTGCTGGGACCACTAGTTTGATTCAGTCACTGATGTAGCAGGTTATGTGAGTTTCTGCTGGGACCACTAGTTTGATTCAGTCACTGATGTAGCAGGTTATGTGATGTTTCTGCTGGGACCACTAGTTTGATTCAGTCACTGATGTAGCAGGTTATGTGATGTTTCTGCTGGGACCACTAGTTTGATTCAGTCACTGATGTAGTAGGTTATGTGATGTTTCTGCTGGGACCACTCGTTTGATTCAGTCACTGATGTAGTAGGTTATGTGATGTTTCTGCTCGGACCACTCGTTTGATTCAGTCACTGATGTAGTAGGTTATGTGATGTTTCTGCTGGGACCACTCGTTTGATTCAGTCACTGATGTAGTAGGTTATGTGATGTTTATGCTGGGACCACTAGTTTGATTCAGTCACTGATGTAGTAGGTTATGTGATGTTTCTGCTCGGACCACTCGTTTGATTCAGTCACTGATGTAGTAGGTTATGTGATGTTTATGCTGGGACCACTAGTTTGATTCAGTCACTGATGTAGTAGGTTATGTGATGTTTATGCTGGGACCACTAGTTTGATTCAGTCACTGATGTAGTAGGTTATGTGATGTTTATTTGCGTGTACACAAGATGCGTCCGCAAAACTCTGTTTCCTTTACCATGCTTTTCAGTTGAAGTCTGTGTAATGCCCTGACATTTTCTGGTGTGTGTGTGTGTATCTGTGTGTGTGTGTGTGTGTGTGTGTGTGTGTGTGTGGGTGCGCGCGCGCGCGCGTTCGTGTGTGTGTGTGTGTGTGTGTGTGTGTGCGCGCGCGCGTTTGCGTACGTCCGTGCGCATGCGTGCGTATGTGTTCGTGCGTACGTATGTGTGTGTGTGTGTGTGTGTCTGTATGCGCGCGCGCGCGCGCGTGTGTGTATGTGTGTGTGTGTGCGCGCGCGCGCGCGCGTTGGAGAGAGAAAGAAGAACAACTCAATCATGAACGAGTCTTGTGCCTTCTTTGGTCATTTATTCTTTTCCCTACTGTTTCCGTTGATTTCCACCCAGTCTACCACACGGGCCCCGCTTACGCCTTTGCCTTTTTTACTATCCCACTACCCTTAGGGCTAGTTTCTTTACACAGTTCATTTGTAAAATCTCGTAGAAAACTGATCGTTTACAAACACGCATCCATGTTCGATTTTTGTACATACCACCACCACCTACTCCTAACTCCTCCCCACCCCCTCCCTCCCCTTGCCTGTACACACACCGATTCCGCTTCCCCTTCCTATATGATTTATTCACGCTGTGTTCTCCAACGTGGACCTCTCTCCCGAACCTCCCCCCTTTTCCCACAGTCAGTCTCTCTATTCTGTGTTTCCCTCTTCCCCTAAAATCTCTCTCTCTCTTCTCTCTCTCTCTCTCTCTCTCTCTCTCTCAAAAATTCGAAGTCCATATGGCAAGCAATAAATGAACTTACGAATAAAACTTCACAGTCAGAGACAAGTCCCATTACCAGCATAACACCAAATGAACTCAACCAACACTTTACAACAGTTGCAGAACACATTGTCAAAGAAAGGAATACTGACTCAAATGAATTACAAAAATTAAAAAAAATTTGCAATGCTATGAACATTCGTCCAGCAACACCAGTTCCGCCTATGACAGTTAGTGATGTTTGCCAAGCTTTATGCCAATTAAAGCAGACAGGAAGCCGCGGACTTGACGGGATTGATGGGAAAATACTGAAACTATCAGCACCTGTTATATGCGAAACTCTTACCTACATTTACAATTTATGCATTGATAAATGTCACTTTCCCGCTCAGGTCAAAGTTGCAAAAGTAATACCCATTGTCAAATCTGGAGACAAATCTGAACCATCGAACTACAGACCTATATCCATTTTGCCAGTTCTGTCCAAGCCCTTGGAAAAACACATAAATAAACATCTTTGCCACCATTTTGACTCCTCCAACCTACTAAATAAAAATCAATCAGGATTCAGGAAAAATCATTCTTGTCATACAGCGCTTACAAACCTAGTAGATCAATGGCTAGCCAGTGTTAATGAGAATAAATATTGTGGCGCACTGTTTGTTGATTTTGCAAAGGCTTTTGATGTAATTGACCACAAATTGTTATGCAGGAAGCTTTTATCATATGGTATAACAGGAAATACCTTCCAACTGATAACATCATTCCTAGAAGATCGTCAACAAATCGTTTGTGTCAACAACGAATTATCAGAGAAGCTACCTATCCAACATGGCGTACCCCAGGGTTCTGTGTTAGGTCCGTTGCTGTTCTCAGTTTATATAAATGATCTCCCCCTTTATATTGAGGATTCATGTGAACTCTTTTGTGATGATACCACTGTCCATACAAGTAGCTCCAGCTTGGAAGCTGTTTTCACTTCATTACAGAAGAATGCTGATATCTTAAGTAACTGGTGCAATGTGAATCACATGTCACTGAATCCTAACAAAACAAAACTAATGCTGATAACAACAAGGCAGAGAAGACAAAACATAACCACACAGCCCTCATCTGTTTTTATCAATAACCAGGAAACTGAAGTGGTGGACAGCCATCGAGTTCTAGGCGTATATGTTGATAATAATCTTTCTTGGTCTTATCACCTTTGCAGTTTATGTAAATCAATATCCAGACAAACATATCAGCTGTGCAAGATTAAGCATTTCTTAAACCTTCATGCCAGGAAATTGTTCCTACACGCACATGTTCTCTCTTCAATCAATTATTGTTCAACACTATTTGATTCTGCTAGTGCTAATGCCATGAAACCTCTTAAGAGTGTCTGCAAAAGAGCACTTAAAGCAGTCCTATTAAAATCATCTAGTCTTAGCGAAGGGGATTATACTAAAGCGGGGGCTCTTCCGTTACAAGAAATGTTTGCTGTCAACAAATATCTGCTAATGCAAAAAATTGCATCGGGTTTAGCACCACAAACTCTTCAGTCCAAATTTAGCATAAACCCTAGGGATTCAACCAAATTCCAGGTTCCCACACCTAGAATAGATCTATTTAAATCAAGCTTATCTTACTCAGGTAGCGTGGTTTGGAATTCACTTCCACTACATTTCCGATGTACTCAAATTACAGAATCCTTCAGGGGAAAACTAATTACACATTTCACAGCAGACCATTGCTATTAGGGACAAAATACATATACCAGGGCACACCCTCTGTTTTGCTGCATATTTAACTGATAACTCGTTTCCTTTCCACTGATGTTTTCAAAACCAGATAATGATAAATGAGAGATATGGTTACTATCGGTTTTATTAATGATTGAAATTATATCATGATGGATGACTGTTGTGGTCGCTGGTTTTATTGGTGCATTGTCACTAACTGATGTCTTAATACTTTGATTTCTTCGAGCACTGCAACTGCAAGGTGATAAATGTGTGTCCGGATTACTGTTGATCATATTGATGTATTGCTCTTTATTCAAATTGATAGTAATGTTTAGCATGTGATATTTTGGATAGAAAAATGGAATTATAATCTCTTGTTTGTTGTATGTTAATTTTTTACAAAAGGAATGTAACTCTCTCTCTCTCTCTCTCTCTCTCTCTCTCTCTCTCTCTCTCTCTCTCTCTCTCTCTCTCTTTCCCATTCGATAGGGGGATCGCTTATTCCATATCTGTGTGTGCTGATTCTTTTCTTCTTTGTCATCAATTTCTTTATTCTTGTTTGTTGTTTCAATCGTTTCTTTTTTTCATTTTTAAAGTCATCTACGCCTTAACTGTTAATGGATGAACTTTTTAATGTTGTGAAGATATGTGTGTTTGTTTAAAGTTTTGCAAGTCTTAGTCACTAGTCATACTTAGTCCCTTAACGGGGCAAGGGCCGGATGAAAAAAAGCATGTGTTTGCTTATCTGTTACCCTTGGAAATAAAGATTATCATCATCATCATCACCATCATCACTCTCTCTCTCTCTCTCTGTGTGTGTGTGTGTGTGTGTGTGTGTGTGTGTGTGTGTGTGTGTGTGTGTGTTTCCATTAGTGTGTCGTCTGTTTGTCTGTTTCTCTACCTGTTTGTCTGCCTGCCTGCCTGCCTGCCTGTCTGTCTGCCCGTCTGTTCCCCTCATTCTTTCTCTGTCTCTCTGTTTCTGTCTGTCTGTCTGTCTGTCTGTCTGTCTGTCTGTCTGTCTGTCTTCTCTCTCTCTCTCTCTCTCTCCTCTCCCTCCCCCCCCCCCCCCCCTCTCCTCCTCTCTACACTAAGTAGCAAAACATTCAGCACACTTTTCGGTGGGTGGAGAATGGCTGGGTGGGCGGTAAAAGAATTGAATGAGTGAAATGTCTGTTGACCCCCATGATGTTGATCAGTCTCAACGAATGATATCTTTGATTTACCTTCTGTATGACTCTGCGTGCGTGCGTGCGTGCGTGTGTGTGTGTGTGTGTGTGTGTGTGTGTGTGTGTGTGTGTGTGTGTGTGTGTTTCAGAGTTCCCGGACCGGGAGAGGATAAATACCCTGACACTGACCGGCACACTGCCCAGTACACTGACCCCGTCGTTCCCCGATGGCACACCGGCGTGTCCACCTCCTCTGCTGAAACCATTACGGACACTACGATTCTTGAGAAGGAAACGTGACGCTGGCATCTTTCGCCTTGAACAGAAATAGCCCGGACAACGATTGATCCTGTGTGTGCGGGCAGCAAGGACCACAAGGAGACATTCATCAGCCGCCGGAGGCAGAGGCAGACAGTCGGGGTGCTATTTGTGGAGCCTTGTCGTGCTTCCTGACCCTCGCTGTCCAACACGTCGCCTGCCTACTGTCATCCCTGCTTTCTTACATCCGGCCTCTTCCGTCTGCCCTGTCCCCCCGTCGCCTTTTCCTCCCTCGGCTGTCGGCCAGCACGTGAGCATCGGCCGGGAATAGCGCGGCAGTCCGTGTGTGGACAGACGGCGGAGAATGTGGTTCATTTCACAGATATCAGCTCTGGTTCAGCACGAGTGATTATTGGTCATCCTTCTCCATCTTTCTTGCCTCAACCCCCCCCCCCCCCCCTCCCCCTTCCTCATTTTCCGTCTACCGGCAGTCCGCAGAAGTGACATCCCCTGTCCGTAGAGTCCCATGCCACTGTGCCACAGAGTGCTGCTGGGAAAACTCGCCCAGCAAACCACATCCGGCGTCAAGGCCGTCGACGTCATCGTGTCCAACATGACGTCAAACGACACGTTATGGAGTGACGGCAACTCGAGCGTTCTGGCCCTCAACCAGCTGGTCAATGTGACGTTTCACAGCACCGTGTCCACTGTGAACTGGACAGGGAACGGCAGTGCAGACAGCTCCGGCCCTCTGGCCAACAAAGTGACCGCGGTCAACAACTCCATCTTCATCAAGATTGTGCTGCTCCTTATACTGACCGCTATTGTGCTTCTGTCCACTTACAAGTTCGTGGTCAGACTGTTTTCTGGATACTCGGAGAAGAAGGACGAAAGCTCGGATTATTATATCGGAATTCAGGATGACTTCGACTAACCCGGGTTATAAGAGTTGTTTCCCTTAGTTGACGATGATAACCAGTTTGTCCCCTTCAGTTGGGGACGTGTTAACACGATTACCTGAAAACGATACATATCTCTCATGAATGACTACTCCAAGCAGCCGGTGGAGAAGGAAAATAGTAATAGAGTGTGACATGGAAAGCACTTCTCACCTGACATTCATATTATTATTTCAAAGAATACCCCCCCTCTCCCTCCCCCCCCCCCCCCCACACACACATTTTTATTGTTCTCTGCATAGAAAATGCACACACATACAAGCACCATCAGACATGACAAAATACACAGCATACAACTGCATAAAACAGAGAACTGTATTGCTTCTACAGTTATGAAATTTTGTATATTATTCAAAGAGATATAGATATGTACGCTATCTTGCCAGTGAGCTCTTCCGAGACGGCTGGCATATTTTTCAGTTTTGTATCTTTTTTTTCAGATATGAAGTATATTGTTGGAATTGAGGTTGTTTGTGTTCGAACTTTACATTTGTAGACCTAAAATGTAGCTAGCAGCAGAATAAAGTCAAATGTACTGTCTGCATTATAACGGTCATCTCATCCAGTTAAAACTATCTTTTCTGTAAGTGGCGTATACTTTCTTTTTGGTCATGACAAACGAAGCATTTCTCAGAGTCAGTTATGTTAATTTCCTGTAGAAATACTTTTGCTTCTAAAATGTGAATCAATTTGATTTGGAACCATTGTAATTTAACATCTTGTGTAAGGCCAATCTTATTGAATGCTTCGTACCAACACACTTCAGTTCCAGGCCTTTCTCTCTACTTGCCAAACATTTGGATTCAGTTGTGTCTTTCTTTAAGATATCGTAATAATAGCTTGCTGCTCTGGGGGCTGAAGAGATAATTGTTAACAGTTTGTTTGAATAATTTGAGGTCTTTATGCTAGCTCCAGTCATACATCTCCTGCATATTTTCTAATAGCACATATGAGCCCATGTAAAGTGACAAAATGAGTCAACAAGCCATACTTTTCAGTGAAAGTCTGGACTGTTAAAAAGCTGTCATCATCATCAAACAAATGTCCGATAAATAGAACATGTTCTCTCTAATCCAGTTCTCATAAGAAGCTGACTTCTTCCCACCTTTAATGTGACTGTTACAGAACAGTGGCTCACAACGGGATTCTTCTGTAGTTTTGACTTGATTTATTTCTCCAAATCATTTGCATGATTCAAAGACATTTTTTATACAATCATGTTTCGGCACATCAAACACACAATGTTCAATTGTGGCAATATTTGGACTCTGAAAGCACGGAAGGTCTTTCTGTTTATGGTTGTTTGATTGTATTTTACGAACCTATGTCAATTGTAATGCATTCAGGTATTTCTTAATATTTCCTATCTGATGCGTTTTACAGATGCTCTTCTATTTATTCCATTTTCCCTTTGAGATCATGCACATTTGTACACTATTTTTTTTAATTTCATTGCAAAAACAGTCAGATGGATTTGGTAACAGCATCCATAAAAATGTAACTTTTCACAGCACCAGTGACTTGAGGAGTATCACCTTACCGAGTGGTGTCATTTGTCGTTTTAACCATATTCTGCACTGCAAATTAATTTCATAGAACCTTTCCTCAAAGTTTACAACTGCACATTCTTTTAGATTTCGTGTGACCCATACCCCTAATATTGTAAAACATTTCGGATTCCATTCCATTCACAAATGTGGCGAAAATTCGTTGATGAATTCCACATATTCCCCAGCCACACCGCTTTCGTATTTTCTGTATTTAACGTAAGCAGAGATGCTCTTCCGAGTTTCTCAATGGTACTAACTGATTCTTCAAAAGATTTTCTCTCTCCTTCCAGCGTAAGCTCACTGTCGTCGGCATACTGAGATGTTTTATTTCCGATGTTTCTAAATTCAATACCTTCAATAGTTTGGTTCTCTTTTATCCTGAGTGCTAAAACATCTACACACATAATAAACAAATATTGAGATAACGGATCACCAAATATTGCGGTAACGGATCACTCTGTTTGCAACTCCTCCCAATGGCAAACCAGCTAGTTAGTATTAAAAAAAGAAGACTGTGGTGTAAGATCGACTCGCCCATAACATTATGCGACCCTTTGACACTTGAATTGAATCTGCTTATTTATGACTAAGATTATTTCATCATTTATGTATGTAGGGGAAAAAGGAGAAATTTCTAGAGCAGCTCAACAGTTTGTAAAGAAAGACATGCCTGCCTTGTAGAGAATGCAAAGTGGGTATGTAGGGGAAAACAGGAAGACATGCCTGCATTGTAGGGAATGCAAAGTGTGTATGTAGGGGGAAACAGAAAGACATGCCTGCATTGTAGGGAATGCAAAGTGTGTATGTAGGGGGAAACAGAAAGACATGCCTGCATTGTAGGGAATGCAAAGTGTGTATATAGGGGAAAACAGAAAGACATGCCTACACTGTAGGGAATGCAAAGTTTGTATGTAGGGGAAAACAGAAAGACATGCCTACATTGTAGGGAATGCAAAGTGTTTATGTAGGGGAAGGCAACAGTCTGTAGACAAAGACATGCCTGCCTTGTAGGGAATGCAAAGTATATATGTAGGGGAAAACAGAAAGACATGCCTACATTGTAGGGAATGCAAAGTGTGTATGTAGGGGAAGGCAACAGTCTGTAGAGAAAGACATGCCTGCATTGTAGGGAATGCAAAGTGACAGCAGTGTCTGGGCCAACGACATCGCCCGCTTACCCAGGCATGCCTACCGTCCCTGACCATCGGGGGTTTGTCCCGGAAAGTTGATTTTAGAAGCCACTGTCCCGGAAATCCCGGATTTGCAACACGCGTCCCGGAAAAAAAATCGGGCGTCCCGAAAAAAAAAATCGGAAGTTAAAAAGCCGTTCTTATCGTGCTGAACAGAACTGAGCCAAGAATATCGTCTGCTAGAGTGGGTAGACGTAATACGCATGCGCGCGAAAAACAAAACAAAACAAAAAAAAAAAACCTCGCTTTCACTTTCAAATCAGAACATGGCGTCGAAGAGGAAACATGATGTCGACACAGAGTCGGATTCTGACTCTTCGGATGGGTCAGAAAGGAGTGAAAAGAAGAAGAAAACGACCGTGAAGCGAGGTTGTGTCCTCAAAACAGAATTCTCGGAAAAGTGGCCTTGTCTATAACAAGGGAGGAAAGGAGTTTCGTTTGCCTTCTGCAAGACGTGTTTCTACCTTGACACTGTTCTGTCCCAGATTTTACGGATTTGTCCCTGATTTCTGTCTGTATTGTCCTTGAAAGCAAATTTTGGGGTAGGCATGCCTGCTAACCGTCTGTGGGGTCAACATTCCTCGTTTATCCTTGAGGTCCACATGATCCTGATGTTGACAGTAATAAAATACACCGAAAGCGGTGGCTCTGTGCTATTCAGATATGTTTTACAGTCTGCTGATGCTCACGTCATCGTTGTCTTTGTGGCAGTGAAAAAGTATACGAACATCGCCACACCCACCCCGTCCCTCCCCATCCTCCTAAAACAATGAAAGGGGGGGGGGATGCTTAGAAGCATCCAACCACTTCTTGTTTATGGAGAATCTATAAGTATTCTGGCATCTTTGAAAATCAGGCATGTTCCGGTTCGTCTGACGCTGTGGGAGTCTGGGGCTTATTGTCCTCTGCTTGGTGTCGTGCGCTTTCTTCCTGCCCTCATGGTTCATTGACTGTCATTTTATCTACAAGGTCTCCATACTCTGCCCTTGGCGTCTGGTGCTGTCTTTCTGCCCTCATGGTTCATTGACTGTCATTTTATCTGTAAGGTCTTCATTCTCTGTCCTTGGCGTCTGGTGCTGTCTTTCTGCCTTCATGGTTCATTGACTGTCATTTTATCTGTAAGGTCTTCATTCTCTGTCCTTGGTGTCTGGTGCTGAGAAACTAAACTCAAAGGCTGGCGTAGCTAGCAGTGCCTCGTTTTACCCATCCCAGGAGTTTCAGGCTATGGCTGATGACCCAAGAGTTATCTGTCCTAGTTTTGAGTCATTATATGGTTAATTATCTTAAACGTATATCCTAGAGGGAGAGGGGGTTGATGTAAAAGTTGATGATCTTAGATTTGTTCACTGGAAGAGTATTAAGCTGTTGTCGATGATCTTACATTCAGATGTTTTAGTTCAGTACTGTCGTTCATGATGGGAGATTTAACTGTCATAGAAGTGTTTTGTTCAGTCCTAATCATTCAGCTTCATGGGGAGATTTAACTGTCATAGAAGTGTTTTGTTCAGTCCTAATCATTCAGCTTCATGGGGAGATTTAACTGTCATAGAAGTGTTGTGTTCAGTCCTAATCATTCAGCTTCATGGGGAGATTGAACTGTCATAGAAGTGTTTTGTTCAGTCCTAATCATTCAGCTTCATGGGGAGATTGAACTGTCATAGAAGTGTTGTGTTCAGTCCTAATCATTCAGCTTCATGGTTTTAGTTTGACTTTCTTTCCCTGTCTTCAGAGGTTACAACATTGTTCATTCTTGTGCATTCATCTTTCTTCAGATTCTGGTTGTGTCACACGAGTTTAGTGTCGTAGGTAGGAACATTACATGTTTGTGACTTTTGAGTTCTGTTTTGTCTCAAGATTTTCAGTGTAAAAGTGAATGATCTCACGTTGGTCTGTCCTTCGAGTTGAATGCAGTGGTTGGTTTTTTTTTTTCTTTACTTATGGTCTTCTCGTATGTGGTGATATCAGAGTGTCAGAAACAAAAGATGTTTAAAAATAGTAGGGGTGGAGGAGGACAACAGGCAGAGCGAAGTAGATGTGTTCGTGGCAGGGAGACGGGCGTACTCGTTGTAAACACAAAACATTAGCCAGGAGCTTACAAGGAGAGTTTTAAAAAGTCTTATGAAAACGCCTGGCAGTATTTGATCGTATTTATGAACATCTTCTGATTTTAAAATCACTAATCACATTTGCTTTTAAATGCAATTTATGATTTTTATGGATTTGTTGTAACGGATTTAACTTTTGCAAAATTAATATTAAACATCTTATATATGCAACATTGCGTAAGTTATTACTGGTCTGTTGTAGCTTTGCTGTCACCAAAGACTGAAAAGTGATTAAGACGAGTCACCGATTTCATTTTCTTCTTTTGCAGATGTGAGCCAAAAAGGGGGTTACGTCCCTTTGTTCTGGGCTGAAAACGATAAAGAACACTGTCAGCAGTTCACTAGTATTTCAACAGGAATTATTCAGAATGAGAAATTAGGTATGGAAAGGAAAATACTGTAGAGGGGAAGAAGTCTGATCTTATCAAGGTCTAGTTCTTAGAAAAGTCAAGATAATCTACTAGTTGTATTTCAGTCCAAGTATTTTTTCTTGAATTAGCAATACCACAGACTAAAACAAGCAAGCAAGCAAAACTAATTTTTCAAGATTGTATAGTCTATGATAATCACAGAGTTCGAGAACACAGACTTTGCCAAGTTTCCAGTCTTGATATAAAGACGTTTTAGGTGATGTATTTACACAGATACAAAAATCTTGAGAAAAGTGTGATGGAGCATTTGTTTAGGGGGTGGGGATAGGGAGAGGGCGGAGGTAATGAAAAATATGGATATCGCCCCTTCCCTCTCTCCCTCCTCTGAATGATTTAAAAAAAATAGCTTTATATATTGCGAGTTTTCATTACTCAGAAGGATGGGATAGGTGTGTGTGTGTGTGTGGGGGGGGGGGGGGGGGGGGGGGGGGGGGGATCTGGGGCATGGGGATATACTCTTTCCTTTCTTATAAGTCTGGGTTGCTTCCTACTATTGGGCCTTTTTAATCATGGTTCACTAGCTTATCATGTGCTTAGGTGTTTTAGTCGACTATGCATCATGAAGTTTTACTGGCCTTAGATGCTTTTCTTTGACTAGTCAGATATGTTTATCTTAAACAAGATCAGTTAAACTTGATCAAACTTATTAGGAAGTATTTACATAGTGTGATCATAGACGTGATGGTGGTTGATTGGTTGGTTGACTGATCGTTGTTTGTGGTCAGCTTTCTGATTACCGTTGTATTTTGGGGCTAGTAAAATTTGATCTGTGTGTGTGTGTGTGTGTGTGTGTGTGTGTGTGTGTGTGTGTGTGTGTGATCGCTATGTCATAGAAACATACAGTTCTGGTCAGCATATTTTCATGCTTTATTTCATATAATGTCAAAAATCATTGTTTTTCTGTTTGTCGTGGTAGTGGAATTGTACTACATATAGGTGTGTATGCATCCATCCCTCAGAAATCTCCTGTTATGGTAATAATGAAAATGAGAATAATACTAATGGCAGTAGAAGCAGTAATAAATCACGATTGTCAATGCAGTTCATCATGGCTGCCATTCTTTTAACAACATCAAAATCTAATCTCACAGTCAGCTGATTCTCAGTCCGGAAGAAAGGGACATAACCTTGCGAAGCTTCCACACCTCAAATCCTCACGGAAACGTGTCTTTTT
>CM065716.1:115929658-116009658 GCA_033310375.1 Conus canariensis
GATTTTAACGGAGTAGGTTTTATGTTTAGACGATTTATTCAAAGTATGGTTCACAGAAGACTTTGCGAATGGGCGCTAATCATTGTAATTGAATAATTTAATTACTGAGACATAAAATGTTTATGCAAATGTTCCTTGAAAAGTTTTAAAGTATTCATGTTTTGTAGATTCGGTGGAAGTGAGTTCCAGACATGGTCCAGAGTAAGCTAGGTTGTTTTGAATAGATCAATGCGTGGGTAGGGAAGAAGGAATTTCGTCGAGCCAGAAAAGCTGATCGATCTTGTAAAAAGGGCATTGATATAACATGGCATAGTATCTGTCAAGATTGTAAACATAAATGATGCCTTGTTGAATTCCAATTGCCTATTCAGAGGAAGTATGTTCAGCGCTTTTAGTTTTTCGTCTGTTGTTAGAGATACAGCTGGATGGAGTAGCTTTGCTGCACGTCTATGGAGATAATTCAGCCTTTTTTGGTGGACGTCACTACTGCCGTCCCACACTGTTGAGGCGTAATTAATACGTGACATTATGTGTGCATTGAAGAAAAGTTTAAGCACATTACTGTTGACGTAGCGCTTTAATTGAGATAACAGGAAAAGATGTTTTGAGACTACCTTGCAAACGTTATTGAGATGAGATTGCCATTTCAATTCTTTATCTATCGTTAACCCTAAAACACGATGCTCGTCTACCTGCTCGATAGAAGTGCCATTCAACTGAAGTTTTAGGCAAAGAGGAGTCAACTGGTGTTTTTGGCGGGTAGCTATAATCATAGATTTGGTTTTGGCTGGGTGTATGACCATTGAGTTTGAATGACACCAGTCTGACACGTCGTTTAGACTTTCCTGGAGAGAAGTTTCTATTGTCTGTAGATCACTACCATTCGTTTGGAGTGATGAGTCATCAGCAAATAAATCTGTCGTGACCTTTTCATCTGATACGGACAATGGTAAATCATTGATGAAGATGCAGAATAGTAGGGGGCCTAGTACAGAGCCCTGTGGGACTCCATGTCTGACAAAGTCTGAAGCGGAAGTTTTGCCATTAAGCACCACATACTGAGTCCTATCGTTCAAGTATGATTGGAATAGTGAGACTGTCGGGGTATGGTTCAAGTAGACAGATAGTTTCTTTAGAAGAATGGAATGATCAACAAGATCAAACGCCTTTTTGAAGTCAAGAAAGACATTTGTGATTGGTTCATATTTGAAAGCCATGAGTCACACATTCGTGATAATGCTGTGTGGCAGGAATGATTAGATCGGAATCCAGATTGGAGTGGGTGAAAATAGTTTGTTTTTTCTCCATGAACTGAGATACGTGTGTGTGTATGTGTCTTTCAAGGGGTTTGGATAGAATCGAAAGTAAGGATATAGGTCTGAAATTATTTGGATCCGACAAATCATTTGATTTTGGAAGGGGGATCACTTTGGCGTTTTTGAACGCCTGAGGGTAAACATTAGTTTCAATGGATAAATTATATGTGTATGTAAGAGACTCAACAATGTAAGGTAGAGCGAGTTTGAGATGAAATGCGGGTATGTTATCAGGACCCATGGATTTTTTATTCTTTAACTGCGCTATGTGCATACCTACTTCATGTACAGCAAGAAGGGGAATTTTGACTGAGTTACTGGATCCAAGTTTTTGTTTGCAAAATGATATTAGGGAAGTCGGGCATGTATATTCATTTGGTGCTCTTATAGTCTGTGAAACTTGAGTAAGAGTATCTGATAATGACAGAAAGTGGGTATTAAATTTGTCCGGGGTGATGTTTGTGCTTGAATTTTGTGAATCTGTACGCTTGTTGCGTACAATAGTGTTTATTGCCCTCCACATTGGCGCTGTGGATTTTGCGTCCGTTATCATTTGACTGAAGTAGTCTCGTTTGGCTTTTTCAACTTCGTTTGAAACAAAGTTTCTCTGCTCTTTATATTCGTCAAACAAATTTACTGCCTTGAGTTGGTCACGTAGTACCATTTCTTGTAGCAATTCTGGCGTTAACCACGGGTTCATCTGCGGATGCCTAACTCTTTTTTGATGTAACGGCGCGTGTTTATTTATGATGGTGAGGAATGTTTGGTACCAGAAGGACAGTGCATCATTGACGTCTGAGTAATTATAAGTTAAGTGAAATGGGGAAGTGTTTAAGTCATAGAGGTATGCTGCTTCATTAAACTTTTTGAAAGAGCGGTATTGGATGGTCGTGTGACCTTTGGGTGGTGGTTTTGGGAGCCTTAAGGACCACGTGCAGAAAACTGGACAGTGATCACTAATACCAGCATGTACCACTGAAACATCTAGTATTGCAGATTTGTTGTTAGTGTATACATGATCAATAAGAGTCGCAGTTGTTTTAGTTATTCTCGTTGGGGTTTGTACTAACTGATGGGGTGCATGAAGTGATAGTGTACTTGTCCAAGCTGGTTGTTGTTTTAACATGTCAATATTAAAGTCCCCTAACAATAGTATATTTGAATTGTTGTGACAGATCCAATCCATCATTTGTACAAAGTTGTCATACCATTCGTATGCGGAAGATGGGTGTCTATATAAATGTCCGATTAATAATGGCGGTGATTTGGAGGGTTTTTTTTATTTCAATCCAGATACATTCGACAGTATTAGTTTCAAGATCAGTTCTGCGTCGGTTAATGTGGGCAATTGATTGATGAATGTATACGGCAAGGCCAGTATGTTGGGGTTGATCACTGTCGCGTCGTTCTATGTTGTATTCAGGAATGCTAATAAGGTTATCTGTGATGCGAGAGTCTAACCTTGTTTCACCTATGCCAAATACTTGTACTGGATGGGGTGACTGTTTTAAGAGTGATGAGATTTCATGGACCTTATTAAATAAATGATAGACATTGAGATGTCCAACTTGAAGTCCTGGGACAGCGGGATTATGGTAAGGCATGGGTAGTAAGGGAACAGTGACACAAATCGACGAGGAAGACAGATTTCACAAAACAGACACAGAGAATTATAGGTAAAAAACAACAACAACAACAACAGAATACAGGTGAGAAAAGTAACGTTTGTGGATAACGCACAATAATGGCAAACGCACAGGAAGAATTTAAAGGTTAACTATTATACCTAAAACAGATAACAGAATGTATCTTTAGAAAATTCAATTAGTCAGTAAAACAACAAACAACAAAAAAAGAGCAATGGTTGAAGCACGATGTCGAACAAATAGAAAGAAAGAAAACAAAGTATTAAGCTTAAAGCAATGAATGACGATAACACACACACACACCAAAAAAAAAAAAAAAAGTTTACAGCGGTGCAAATAAAGAGGATGCGATGAGTGCTATGAGCACAATCCACTTTAGAGCAGGTTTAGAGAGTGTAGATGAAGAAAAGGGAAACAAAGCAAAAAAAAAAAAAAAGAGAGAGACAAAAACAAAAACAAACAATTAAACAAACAACAACAACAAAACCAAGAAGAAAAGAAAATTTTTTTTTAATATCTGTGATTCACGAACAGTTTGTGGCGGTGAGAAAGTAGTCCTGGTCCCAATGTCAGGAGGTTGGCCCAAAGTTTCTTCTCAGTCCACAAAACGACAGCACCAGCACGAGCCGCCTATTTCACTTCAAAGTTTGCAATGTCAGCCTAAAATGACAATCGTCTTCACACGCCGGTAGATCGGAAGTGTAGCACAATGAACACAATCGATGTTCTGAGCACAACCAAAAACACAAATAAGTGAGTGTTCACATATCCTCAGTGTCCATGAGTAGACCATCTGATATACTTGTTCGGAAAAAAAAGAACAACAAAAAACAAACAAAAAAAAAAACAGTAAGAAAGGAAGGTGAAGGGATTGGGGGTGGGGGGGGGGGGGGGTGGAGTGGTGAGGGTATGGCTATTTAAACTTGTGGAACTTGTATTAAACATGGTGGAGCTTGCATATAAATTTGCGCTCTCACGAACGCGCGTACACGCGCTTGTATTCACGCGCGCGCGCGCGCATCCAGAGAGAGAGAGAGAGAGAGAGAGAGAGAGAGAGCGAAAAATTGCTGGACAATTATTTTCTAGCAGTGTAGCAGGTCTGTAGTAGGCACACTTTCTTCACTGATTCGATGTTGAAGCATGTTTGTGTATAGCAGACGACTTCGCAAGTAAACGTCGTTCGCCAACGGGTGCACCAGTCGTGATATGATGCCAAACACCACAGACCAGGCACAGATCCAGGTGTTATGATCAGACCACATCACGTGCCTCTGATGACAGCAACACAAGGCAACAGTGGCCACAGAGACACAATGTACATCGTGCAGCAATTTGTTCAGTGAGTTCTCGTCCTTCTTGCAGACGCTTTTCTTATGCGTATAGTGTAATCACACATTCTGGCTCCAACATCGGTATATAACTGTGAGGGGAATGTACCACATATGTAATCTCTCTTTTTGAAGACGGCAGCCACATAATTCCAGCCATACTTGTCTCGTTTACCAGAGAGGTATTTGACATGGAGCAGTTTGATTGATTTGGATCCTATGTGGATCTTCTCCTGAGACGTAACAACCATTTACAAATTGCTGTCAAGTTGTCTGATAGTTTCTTTTCTTTTCATCTTCACTGATAGTGGTCAGGTTCTTGTTGTTTGGTCTTTATTCACATTGAGTCGGACCGTGTTTTTTCATCTGTTCATCCAGTATGAGCAATCAAAGTTTGTGTCAAAATGTTTAGGTCGAACAGAAATGAACACAGCGTGTGGGAAACGGAACGTAAGTTCAAAATTAACAGAGAAAAATGATGACCTCTCGTCCCACGCTGAACTTCGGGGGTCATTGGCCTCCCATCGATGTCGGACGGCTTACGTTGACGAACGCATCTTCACAGAAAAGTCATCATGCTGTTTTTTTCATCATGCTGTTTTTATGTTATAATCATGAATTTGACTTTCAGAAAACTGCTATTAGTGTGACAGTTCCTACATTATCAGACCCAGTCTGAACTGGGTGAACCATAGGGTTGTGAACACACACACACACACACACACACACACACACACACACACACGCGCGCGCGCGCGCATACACACACACACCCTTACACACACACACACAGACACACACACACACAAAACACACGCACACACACATACGCGCGCACACACACACACACACATACGCACACACACACACACACACACACACACACACAATCTAACACTTTTTTTCAGTTTACAGTTGGTTAGTATAACACAACATAAAACAATTAAGGGATTTGGTACCGTGGGGGGGCGGGGGGGGGGGGGGGGGGGGGGAATTCCACCTCTCTGTCTGTCTGTCTGTCTCTCTTTCTTTCTGCGTGTATGAGTCGGGGAATAGAGTGAGTGAAAGTGTGGGTGGAATCATTGACGATTGTGACTTTATTTCACTCCGCCAGCCAAATGTCAAACGTCAGTTCATCACCACGCACAAACAACAGCAGCTGGCGTACCACGCTCACACGTAAACCACACTGCTATGACGTGTACACCAGCCAGGGAACAAAGGAGAGAGAGAGAGAGAGAGAGAGAGGCAGAGCAGAAAGAGTGTGGGTTTATGGCGTGATAAATACCATGTCCTGGCACACTACGTGTAACGATGTAACACAGACAGTGACTACAGAGAGACACACACAGCGGCGAGGAGGCTGCCAGACAACTGCAGGAGTTTGGTAGAAAGTGGGGAGGAGGGGGTGGGGTGTGTGAAGGGTGAAGGTGGTGGCGGTAACAGTCAAGTTGAAGAACAGTCAAGTTGAAGACTTCCAGACATAACAACTGCAGATAAAGGCACAGGGAGATTCATCTCTGTGATGCTTTACCTTGTACCCTTGGCTAGCCGTCTGCCTGACTGTCTGCATGCCAGACTGGCTGGCTTTCCGCCTGTCAGTCTGCATGCATGTCTTTGATTGCCAGTCTGTCCTTGGGGAAAGAGAATCTGTACTGTATCTTCTCAATAATAAATATAACAATTCAACGACTTACAACAGAAGTAATTATGACAATAATGATCAGGACGTCATTAAGAGTATTCATTACGTTTGTATGGTGCGCATCTTTTAATCATTTCAGTGCTTTCTTTCTTCTTTGATTTATTCGTTCTCCGTCATTTTCTGGCTTTTTGCTTGACTATTTTTTAAAGATATAATTCTTTATAATGTCTTTGTACACATCGGACAGAGAGCCCCAAAAGAAGAGGCTTATTTTAAGAAAGCACCATGCTGTTTCTTATCGCTCAGTCTTTGTCTCTTCTCTCGTCAGGGAAGATTGATGAGGTACCACTCCCCCCGCCCCCCTTCCCTCCGCCTTTTCCTTCCTTTCTGTACCCTCGTCCTTCTCACCCGTACACACACAACCCTTCTCTCTCTCTCTCTCTTCTCTCTCTAATGAACATACTATGCAATAAACATCTTTTGTAACACCCAGTTTTGTTTCATACATGTTGGTGTGTGTGTGTGTGTGTGTGTGTGTGTGTGTGTGTGTGTGTGTGTGTGTGCGTGCGTGCGTGCGTGTGTGTGTGTGTGTGTGTGTGTGCGCGCGCGCGCGTATGTGTGTGTGTGTGTGTGTGTGTGTGTGTGTGTGTGTGCATATTCGTGCGTGCATGTGTGTGTGTATGTTAGTCTTACCACACAATGAGTGGAAGAAGATCTTGTGGCAATGTGACAGATTGTTTGTAATGCTAGTGTCTGCAGTGTATTGCAGACGACTTTACCAGAAAAACTCGTTCGCCAACGAGTGCTCTAGTCGTCATCTGATGCCAGACACTACAGGCTCGGCAAAGATCCAAACGTTTGTTGTTTCCCATAACAGCACAACAACTCCACAGTGTCCGGAGGGACGCAATCATCACTGTGCAGGAGATTGCTATATGAGCAGAGTTGTGGTATTTTTTTTTCCCCGGATGACGTTTTTACGTGAATTACGTACTTCAATATTTTGGCCCCAATGTTTGAATGTTGTCGTGAGAGGAATACGTTATATGGGTAACCGTAGATTGCAACCCAAGAATGCCATTAAAACCATTATTCTTGACAGGGATACAGGGCATAGATATCGTTGAAATGATCTAAGTGGTGTGGACGTTGTTTATTTTCTATCAGAAACGCCATGACCTTTTACCAATCACTGTCACGTTGCCACATACTTTCCTTTTCGTTGTTGTTGTTGTTGCCTTGTCAGGTTCTTGTTCCTTATTTACATTGATTTCCGCCGTGCGTTGTGATCTGCTCATCTTGTACAGACATTGAAGGTTGGAGTCGAAAGGTGATGGTCCCTCGGGAAATTCCCACGGCATGGGAGGAATGAAATACACGTAGAAAATGATGATCTTTGATCCATGTCGTTCTGTGAAGGTCATTGATCCTACATCAATGCCGAAAGGCTTCAGTGTATGAAGACATGTTCGCTGAGATGGTCAATGGCCTCTCTCTCTCTCTCTCTCTCTCTCTCTCTCTCTCTCTCTCTCTCTGTTTTTCTCTCTGTCTGTCAGTCTTTCTTTTTCTCACTCTCTTCTCTCTCTCTTTCTCTCTGAATTGTAAATCTGATATTTTTTTATCACAACTATTCCTGCGATAGTTCTTAATTTTTTCGCGCCACTCTGCATTGGGAACTTAGGCAAGCGCACATATCTGGACGTGCATACACACAAATGTACGCTCACACAAACACACATACACGCGCGCGCGTACGCATGCACATATTAAACATTTTCAAGAAACCAGTGGGAGCGTTAGTGTAACAAAACACGTTAAAGATTAATGGAATGGGGCGTTGGAGAGAGAAAAGAGAGAGAGAGAGAGAGAGAGAGAGAGACGGGGAGGGGCTGAGGAGAGTGGAAATGCGTGCGTACATGCGTGCGTGCGTGCGTGCGTGCGTGCGTGCGTGCGTGTGTGTGTATGTGTCTATCTGTGTGTGTGGTGTATGTGTATAGGTGTGTGTTTGTTTCATGATGATGATGACGACTCATTTTCACTCCGTCAACTCATGATTATCCAGAAACTGTCACCCATGGTGACGTTGCTGTGGAAGTTCTGTCGTGTCGTAAACTGTTACCCATGGTGACGTTGCTGTGGAGGTTCTGTCGTGTCGTAAACTGTCATCCATGGTGATGTTGCTGTGGAGGTTCTGTCGTGTCGTAAACTGTCATCCATGGTGATGTTGCTGTGGAGGTTCTGTCGTGTCGTAAACTGTCATCCATGGTGATGTTGCTGTGGAGGTTCTGTCGTGTTGTAAACTGTCATCCATGGTGATGTTGCTGTGGAGGTTCTGTCGTGTCGTAAACTGTCATCCATGGTGATGTTGCTGTGGAGGTTCTGTCGTGTCGTAAACTGTCATCCATGGTGATGTTGCTGTGGAGGTTCTGTCGTGTCGTAAACTGTCATCCATGGTGATGTTGCTGTGGAGGTTCTGTCGTGTCGTGTCCAAAAGCCATTGCAGTGTGGCATCTGCCCGAGAGCAATGAATACGTCCCTTGACGTCTCCACAGAAAGCCGAGTGCGTGGCAGCACCTTACGTCAACACTGCGCAGGCTTCCAAGGGTGGTGCCGCTGTTCATTCCGCAGTTGAAGACAGTATTTTCTGGGGTCCTCTCACGTCTTCGGGTATATCGTTTCCTTCATTCCAAGGAAGTGTTCATTAAAAGAAGACAAAGAGTAGTGTAGCAGTCATAGTGTTGATTTTTCTAGTTACACTGGAAATAGACATGGCTATACCAGTGCCGTCTTATTGCCCATTGTGGCTAATTAACAGATTTCTGACCTTTAGTTCTCTTCTTGTGTTCGTCCTTGATCATATGCCCATCTTGCTGGAAGCATGTGGAAATATTGATTGAGCTGTCAGCTGTTTGAACATGCTGGAAGCATGTGGAAATATTGATTGAGCCGTCAGCTGTTTGAACATGGTAGCGTAGAAAGCGATGGTCATTAGCCTGTATGAATCACATTAGGGTGATGATTAACGTCTATAATCTACCTAGTGATGATACCATGCATAAATGTGACTCAGAGTTTGCAAACATTGCTCTACATGTTCCTGGGAAGATCTGTCAGCTGTGATTGACCTGATATCAGATCACCTTGTCCTTGTCACCACTTGGCAAATTAAAGATATAGAATACAAACATACGTGCATGTTTTCCTCTTTACAGAGAGAGAGAGAGAGAGAGAGAGAGAGAGAGAGAGAGAGAGAGAGACAGACAGACAGACAGACAGACAGAGAGAGACAGACAGACAGACAGAGAGACTGAGAGACCGTGACAGAGACAGAGAGACAAACAGGAGAGAGAGAGAGAGAGAGAGAGAGAGAGAGAGAGAGAGAGAGAGAGAGAGAGAGAGAGAGAGAGAGAAGACAAGACAAGACAAGACAAGACAAAATTCTTTATTTACGAGGATAATAGATAAGCACTGATGTGCTTTTTTACATCCAGTCCTCGCCCTGAGTAGGGTCAACAATATAAAATAAAAGGTAACAAAGGAAGCATGCAAAAGTGACTAGAACTACAATACAATACGGGATTAAAATTTAAAAGAGAGAGAGAGAGAGAGAGAGAGAGAGAGAGAGAGAGAGAGAGAGAGAGAGAGAGAGAGAGAGAGAGAGAGAGGACGCAGGAGCGAAGGGAGTGCAGGGTAAGTCTGCAGAGAGAGAGAGAGAGAGAGAGAGAGAGAGAGAGAGAGAGAGAGAGAGAGAGAGAGAGAGAGAGAGAGAGGGTGGGGGGAAAGAGGCGAGAGTGGGTGTGATAAGAGAGCATGTTTAGAACAATCTGACAATCAAAAAATTCCAAAGAGATACAAGACAATCGATTCTGAAGCACCGGGGGAGGGAGGGGGGGGGGGGGGGGGGGGGGCGATAGAAATAAAGCACAAGTGGAGGTGGGAAATGCATAATGATAGCCCAGTCGCTACGGGTAGGAGGGGATGTCATATGGATAATAAATCAAGTCATTCCAGCAGAACCGTGAGGAGAGAGAGAGAGAGGAGAGAGAGAGAGAGAGAGAGAGAGAGAGAGTCACATAAGAATACAAGCATATCGACAGAATGACAAGAGGGCAGGAGGTAATAGGAAATCACACACACACACACACACACACACACACACACACACACACACACACACACCACACACACATGTACTCATATAAGACATACTTACTAAACAAAATAACATACATGTGCATTTCAAGTACAAAACACTTTCTAAATAGTCAGGTATATATATAAGGCAAAGAGGGTGGTGGTGATTGGTGGTGGATTTATGGCGGAGTATGTAAGTACTGGCACATAAGATGGTTGAAATAATGGTGTTTGAAGGTTGATATGCATTGGCGTTGTTTGGTTGATGCAGGGAGCGAGTTCCATTGACAGGAACCTGAATATGTTAAACTGGATTTGAATAAGTCAATTCTAGGAACAGGGACATGAAGTTTGGGTAGAGTCCTTGTGGAATTTATTGAGAATCTGTGAACTAATGTTGAGGGTGCCTTCCCAGACACAATCTTGTGCATTATGATCCCTTTGTTGTATTGTAATCTCAGACTTAATGGGAGAACTTGAATCTTTTTATAGTCCGAGTCCAGAAGACTACTGCTTTTAGGAGGACTAATTTGAGTGCTCGCTTGTGTAGGCTTAACAATGGTTTGAGAGTGTTAGCGCTAGCACAGTCCCATAGTGTAGATCCATAGTCTATGTATGATTGAATATGAGACTGGAAAAAGAGCTTGCGTGAATGCAGGTCGAGGAAGCGTTTGATTTTGGAGAGTTGATAAACTTTCTGTGAAACTTTTTTGCATAGTGAGGTTATGTGAGCTTGCCAACTCATATTGTTATCAATTGTTATTCCTAGCACTTTGAGGCATGTAACCTATTCAACGGGTTCATTTTTAAGATGTACAGGAGGAAACTTAAGAGTGAATTTTGTCTTTTTTGCCTAGTTGTGATAAGCATGGATTTAGTTTTTTGAGGGTGAAGCGACATGTGATTTAGTTCAGTCCATTTGACGAGGTCATTCGCACTTTCTTGTAAAGTGTGTGCAAGAACAGTAACACCAGAATGATTTGTATGTATTGTTGTATCATCAGCAAAGAGTTCACAGGTGGATGTGATATGGAGAGGTAAATCATTGATGTAAATTGTGAACAGTAAGGGACCCAGGATAGAGCCTTGTGGGACGCCATAGGAAAGTGTTTGAAATGAAGAGAAAGTTGTATTAATTTTTACACATTGTTGCCTATTTGTGAGATATGAGTGAAAAAGCGTAAGTGTTTTTGTGGATAAGCCATACAATTTTAGTTTTCTAAGTAGAAGGTTATGGTCTATCACATCGAATGCTTTTTTGAAATCAATAAATAGGACACCACAATATCTGTTGTTGTTAATGCTATTTAGCCAGTCATCAACCAGGTTGATTAGGGCTGAGTGGCATGAATGGTTGTGTCGAAACCCGGACTGTCTTGGATGAAGCAAGTGGTATGTTTTAAGGTGGTGTATTGTGTGCTTGTTTATGTGTTTTTCCAAAGGTTTGGAAATAGTGGAAATGATTGAGATTGGTCTGTAGTTTGCAGGGTCTGAGCTGTCACCTGCTTTGTAGATAGGTATGACTTTCGCTTTTTTGAAACTATCGGGAAAATGATTTTTGTCGATGCATAAATTGAAGACGTATGTTAACGTGTCTGTAATTGCTGGAGCTGATAGTTTGAGGATTTTGCCGTCTAGGCCATCCACCCCGCAGGTACCTGACTGTTTAAGGTGCGTTAGGTAGTGATAAACTTCGAAAACTGTTATTGGTGGAATGTCAAGTTCAGACTTGATGTTTTTATCTTGGCAATATTGTTTCAGTTTTTGTAGGTCGTTTGATCTGGATGAATCTGTCGTGACAATTTTATTGGCAATAGTGCAAAAGTGGGTGTTCAGCTGTTCGACAGAGATGTCTTTAATTATAGTTGATTTTGAAGAACATTGATTGTTTGTAAGCTCGTTAATAGCTCTCCATACCAATTTTGGGTTCTGGTTTGAGGATATTAGTTCTCGATAGTATTTCGTTTTTTCTCTGCGCTTCTGTGAATTTATTGCATTTCTCAGTTTTCTAGATTCCTCTTCATAGCCATGTTGTTTAAGCATATCTCTAAGGTAACCTGCCTCCTGTAACTCTTTAGTGTACCATGCCGGTTTAGGATCATGTCGTACTCTAATCGTTTTTAGAGGGGCGTGTTTATCATAAATTTCAGTAAATGTTTTGATCCAAAATTCTACTGCAAGATCTGGATTAGTTATGTTGAAAACTGAAGAGAGATTTGAGTTAAGCAAGTCATGCAGAAAGTCTTGGTTGTTAAAGCTTGTAAAGCAACGGTAGGTCATTGTTTTGTGTTCCGTTTTTGGGAATTTTTACTCCTTTTTTGGACCATGTGACACAAACTGGATAATGATCACTACAGTTTAGAACAGGGACGCAGATTTCTGTTATGTTAGTTTTATCTGAAACATAAATATGGTCGATAAGTGTCTTGGAGTTTGGTGTGACTCTCGTTGGAGATTCAATGAGCTGATGCAGATTGAATAGACTGAATGCTTGCGTCGATTGGTTCTGTACTTTCAGAAGGTCTATGTTAAAGTCTCCAAGTAAAATGATTTCCTTGGATTCAAGCGAGACTGCATCCATCATCGTAATTAATTTGTCGACCCAGTTTACTCTTTCGGATGGGTTCCTGTAGCAGAATCCAACCAAAATAGAAGGGTTTCTTTTCAGCTTAACTTCTATCCAAACACATTCCACACCGTTGCTTTCTAGGTGTGGAAGTCGTTTGAAGCTAAGGGTTTCGCTGATATAGATAAGAAGACCCGTCTCTTTCGCAAGTGAAGGATCTTTCCGGACTGTGTTGTATCCTGGAATAGTTACGTCATTGTCGCTAATGTGTGCAGCTAATCTGGATTCTGAGAGTCCTAAGATATGAAAAGGTTTACCATGATTCCAAATCAGTGTTGAAATATCTGATGTCTTGTTAACTGCATGTTGGATATTAAGGTGACAGATTCGGAGTCCTTCTTTGCATGGCCATGCAGATTGGTTCTTGCTCATTTCTAGTTGTGTACTGATGTGATGATAAAAGGAGATGACGATTTTGCACGTTAATTGACGTTAAGATTTGTATAATCAAGGAACACAATATAAATTACATAAAAGGGAGAGAAAACGGGGCTGGTTTACACACCGTAACAACTTTAGTAAACCAGAAGCGTATGAGAAGCCGCGAAAACAAACAACAACAACAACAACAACAACAACAAAAAAACAAACAAACAAACAAACAAAAATCTTCACAGTATATGCCCTTAGGATCCGCGGCCAAATGATATACTTACGGATACACCTTTCTGAAATGAAAATGTACACTCCCTCACAAAGGACGCACTTCTAAAGCAGAATTAAAGTTAAGGGGGCAGAATATGAGGAGAGAAAAAGGTAACTGAAACTTAAGACAAAAAAAGCAAAGAAACCAACAACTCAAAATGAAAACAAGTGGGAAAAAAAACAACAACAAAAAACACAGAGAGAGGAGAGAGAGAGAGAGAGAGAGAGAGAGAGAGAGAGAGAGAGAGAGAGACAGACAGATAGACAAACAGAGAGAGAGATAGACAGCCACACAGACAGACAGACAGATAGACAGACAGAATGATTGCCTTACAGACGCAGATCCAAACCCACAATTACAGAGAGAGAGAGAGAGAGAGAGAGAGAGAGAGAGAGAGAGAGAGAGAGAGAGAGAGAGAGAGAGAGCCAACACACGCAAACCGGGCAGAAAATGACCGCTTTGCCATGACGCTAAAGACCATACAGCAACGCATTCATGCGGACGGAACCCCCTAAACGACCCTGCTAACTGCCCATGCTCAGTTTGACGGCCCCCTGCCTGCAGCACTCATCCCGTGCTGATGGAAGCCTTCCAGCTGGATGGCCTGGCCTCACAGAACTGATGTCAGGCAGGGACGGCATTACAAGGCTAATGACCTCAGAGCAGGGCGGCCTGGGGCAACAGCAGAGCGAAGATTTGTGTTGGAAATGCGTCACTTCTGGGGAATAAGGACAGTCTGGCCGTTTACGATCATGTCCCATACAAGGCCGTTTTCTAAAGCCGGCGCCAAAGAAGATACATTGAACGTTGCGAATAGTATTTATGAAACCTATGTCATGATTCCAATGTCATTCTACTTAACGCTTTCTAAAGCCAGAAGCACAAATGAATAACTCATCAGAGCGGGAAATAATGAGGAGGCTAAAGCGTACACCATGATATGTAGCCACCGAAGTCTTCAGAAATAGCAACAAACAGCAAACCAAGACAGTTCACCAACTGAGTAAGTCACGTCCACACACACACACACACACACACACACACACACACTCACACACACACGCGCACGCACGCACGCACGCACGCACGCACGCACGCACGCACACACACACACACACACACACACACACACACACACACACACACACACCCTTCACATCATTTTCAAGATGAAACTTTCCACACTCGTCTTTCGTTTAAAGGGTAGGGAGTGTGATGGAGGAACTGGGTGAGATTTTTTTTTTGAGGGTTCGTACAGGTGGATATGGGAGAACGGGGGCGGGGGGAGGGGGGGGGGGTGCAGGTTTATTCACAACTACTGCAGCTTTGACCGAAAACAAAATTACTGGGCGCCAAACGAGGAAGTAAACAAATTACCCCCCCCCCCCCCCACACACACACACACACGCACACACACACCGCGCTTGCACACGCGTGCACATTTGAAAACACACCAGCATTAGCAGGGACAATCAATTACACATTGACATACACGAACAACAAGCGAGCGAGAGAGAGAGAGAGAGAGAGAGAGAGAGAGAGAGAGAGAGAGAGAGAGAGAGAGAGAGCAGGGGTCTTTGAACTCCACGCGGAAAGAACGCCAAGAGTCAATGTCAATCAACTGTGTGTGAAGAATTGTTCAGCCGGTTTCCTGGTCGATGCTGTCGTCAGAGCCAGCTGGGTACAACGCCCTGCTCCGCCTGCTATGTCATGGCTACGGGATCCATTTTGTTGAAAACGATGGAGTCGTCATTCAGAAGAGTAAAAACATGACCAGAAGTGTGAGGTACCAGGGAAAATGAAATCGATTGTGTTTCTGCTCAAAGAGGTTTTCCAAACGGTGTGTTCAGTAATTAGTGTCATTGGACTTGTTTGTTTTGTTTTTATTTTCAAAGAAAATTATGCAGAGAGAGAGAGAGAGGAGAGAGAGAGAGAGGAGAGAGAGAGAGAGAGAGAGAGGAGAAAACGAACGAATGTGGGAACGAATATTTCTAATGAGGGTAAAGAATAAGCACACAATAGGCTTATGTTCATCGTTATTTTCATGAAATAAATCTATTGTGCGCTTACTCTTTTCTTGCCCTTTAAAACAATGAAAGAAACAAAATTTAGGAGAAAAAAAAACGGCCGACGTTCTATCCTCCTCACCTTCCACAACGCTGTTGTTGTTATTGTTGTTGTTGTTGTTGTTGTTTGTTGTCCGTCGAAACGACGAAGACCATCTAGTCATCCTGAGGTCAGGGGTGGGTGCGTAGATGGCTGGTCAGGCCGATCTGCGCCCGGAAAGATCTATCACAGTACGGACAGGGGACGGTGGCAGCAGCTGGAGATCTGTTGACACTGATCTTCCTGATCATCCTGCGCTGCTCAGCTGCAGCAGTTCTGTTACTTTCACATGTCTCTGCACCTTTGCGGACAACTGGTCGCCACCCGTCTCTGTCCTGGGCACAACGCTATGTTATGTATGTAAAGCACAATCTTAACTCTACAGAGCAAAGGCATATGCACACTATGATTTGAAATATCTTATCTACAAGTGTTGAGAGAGAGAGAGAGAGAGAGAGAGAGAGAGAGAGAGAGAGAGAGAGAGAGAGAGAGAGAGAGAGAATTATGTAATGAGGGAAAAGAATAAACACACAATAGGCTTGTTTATATCTTGCTCTTGGAAACAAAATTTAAGAAACAAACCAGCCCACTTTCTGCCCCCTCACCCTCCACAACGTTTTGCATACAAAGTACAATCTGAATTCAACAGTACAGGCACACAACAGGATGTTCTCATCATTCGTGTCTTTGCATATCCTGCATCAAGCCTTCAAGCCCGTCTACCCTGTGCAGTGGCGTCCAGTTTCTAAAATAATTTAAAATCCTTTTAGATTTTTATCCCCAGTTACTGGCCTCTGTAAGCTGTGTTCAAGTTTCACACGCATATAGAACTTGGACACTCACAGCAGAGCTACAAAGAAGAATTCTGGCAACTGAAATGAGATGCTACAGAAAGATTTTTGGCATCAATTACACAGACCACGTGACAAATGAAGAAGTCCACAGAATAATTCAACAGGCAATTGGACCCCACGAAGACCTACTCACAGTCGTCAAGAAGCGGAAAATGAAGTGGTACGGACATGTGTCCCGTTCAGCAGGCCTTGCAAAGACAGTCCTGCAAGGAACAGTCAGAGGAAGCCGCAATAGAGGAAGACAAAGGAAGAGGTGGGAAGACAATATCCGAGAGTGGACTGGAATGAGCCTGGCGGAATCACAGCGAGCGGTGGAAGACAGGGACAGATGGAGGAGAGTGGTGGCCGGATCATCAGGGGTGCCCCAACGACAATAGACGATGTCAAGGGATAGGTAAAAGGTAACAAGATGCAAAGCATATAAACGTACTCCCAGTTTATCCTGAATACGTGTGAGATATTCCATAAAGAGGAAAAACCGTCTTGGGCTGGTGTAACCGTCAGTAATGACTATTCTAGTAAACATCGGTCATCATCTGTGGTCTATAATGGATATACTTACAAATTTTCAGAAAGATCGGCCAAGAAAGTTCTGAGATTTTCCATAAAGAAAAACCATTATGGGCCGTTAGGAACGGCTATAACAGTAAACTTAAATATTGGGCATCATCCGTGACCCCAAATCAACATACCTACAAATTTTCAGGAATATCGGCCACGTACTTTCTGAGATATTCCATGAAAAAGAAAAACCGTTAGGGGCCGTTATAGCCGTTAGTAACGGCCATAACGGTAACCTAACACGTCGGGCATCATCCGTGACCCATAATGAACATACCTACAAATTTTCAGAAAGATCGACAAAGCGCTTTCTGAGAAATTCCATAAAGAAGAAAAACCGTTATGAGTCGTTATAGCAGTTAGTAAACTAAAACATCGGGCATCATCCGTGACCCATAGTGAACATACCTGCTAACTTTCACAAAGATCGGCCAAGTACTTTCTGGGATGTTCCATAAAGAAGAAAAACCGTTACAGTCCGTTACAGCCGTTAGTAACGGCTATAGCGGTAAATTAAACGTCGGGCATCATCCGTGACCCATAATGAACATACCTGCTAATTTTCACAAAGATCGGCCAAGTAATTTCTGAGATATTTCATGAAGAAGAAAATCCGTTACAGCCGTTAGTAACGGCTATAGCGGTAAACTAAAACATCGAGCATTATTCGTGACCCATAATGAACATACCTGCTAATTTTCACAAAGATCGGCCAAGTACTTTCTTAGATATTCCATGAAGAAGAAAAACCGTTACAGGCCGTTAGTAACGGCTATAACGGTAACCTAAAACATCGGGCATTATTCGTGACCCATAATGACATACCTACAAATTCTCAGAAAGATCGGCCTAGTACCTTTTTAGATATTACATAAAGAAGAAAAACCGTTACAGACCGTTACAGCCGTTAGTAACGGTTATAACGGGGTAAACTAAAACATCGGGCATCATCCGTGACCCGTAATGAACATACCTGCTAATTTTCACAAAGATCGGCCAAGTACTTTCTTAGATATTCCATGAAGGAGAAAAACCGTTACAGGCCGTTACAGCCGTTAGTAACGGTTATAACGGGGTAAACTAAAACATCAGGCATCATCCGTGACCCACAATGAACATACCCGCTAATTGTCACAAAGATCGGCCGAGTACTTTCTGAGATATTCCATGAAGAAGAAAAACCGTTACAGGACGTTACAGCCGTTAGTAACGGTTATAACGGGGTAAACTAAAACATCGGGCATCATCCGTGACTCATAATGAACATACCTGCTAATTTTCACAAAGATCGACCGAGTCCTTTCTGAGATATTCCATGAAGAAGAAAAACCGTTACAGGCCGTTACAGCCATTAGTAACGGCTATAAAGGTAACCTAAAACATCGGGCATTATTCTTGACGCAAAAGAACATGCCTACAAATTTTCAGAAAGATCGACCAAGTACTGTCTGAGATATTCCATAAAGAAGAAAAGCCGTTACAGCCGTTAGTAACGGCTATAACAGGGTAAACTAAAACATCAGGCATCATCCGTGACCCATAATGAACATAACTGCTAATTTTCACAAAGATCGACCGAGTACTTTCCGAGATATTCCATGAAGAGAGAAAAACCGTTACAGGCCGTTACAGCCGTTAGTAACGGCTGTAACGGTAAACTAAAACATCGGGCATCATTCGTGACCCATAATGAACATACCTACAAATTTTCAGAAAGATCGGCCCAGTAGTTTTGTCTGGAGCGAGTGGAACACATTTTGACCACGGACGGACGGACGGACGGACAGAAGGACGGACGGACAGACAGACAGACAGACAGACAGACAGACAGACACACACACACACACACACACACACACACACACACACACACACACACACACACACACACGCAGACAGCATTTCTTCGTTCCCATCTAAAGTACTCCCTGTTCTATCAGAACTGGGAGTATAAAAAGGTAAGCTGTGTCTTTTCCCTTTCCCTAATGTTGCACTATGTCTACTATGTATTGAAAATTCCCATAGTCGCCTTCACTGCCAGATTTGTGGACTTCTGTCATTCGAAGGAGGGGCTGCTTGATTTTGGAATGTTTCTTTATACCTTGGTTAAAAGTTGAAAGTGCTTTTTATCAGCACGTAACCAGACAGCTGTCGCTGGCTAGTTGTGCTGACCTCCACAAGGACACAGAACACACTCACTAAACAACACTTCTAACGATTCCGTACAAGGACACAGAACACACTCACTAAACAACACTTCTAACGATTCCGTACAGTCCCCCTAAGCGTGTTCCTGACTTTCGACGTTCTGTATTAAAACTGGGACGAATTTTGATGTTTACTCCACTCTTTGCCTGAAAACTACAGGCATATGGGTTGTCTCTGTCTGCCTGTCTGTCTGTGTGTCTCTCTCATTTTCTCCGTCTCTGTCTCTGTCTCTGTCTCTCTCTTTCATTCTCTCCGTCACTGTCTGTCTGTCTGTCTCTGTATTTTTTTGTGTAAAGTGAATCAATGAATATGCGTTGACAATGTTGGTTTCTATGCGTGAGAGAGGAAAGCCAGTTAACATAGAGAAATAGGAGAACGGGGATGGAAAAGCAGAGGGGGTAGGTGGGCAGAGGTTGGGAGGGGGGGGGGTATGAAGGAAAGGGTTAGACGTCAGGGATGGAGCCAGAGAACGGGCTGGGAGAGGGAGCCGGGGGTTAGGGATAGAGGGCAGAGACCGAGAGACAAAAACACCACAGCACTTGGACCACCATCAGCACCACCACCACAGCCGCAGCCCCCGCCATCGTCAGACCTTCGACAGAAAGGAATGGGAAGGTGCGAGGATGCAATGGGAGGCGATCAGATCTAGTCTGTATGGTGGTGTCTGGCAATGAATAAAACATGGCCCAACATTGGGCGACAGCGACCCTCTGCATCAACAGGGGTCAACAGTCACTCTGCTGCCTTGTGCTGGAATGAAAAGAAACTGAGACAATTAACCTCACATTATAATGATGATTCCTATAACAGTCAAAAACACATCTACAACTTTCTGCTACTGCTTATAATAGTGAGGATGATAGTGAGGAGGAGGAGGAGGAGGAGGAGGAGGAGAAGGAAGAGGAGGATAATGATGATGATGATGATGATGATGATGATGATGATGATGATGGTGGTGGTGGTGGTGGTGGTGGTGATGATGATGATGATGATGATGATGATGATGATGATGATGATGACGATGATGATGATGATGATGATAATTCATGTTGATTATGTAATCACCCTTTGAGGTTCTGGTAAGGGGCGTGAATTGCATAACAAACCTACCATAAACTCTTCTTTCTAGTTGTCTGAAGGCTTACGAAATATCATTTGGTTTTATTTTCTCTGCAGCAGTTTGGGACAGACATATACTGTAGCGGACTATAATTGAGTCTGGCTCTATTTGTTTGCTTTAGAAGTGATTTGCACAGTTGGAAAGTGATGGGGTGGGAGCAGAGGTACATTAAAAAGTTCAATAAGAAGAAATGCTGAAAGGAAAGGACAAAATCGATGAAACAATACACAGACTGTGGTATTCCACTCATTTTCAAGGGAATGGTCAGTCGTCCGTCCTTCATATATTGTTCGGTGCACACACATCACACCTGCGCTATGTATACATAACAGTGGTTCTTATGTCACACACATCACACCTGCGCTGTGTATACACGGCAGTGGTTCTTATGTCACATACATCACGCCTGCGCTGTGTATACATCTCAGTGGTTCTATGTCACACACTTCACACCTGTGCTGTGTATACATGGCAGTGGTTCTTATGTCACACACACACACACATCACACCTGCACTTTGTATACACGGAAGTGGTTCTTATGTCACACACATCACGCCTGCGCTGTGTATAAACGGTAGTGATTCTTACGTCACACACATCACGCCTACGCTGTGTATACATGTCAGTGGTTCTTATGTCACACACATCACGCCTGCGCTGTGTATACATGTCAGTGGTTCTTATGTCATAAACATCACGCCTGCGCTGTGTATACATGTCAGTGGTTCTTATGCCACAAACATCACGCCTGCGCTGTGTATACATGTCAGTGGTTCTTATGTCACAAACATCACGCCTGCGCTGTGTATACATGTCAGTGGTTCTTATGTCACACACATCACGCCTGCGCTGCGTATGCATGTCAGTGGTTCTTATGTCACACTCATCACACCTGCGCTGTGTATACACGGCAGTGGTTTTTATGTCACACACATCACGCCTACGCTGTGAATACATAACAGTGGTTCTTATGTCACACACTTCACACCTGTACTGTGTATACATGGCAGTGGTTCTTATGCCACAAACATCACTCCTGCGTTGTGCATACATAACAGATGGTTCTTATGTCACAAACATCACGCCTGCGCTGTGTATACATGTCAGTGGTTCTTATGTCACAAACATCACGCCTGCGCTGTGTATACATGTAAGTGGTTCTTATGTCACAAACATCACGCCTGCGCTGTGTATACATGCCAGTGGTTCTTATGTCACAAACATCACGCCTGCGCTGTGTATGCATATCAGTGGTTCTTATAACACACACATCACGCCTGCGCTGTGTATACATGTCAGTGGCTCTTATGTCACACACATCACGCCTACGCTGTGAATACATAACAATGGTTCTTATGTCACACACATCACGCCTGTGCTATACATACATAACAGTGGTTCTTATGTCACACACATCACGCCTGCGCTGTGTATACATAACAGTGGTTCTTATGTCACAAACATCACGCCTGCACTGTGTATACATGTCAGTGGTTCTTATGTGACAAACATCACGCCTGCGGTGTGTATACATAACAGTGGTTTTATGCCACACACATCACGCCTGCGTTGTGCATAAATAAGTGGTTCTTATGTCACGCACATCACGCCTGCGCTGTGTATACATGTCAGTGGTTCTTATGTCACAAACATCACGCCTGCACTGTGTATACATGTCAGTGGTTCTTATGTCACACACATCACGCGTGCGTTGCGCATACATAACAGTAGTTCTTATGTCACGCACATCACGCCTGCGCTGTGTATATATGGCAGTGGTTCTTATGTCACAGACATTACGCCTGCGCTGTGTATACATGGCAGTGGTTCTCATGTCACGCACATCACGCCTGCACTGTGTATACATGGCAGTGGTTCTTATGTCACACACATCACGCCTGCGTTGCGCATACATAACAGTAGTTCTTATGTCACGCACATCACGCCTGCGCTGTGTATACATAGCAGTGGTTCTTATGTCACAAACATTACGCTTGCGCTGTGTATACATGGCAGTGATTCTCATGTCACGCACATCACGCCTGCGCTGTGTATACATGTCAGTGGTTCTTATGTCACAGACATTACGCCTGCGCTGTGCATACATGACAGTGGTTCTTATGTCACGCACATCACGCCTGCGCTGTGTATACATGGCAGTGGTTCTTATGTCACAGAGATTACGCCTGCGCTGTGCATACATAAGTGGTTCTTATGTCACGCACATCACGCCTGCGCTGTGCATACATAAGTGGTTCTTATGTCACGCACATTACGCCTGCGCTGTGCATACATAAGTGGTTCTCATGTCACGCACATTACATGCGCTCTGTATACACAACAGTGGTTCTTATGTCACAGACATTACGCCTGCGCTGTGCATACATGACAGTGGTTCTTATGTCACAAACATCACGCCTGCGCTGTGTATGCATGGTGGTGGTCGTGTCTTGTGTTAAAGGTGTCATTCATTCCATTGTCGTGTCTCTTTCCTACTCCTTCCTCTTCCCTTGTCGTGTCTCTTTCCTACTCCTTCCTCTTCCCCTCCCCAACCTTGCTGCTGCCCCTCAGGGTGTGCGATGCGTCTTTGGTGAGATGTGTGGACACCTCCGAGGACTTGTTGTTCTTGTTGTCCGTTTCTTGTTGTCATAAGGATCAGGTCTGTTTAACTGAACATCCTGTAACTATCGTCTGTCTCTCTCTGTCCGTCTGTCTCTTTCTGTACCCTCTGTCTGTCTGTCTGTCTGTCTGTCTGTCTGTCTGTCTCTCTCTCTCTCTCTCTCTCTCTCTCTCTCTCTCTCTCTAGCAGGCCCTTTACCACATTATAGTAGACCTTTCCATACCCGCAGTATTTATACATGATAGAACACTCTAACTATAGTATATCCAGCACTAAAATTTCGCCATCCTTTGCAAAACAACAGCAGAACATATAAAAACTGTATTCGCTCAAAACAAACGATAGCAGCCCAGTGACAACATGCAGCCAGCCATTCACACAGTACAGCAGACCCACTGCAACAGCAAAGCTGCCTTTGGTTTCAGACCGTTAGGAAGGAAACTTTCCTTTTCCATTGTTCATAGAATTCTTTTTATTTCGATTTTTCTTTCAAATGCTGACGTGTATAAACAGAGCCTTTACGTTTTGATAGCTTCATACTGCCTGTCTATACAGGCAGTGTCCGCAGGAGTATCAGCCTGCGTACGCAGAAAGAATGAAAACATATGTGAAACAGAGAAATTGCACAATCATCTTATTTTGGCCTTTTCAATACCGAACTGGATGGCTACAAAATCATGTCTCCTGGTTCCTTCACTTATGAAATATGGCTTTGTCAAATTTTGTTGGTATGTGTGTGTGCGTGCGTGCGTGCGTGCGTGTGTGTGTGTGTGTGTGTGTGTGTGTGTGTGTGTGTGTGTGTGTGTGTGTGTGCGTGCATGCGTGCGTGCGTGCGTACCTGCCTGCCTGCCTCCGTGAGTGCTTACGTGTGTGTGTGTGTGTGTGTGTGTGTGTGTGTGTGTGTGTGTGTGTGTGTGTGTGTGTGACAGAAGTTATTTACGGGGCTCTTTTGTTTTCGCCTCAAGACATTTTTTTCCTCGCTTACAAACAGACGCGGCATGCTCCCACCGATCGATTATCTCCATTTCCAGTCGGTCCACCTCTCCCCCGCCCCTCCAGCCCACCTCTCTGTCTCTGTCTCTCTCTCATCTTGATGTTATCGACTGAGCACACCGATAAAGGTACTGATGTACTGACAGTCACCATGAAGTGAATCATGTTCTTCATTGAGGGCGATAAATGCTGGAAAAAAATCAAACGATGACGATGGTGGAAATGAAGCATCCATCCCCCAGAGGAAACAAACCGTATAAGAAAATGTACTCTGTGTCTTGCGCAACGACTAAAAATTCAGGGCCATATGGGCCCTCACACGGACGGCGCTGAATTAGTGTCCATGCATATTGGAATATGGCCACGGACGTCATGGCGGATTGAATTAGCTCCCTTTCATCACTCACAGCAGAAAACGGACACTCCGCCAATCACTTGTTCTGTCTGCCCATGGATCGATGACAAATGCGTTTAGGGGCTTTCTCACCTTCCCATCAACCCCCCTCCCTTTCTTCTTCCGTACTGAAGTTCTCTGCTTTTTTACTACACATATGCGTCCCCCCCCACCCCCACACACGAACACATAACACACACACACACACACACCACACACGCGCGCGCGCGCGCGCGCACGCACGCACGGACGCATGCACGCATCTTAGCATTATCCATCTCTCTACTGCATCTCACCAACCCCCTTCCCTAAGCTCTCTTTCTTTCTATCTGTCCACCACATTCCGACCACACCAAGAGAGAGAGAGAGGAGAGAGAGAGAGAGAGAGAGAGAGAGAGAGAGAGAGAGAGAGAGAGAGAGAGAGAGATACGGAAACGGAAAGTTTAATCATGTTTAGGCCATTGCCCCTCATGAAGGGGTGTATATACAAACAATTGTCCAATCTGGCATTTAGAATCAATGACATCATTCGTAATACACTTTGCAATAATTTCAAGAGATGAGAATAGAACGCAATTTTAAAGCCTTGTAAAGATAGATTGACAAACTGCTGATCGTTTTTTTCATGTACACATGCCATAAGCAACGCTAATTTGAACTGATTTGGTACCTTATAATATTTCAACGGTATGTATTGTGCTCTTATGTCGCTTAAAATAGGACAACATAGAACAAAATGTACCTCATCTTCTTTCTCTCTTTGACAAAGCGGGCATAGTAAGTCACCTTCATTGTGTTGTCTATGACGATTACGATGTACTTCGATTTCAGAAATACCAAACCAAAATCTTATCAACACATGCCTCAAATATCTGTCCAAATTGAGTAATAAATATGTTTTAGCGTCCGGAATAGTGCAGAAGGTTCTGTAAACGTTAAACCTGTCACTGTTATTGATATGGTTATTCCAATCCTGCCATCTGCACAAAATTAACCTTTCCCTAAACGTTTCCAGAAACTCGCTTATCCCTTCTACTCCTTGATTGAGCCATACATATCCGAATCCAAACATATACAATTTACAGCGAACGTTTGAAGCCCAGTTTTTCTTGTCACGCAAATCTAAATCGAAACGTATTCTATAGGCCTTAAACGGCAGTCTACATTCGTCCATCCTCGTCAGCTTTAGCCACCTAACACACTTTACAGCTGAATTTATGTAAATAGGATATCGATTTGTTTCTCCATACGCCATGTCATTAGGTGTTCTCATTTCTACACCCAAGAATCTCTTAATAGCAAATAAATGCACCTTTTCGCAATGGAGTGCTGCATTGTCAAGGCCCCATAACTCTGCACCATACTGAACAACAGATTGAACTTGTGAGTCAAATAACTTAAAAAAGGAAGAAGGAGAAGAACACTTTAGCTTAAATAACTTTTGCAAAATACACAATAACGCGTTTTTTTGCTCTACTACTGAGATCACGACATGCAGCAACAAAACTTAACGTTGTTGAAAAATAAATTCCTAGGTATTTGTAAACATTCACAACAGGCATAACAATCCCGTTGTAGGTCCACCTTTCTCTGGCAGCTAAATACCCCCCTTTTCTGAATACCACTATACTGCTTTTATTCATATTGACCTTCAGCTGCAAAACAGCAGCTGCACGTTGAAGACTGTTAATCTGCGTTTGTAATCCAGTGGCAGTCTCTGAGAGTAAGGCCACATCATCTGCCAGAAGTAATATGAACAATTCAAAATAGTCAGACGTAAACATTGCACCATGCCTCCCTCTCCTCATCACCTCTAATGTTAGTTCATTAATGAATAAAGAAAACAAGACATGACTGCAGGCGTCTCCTTGTTTCACTCCACGGGTGCAGTTGATATAATCGGTCACGCTACTTCCACATTTAATTCTGGCTTTGACATTGTCATACATACTACGAATACACCTAAATATCTTGCCTTTGATGCCATTTTTCAATATTATGGGCCATAATAAGTTCCTTTCAACAGAGTCGAAAGCCTTTTCAAAATCAGTGAAGGCTACATATAATTTACGATTGAAACAAAACTTTTTTGAACGAGTGCCAATAATGTAAACATGTGATCAACTGTGGAGTAACCTTTCTTAAATCCTGCTTGATGTTCACCAGTCAGATTATGTTCTTTTATCCATTCCTGCAGTCTGCTATTAATAATTGTGCTGTAAATTTTACTGCTCGTATCACACAGTGAAATGCCTCTATAATTGTTTGGATCGTTAACGTTACCCTTCTTAAACAAGGGCTGCACAATAGAGTTAGTCCAGTTGTCTGGGAACACGCCTTTATCAAACAACATATTAAAAAGCTTTACAAAAAAGTCAACAACTCGGTCCCCACCATACTTCAACAACTCACCAATAATTTCATCCGGTCCGGCAGCTTTTCCATTTTTTAACGTATTTACAGCTAGTTGAACTTCTTCATTTGTTATTGGACGGTTTATAAAACTAATTTCCTCCTCATCGATATCATTGCAATTTCTATATGAATTAGTAACATCTGTTGTTACTTCTAATTCAAGCAAATCTTTAAAATGTTTGAACCAGTCATCGACTGTTAGACTATTTTGAACACGTTTTCTTTTAAAGGATATTTTATGCACAGTTTCCCAAAATTCTCTCTGATTGTTCACTGATGAAATAAGTCTGTCTAACAACATATCGTTATACTGTTTTTCTTTTCTCTTTATCAGATGTTTGTATTCTCTTCTTGCTATGCAGTAGGCATCACTGTCTTCTTTTCTTCTCGTTTTTCTAAGAATAAAAAGCAGCCCTTTTGCCTTAACTTTGATTAACCTACATTCTTTATCATACCAATCACTGTTTTTGTCATACTTTGTTAGATTAATTCTCTTTTTCATACAACTTGCTTGCCTTTTGATCCAGTCATTAAACAGATGCAATAGCACCATTGAAATCATGATCAATTAAGTTTGTGGCACGATCAAGTACCAACAGTGTTTCATCTGATGTCAATTTCTGAGTATAGACTGACCCTAAATCGTTGTTCCACACAAACTTTTCAATGACCTGGTCTATTTCTGTGGGATTTACTTGCGATCTGGTTTTTCTTTCAGAAAATCTAAAATTTAATTCGATAGGCAAATGATCTGATTCTATTCTCTCTGAGATCACCATTTCACATGAAGACGCAAAACCGAAAAACAATTCCTTAGACAGAAGAAAGTAATCATTAACGCTACATCCTGCTTCTGATATGAACGTATAGTTGCCGTCAGCATCCCCATTACATGTGCCATTTAGAATCCACAATCCAAAGGTTGTGCACATATTTAACAAATATCTTCCATAATTATTTATACCATTGTCTGCAGACTTTCTCATGCCTTCAGCAGAAAAAGAACAATCATAAACAAGGTGATCATAAACATCATTTTCATCAAAGATATCTGGACAAATGTCAGAAGTCCTACTATTCAAATCGCCTGACAGAATTACATGCACATCCTCAAACTCAAGTAGAGAATCAAAAAGACATTGTTCAAGCTCACTAATACCATTTTCAACATCAAAATAAGTGTAATATGGTGAACCCTCAGGTGGAAAATAAGTACATACATATAACACATCTTCCATAAAGCCAAAAACGCTCTTATCAACCAAAAATAAAAGAATATTTGGGGAGTCTGTCTTGATTTCATGGACATAGGGTGTAAGTTCAGTTTTAATGAGACATATAACTCCACCAGAATGTCTTCCTTGTTTTGAAACCTTAACTGCTGGTTTACAGAAAATAGTATAGCCCGGAAATACTAAGTTTTGGAAATCCTCTACGAAGGTTTCGACAAGACATATGAAATAAAATTTCAACAAAAAGGGAGTCAAGTCTATATCACTGAATTTAGATAAGAGTCCATTCACATTCCTGTGCAAAAAAGAGAAAGAAACATCACAATCTTTATCATTTTCACAACCATCAAAATGTAACACACTTTCATTCTCACTGACATCTTTCCTTTCACCCCTCAGTGTGTTCCCCTCCAATCGTTCACCAGACACATCATTATCACCCCTGTCCTCTCTTTCCGAGTTAACGTTTTCCTTTTGAGATGCCCCCCTCTTACAACTTCCACTGTCAGTTTGTGTGTCACGTGATACTGATCGGTAAATGTCTTCAACTCTGTTTTCACCACAAATATCCATGTCATCAGTTTTAGAACATAAGAAGGTCGCTTCGCCTGCATTAACACAATCAGTCATATTCATATCAACAAGAACATTTTGATCAATACAATTCAACATAAATTCTTCCTCCACATTTACATGTGACCCCCACCCGACCTTTGTGCGCTCAGTATTTACGACGTCAACGTCAACCGGTTCACAACACAGTTTCCGCACACCACTGCCATCGCACCCGGGCTTTTGGCGTTCTGCACAGCTAGCACGTGCAGATCTGTAGGATGACACCGGTGTCGAGCGGGGCTGGCCGCCCCCTATCTTGACTCTGTAAGAGCTCCCCCCTCTCCCAGATAGTACTTTTTCCCCTCAATAAGGTGATCGAAGATCATAGTCGCTCGCTTGCCCTCCTCTCTGGCCTTCTTTAGAAAGAGAGAGAGAGAGAGAGAGAGAGAGAGAGAGAGAGAGAGAGAGAGAGAGAGAGAGAGAACACGCGCAGACACACACACACACACACACACACACCGCGCGCGCGCGCGCGCGCACACGCACACACATATGGAACAGGAGTGACATCATACAGTTGGCAGTGACTCGGACTTGAATGAGGTCTGTTAAGGGAAACAACCCAGCTGAGCTACTTTTGCTTTTAAGGTTTTCTCCCTTTAAGAAACAACGTTAGCCTGATCACGTTCAGTTTCACTGCTGTCAGTCACACTCAGGTGATGTCACAGACACTAAAATACAGGTGTTCACCTCTCTGATGGAGACAGAGAAAACAAGGCAGTCATTGAAAGGCGTCACTGAGACAAGACTGGTTGGTGTGTGTGTGGTGTGTGTGTGTGTGTGTGTGTGTGTGTGTGTGTGTGTGTGTTTTCTGTGTATGTGTGTGTGTGTGTGTGTGTGTGTGTGTGTATGTGTGTGTGTCTTTCTCTCTGTGTGTGTGTGTGTTTGTGTATGTGTGTTTCTGTGTGTGTGTGTGTGTGTGTGTGTGTGTGTGTGTGTGTGTGTCTTTCTCTGTGTGTGTGTGTGTGTGTTTCTGTGTGCGTGTGTGTGTGTGTGTGTGTGTTTCTGTGTGTGTGTGTGTGTGTGTGTGTGGTGTGTGTGTGTGTGTGTTTCTGTGTGTGTGTGTGTGTGTGTGTTTCTGTGTGTGTGTGTGTGTGTGTGTGTATCTGTGTGTGTGTGTGTGTGTTTTGTGTGTATCTGTGTGTGTGTGTTTGTGTGTGTTGTGTGTGTGTGTGTGTGTTTGTGTGTGTAAGCGCGCGCGCACCCTGTGACCGCGCCTCTCCACCTACACCCCCTTCAGTCAACCATCCATGTCACACCCTGTGACCGCGCCTCTCCACCTCTCCGCGCCTCACCCAGCTCCGCCCAGCTCCAACCGGCTGAAGCCGGTTTCGCTGTTGCTCCGCCGGCTTACCCAGAGTGCCTATTTTATAGTTCTCTAATAGTAAACACTTTACAAACATACATAATGTGTAGGATTATCTGTTTTTAACACTAATTTAGAAAACTTTTGAGACTTTAGTTTTTGCTTAATCCTTCGTTTTTCTTGATCGTCTTCAATAACATCATTTTCACGCATACATTCATCAAATGCGTCTCTATCTTTCATGTGAAATAAAACCACTGTCTTTAATTGCTCTCTAAAGTCTTTTAAAACTGAGTTATATTTTTGACATAAAATCCACACACTTATCCCAGCATGTCTTCCACTGAAAGCCAGTTTCGGCCGAACAGTCATCTATAATAAATAGTGTCTGCGTTCCCCCAAACAGTCTGTACTACCAGTCGGTTGACTGTCAGCTTTTTTGCAAGACCAAGACAACACAATTATAACGACGCAGTAAGTCAGCAGGCCGAGCGTCCTGTTTACGAACTGTGTGCCTCCCTATCAATAAAACACGCCTCGCGCGCCTACTGCGTTTCACCGGGCTCGCGGCGCGCTTTGTCACAAATGTTCTTGAACATTCTCGAATGGGAAGCCACCACTTCGCTGTTTTCAGTGTGCGTGTCGGTTTGTTGGTGTGTGGGGTTTACGACTTAACACAGACAAGAGGCCTTTGTTTACACAGAACACAGCACACAGTCAGTTAGTTGACAATGTACATACCTTCTTCACATCCAGTTAGCTGCCACACCGGCGTGGGTTTTTAGAGCAGCATGTATCTTTGGCGTCAACGCGATGGCTTGTGTAATAGAAATTGTCAGATTTGAGAGTTCCGGATATTTTTCAAAGAGTTCTGTCGTCTTTCTTAGTTTATTAATCCAACGAAGGGAGTACTTCAAATGACTACACATTTTTACTACACTATTTTACACACACACACACACAGCAGCGCGCACACAACAGCAATGTTTAAAGTGTTGAGTCAGTCAGGGAAGGCCGGTCAACTATTCACCAAATGATAGGTCTGTCCGCACAGCGGGCGTGCGCTAACACGTTCTTTGCTATAGCGTGAGCTGCCTCTTTCTCTGTTCTTCATCGCGCTTAACTAGTAGTTGCAGGCCAGCCCGACAACGAATCACTGCACAGCGCCCACGCACATCCTGTTCAGTCACAAAGCAAGTGGCTGACATATCAAATGACAAGTGGTCCTACCAGTTCCACTTTTCACCCCAAGTCCTTAATTAAGTCACCCCAAGTCCTTAATTAAGTCACCCCAAGTCCTTAATTAAGTCACCCCAAGTCCTTAATTAAGTTCTTAATTAAGTCACCCCAAGTCCTTAATTAAGTTACCCCAAGTCCTTAATTAAGTCACCCCAAGTTCTTAATCAAGTTACCCCAAGTTCTTAATCTAGTTCTTAATCAAGTTACCTTAAGTTTTTAATCAAGTTACCTCAAGTTCTTAAGTTACTTTAAGTTTTTACTTAAGTCATCCTCTATGTACAACCAAGTTCTTATTCAAGTCAATTTATAATTATTTATTAAGTTCTTGAAATATTATTCCATCTGAAATGGATCAAAATGATCTTTTGTTGTTGGCGGTTCTGGCATGCTTTTTTGTTTGGCTTCTGTATTTAGTGGTTGAGATTTTTTTGACTGCTTTGGTTTTTGCTGGCGTTGTTTATATATTTTATAACCGTAATAACCACCCCCAGCAGCAATGCCGCCAAAAATGACAATTGTTTTAAGTTCAATATTCCATAAAGACTTTGGTGTTGCAGGCCTTGAATCAACTTGTTCTGGTGTATTTACAGCTGGCATTGAAACAACTGTTGGCGTTGGCGGTGTTATGTTTTCATTATGAGTTATATTCTGTGATTGCAACATTAATTTTTTTTGTTTGTTCCACTCTGCTAATTTTTTTTCCTGCTGCAACGCGCCCAGGATGAGGAGGCTTTTTACTGGTCACTTTCTCCACCTGATTCAATGTTTTCTGATTCTGCTGATTTTCTGGCTCGGTCATTTTGAAGGGAAACAAAATCTATATGATTAAAAGTAATTAATCCCATGATTAATGGCGATAACAATGTTCCAAATCTGTAATACAGATCACAACCTAGAGACTCTAATGACTTTGTTAAAACTGGATCCTGCGTTAAATCATACATAAAATCTTGTTCAGAATCAATGGGAGCAAATCTACTAACTAGTTTAGTGTACAAACTAAGAACCGTTTGCCCAACACTTTTTACCATTCTTGACCCCAGTTGCGCTTCATACCTGTTGTGATACTTTACAATGTCTTGTGGCGACATTTGTTGAATCTGTTCTATGCTGAATTCATTTCCAAGGTACTGTTTTGTTTTTCCACATGCTGCCAAAGAATACAGCCTTTCCTTTTTGGGCATAATAGCTTGGTCATCAACTTGATCATTTGTAATCATAAGTTCAGGAAGTAAATCATCGCAGTTCATGTTTTATTAATAATAATAAATATTATTTTATTTTTTAAAAATGAGCACCGAAAAAACTATTACTAACCTTGTATACCATTCTGCTGTTATTGGAGGCCTAAGTGTAGGATACACAATGCTTGGTAAAAGCCTGTTAAAAATAAAACCAGCAGATCTTGGCAAACTAGACTTTGAAGACTCAGCAAAGCTGATTGCTGTTATTACAGCTTCATTTGCTACGAAAGATTTTTTAGTTAAGCAAGGAATAATTCCAGACAGTATCAATATGTAAAATTAAAAAAAATACATTTATAAAAATGGCTTCACTCGTAATGATGATTGGTGGCGCTGTGGTTAATGCGCTTGCTTTTAGCGGAAGTAATTACGCATTTAGTAAACTACGGGATGACGGCGAGAGAAAAAGACATAACAAAGCTATGGAGCAACTAGCCGCAGCACAAGCTGCGTATGAAAAGCAGAGAATTGAGCAGTTAGATTTTATTAACGATGAACTGAAAAAACAGGGACATGCAGCTTACACATTTAAAGATGTTGATCAAGCAATAAAAGAATATTATCTTGTAACAGGCAAGCCAATCGAGACATTGCCTCCACCAAAATTCAGCGATTTTTATCAACCATCAGAAAAACAAAAGATGCAAGAAATATTGTTTATTGCCTTTGGCATGACCGTTGTGTATTTTGTTGCACATAATATTGGCTGAATAAAAAATGAACAAGATCTATTATTCGCCAAAAGGATATTGGAAGGGAATCACGGCAATTAAAAAGCTAAGCCAAGCAGCTGGAGTCAGTGAACAAACAGCAAAGGAATGGTTATCTAAACAAGCGATTTGGCAAATTTATTTACCAGCGCCTAAACGAATACAAAGACCACACTTTGTCAACACAATACCGAACGACACCCATCAAATGGATCTTCTATATTTACCCCATGATACGATTAGACGAAAAAGATTTAAGTACGCACTTACAGTCATTGATATAGCTTCAAGATACAAAGATGCGGAACCATTAACACAAAAGAGTGCTTCTGCTGTTGCTGTCGCTATACAACTGATATATCAACGAGGACCCTTAACTTATCCTCGCATGATTCAAGTCGATGATGGAAAAGAATTTAAAGGTCAAGTAAATCAATTATTGTTAAAACATAGAGTTACCATTAAAAGAGGCATTCCGGGTGTTCACAGATCACAGGGTTTGGTTGAAAACTTTAACAAACAGTTATCTGAAAGGCTTTTTTCCTACCAGTATCACAGAGAGCTGATTGACAATTCTCGCAACACAGAATGGGTTAGAAGACTGCCCTCAGTTTTGCGCGCAATAAATAATGAAGAATTTAAAGGTCTAAAACCAGTACAAGCAATCAAAAAACAAAAAATAAATGTTGTTGAAGGAGACTCCAGTTCATCAAGCAAACTATTACCATTTGGTTTGAAAGTAAGGTACCTTTATTTACCGGGAGAAGCAGAAGGGGACACTCGCATCAGGGCAACCGATCCAGTTTGGAGTGTTGACTCATATGAAATAAAAAGAATTGTAAAGATGAATCCGCCTGTGTATTATTTACGAGAAACTGACACAACAAAACGACCAGCCCCTCAAAGATCTTTTGTGAAAGAAGAACTGCAAATAATCCCGCCAGACACAGTTCCGCTTAATTAATTTACGTAAATATATTTGAGTTTAAAATGGAAGCTCAAAAGGAAGAAATCTTACATGAAACTAAAATGATGATAAAAAAGAGACCTTAAAATTAATACAAGAATCATATGATACGTGTTCAGCTATTAAGGAAACAATTAAGTGGATTCATCGGTACATGGCAACGCATCCTGATCGCCTACGATCCCAAATTTTGATTATCAGAATAACGGATAAAGAATATCTTGAAAAAATAAAAAAAATTCGTGCACATCAAGCAAACATGAGAAAAATTTTGTCTGAATTGGATATTAATATGATTGAGCTTCTAGATAAATTTGAGGAAAAATATAAACCCGCGGATGAAGAAGGTATGTAATTATGCTGTTTTCCAATGCCCGATTGCATATGAAAACTCTGGATTAACAAACACACGTTTTGTGTTTGTTCTATCTAATGACTTCTTTGTTACAACAGTTGTGTTGATCTCATGTAGATTAGATCGTAGTTTGTAATTGTCATGATGAAAAGTCTTTTTTTTGAACAATGCTTCTTTATAGTTGTTATGTGATATGTTTGATTGCACAACACTACGAGATATTCCCTTTGCTTTTTTAACAACTTTTTTTTGGCTTGAAAGACTGTACATTTTCGACCTCAAACCAACAAACTCCTTGATCACACCTCCAGATAATTCATCCTTCATCTTACCTAAAACCTTCTTGTTAATATCTGAATGCAAAGGCGAATCTTTAGGGTAATCAGATGTGTCGTACCATCCAGCATGCCCTTTAGCCACTTCTAATTCCATGTCTTTATAGATATCTTCAGTAGGGATGTCGATTACAAAGGAATCTGTATCTGTGTAAAGTACTTTGGACTCAGGATACAAGGGTTTAAAGTAGTCGTAAAGAAATTCTAACATCAAAAGCTTTGATAATTCTAAAACAGTAAACCCAATAAAAACGGGCTTATCCAATTTGACTTTCTTTTTTTCATCATTATGCCAAAAAGCTGATCATGAAATCTTCTGAAGTCCTGATAATTAGGTTTAGAAGTTAGCTTAATTGCATCGTTCTCTCTGGTGACCAATCTAACATCTTTACGCTTGTGCGGATTCTCCATAGTCTTTCCAAAACAGCTGTTGTTCATCAGCTTGAAAAAGTCTTTTTCTGAAGCATCTGTGGATTTAGTTCTGAGATCAGTGTTCTTCATGATGTATGGTTTCATGAACTGTTCTTGATCAAATGCAGTTATACGATGAACAGCTGTCAACTTTAAACCATGTCTTAAATAAAATTGTAGAAGCCTGTAATGGCAGACATAATTTTTTTTGCCTCGAAGATTAGGCACAAGTTTAGGTGGTTCTGTTTTTGCCATCTTTAGACTTTCTGCTGCTAATGGATAGTCATTATGCAGGTCATGGAGTTCCTGAGGATATTCTAAGTCAACATCTAGAATGTATCCACACTGTTGATCTGGCGTCAAACTGCCCAACCACTTTAATGCTTTTTGAATATTATTCGTATCACCGTCTGTGTACATTTTAAAGTTACGTAATGGAAGTGATTGCGCCATTGCCCATCCATACAGATTGTTTGCATCTAAATACATGAGATAGTTAGACCTTTTACTTGGATCATAGTTGTCCAAGTATTTGTTGTTTGCTTTACAGTAATGGTGCGACGCCATACTAATTCCTCCACGCAATCCGTTTTCAATCATCTGAAGCATTGGCAGGTTAGACAATAAATCAATTTGTACTCCAGTAAATTTTAAGAAAGCGTCCCAGCTCATCCCGGGCGCAGAAATGTAATGCGTGGGATCCAGGCTGTAATGTTTCATGCAGGTCTTCCTATAATTTTCAAAGACGTCCGCCAACAAACAGGTATCCGCCATTAAATAGGAATCATGATAGTCTCCCATCGTTTTACACTCTAACTTCTGCCACGCATCTTGAGCATGCTGGTAATCAGAATCACTGATGTCCTTTCCTCTAAGACTAGAAAAGAACGCGCCTTTAGGCGGAAGTGTATCTTCGTCAAACCTTTCCCAACTGTTCATGTACTCATAAGGGTAAACGCCCTTTCTAACAAGAGTTGGGTCAAAATATTCTTCTGTTATTGGGCAGGACTTTAAGGACATAGCCAGTGACTCTAATGAACCCATCATGTGTTGCATAGAGTCGTAGAAAGACATGTTATTTAAAGTGAAACACATGTACTTTTCTGATGACTGTGCAATGCATGACACCCTGAAGTCGCTGGTTACTGCTTGCATTATAAGGTGAGAGTCGTAACCTCGCAAGTTGTGAAAGAATATAGGCAGCTTCCATGTCTTTGGTTCAAACTTTAGTTGAAGATTGCATTTACTGTGTGCTGCTCCTCTGAACTTTCCGCTGATGTGATCATGGTCTCTTACTGTTGGATTCTCTGCGGAGAGGTCTAAACCGGCGGCAACCAAGGCCGCCCCACAAATCCAACAGTGAGTGGCTGAGTCATACTGTTGTTGGTCTTCAGGCGTCATTATGATTTCAGATAAATTCAGATTATTAGAACAGGCATTACGCACTTGCTGCATGCGTTTTAAGAAGTATTTTGCAGCATTTGGTCCTCTGTATAATTCTGGCTTTGAATGGGCGCCATCCGACCTAACAATGATGAGGGCAAATGAGCAAATCTGATGATTACTCATTAAGACTGTTTTAGGAAGTTTCTGTAGGGTTGGTCCTTCATAAGGAACAATGAGTGATTCGAAGTCTGCATAAACAACATATGGACTAGTTTGCAACCGTTTCCAGTTCTTAAAACTAACTTTACTGCCTTCTCCGGGCGTAATTAGTTCTGTATCACAGTCAACTGGGCTGATACAATGTTTTATATGTTCGCTCGCTGCTTTAACAGATGGAATTCTTGTTAAACATTTTCTACAGAATTCTTGTTTGCTATGTTGTTTTGTAGTATGCACCAATAATCTACTCATTGTTCGTATCAATGTGTAATGCGGTAGCCCCGCTGGTGAAAACATCAGTAGTAAGTCAACATGATTTTTGTCTGGTTCGCCAATCGTTGGACTGTTCTTGGACACTTTAATCGGCTGTAGATTTGTTTCCTCATCCCATATGTATATATTAACAGTTATTGGTTTGTTTTGTTCTTCAAACTGATCAATCTGATTTACACTAACAGGAAAGGATATTCCTCTAAAGTTAAGATCATTGATGTAAGGTTCATAGTTAGACACTCTCTCTGCGTTTTTGCGGACAGGATGCAGCCTAGCAAGAACGCACCACATGAAACATTTGTTGTCTGTATTCTTTATGTTTAGAACTGCTCGTTTTGCAACTAATGATGGAGGTAGTGGAATGTAAGCCTTGCCAACAATCGGCTCATACTTAGCCTGTTTTAATCTGATCTCTAAGACTTTACCCTCTGACCAGCCAGAGCCTCTCATTTTGGCTTCTTCAGCGGCCACATCAAACTGTGTAAGCAGCTGGTCTGCCCAACCAGGTGTTAAGTCATTATGAGAAAGAATAGTCTGTTGTTTAGTCGAGACCCAGACTTCTAGATTTTCTTCATTTATTGTTATATAGTCGATTAAAACAACTAACCTTACTTTAACTGGAGGGTTTATTGTTAGTTTACTTGGAACTTGAGAAATAGCGTGTACAACGCTTTCCCGCACGTTTTTTGGATTAATAACTTCTAAATCAATCTCATTTAGTGCTCTTGACAAACGCTCTTTCTCGAGCATTGCTTCAAACAATTCATCTGAACCTTCATATATCTTATCCATGCTGAGTTTCTTTTCTAACTCAAAATATTTATTTAAATTAAAAAAAAAATACTTAATCAGAATCAATATCAACGGTCTTTTTGTGCTTGGACTCATAAACTAAAGTATAAACGCCCTTTGGGGTTGTTAATGTGAGCTGTTTAGAACAGAGTTTAATGTTTTGTTTACTTTTTTTAAACATTCCTTTTTTATCTGGTCGGTGTCTGGCTGTTGAGAAAAAGTTGCCCGTGCCTTTCTTTGAAGATCAAACTTTTGTCTTTTGTAGTCCTCAAAATCAGCCTGTAGGCGACTAAATTCTTCATCCGTGATGTTCGAGTCGGCAAGTGCTTTATTTATTGTCAGTTTGAAGGAACTAAGTTTAGCTGTTATTAGTTGAACTATAGCTGTGTGCTTTTGGAGTTTAGCTTTTATGTTTTTGCTGACAGCACTTACAGCCAATGAACACAGGCCAAGAGTTAAAGACAAACCACCTAGAGGTAAAGCTGCCGGTGCACCTACGCCTGTTGCTAAGAGACCTACACTTGTTCCTGCTGATAGAGCACTAGTGATCGATGCTCCAGTATTAACATATGTAACAGCATTAAAGACAGCAGAATACCTTCGTTTGGTTTTACTGTATTTTGAAAGGTCCTGCTCTAGTTGGGTTTGCATTTGTGTAATGTTGGTTAATCTGAAAGTTTTTATGTCTACAGCAACAGAGTTCTCTTCTTTGGGCACTTTTGGATAAACCTGAACAGACATGCTTTTTAAAAATAAAAATAATTTAGTATTGGATATCTTTTAATCTGTTATCTTGAATATTCAGCTGCGCATCATATATTAAAAACAAATGTACATTAAGTGGTTTATCACTCTCTTTTTCTTTATCAATTTGAATGTTTATTACGTCTTTAACTGTTCTCCCACTCCCATGCAACTGATTATCCTCTGTTGACCTTAGGTCAATCCATAAACCGTATTTCGTTGTTAAATATTCATCAAGTCTAACACTGTGAAGGTGTAGATCTTTAGACACAAGGTCTACTGTTGGACTTCTAGACCTCCCGCCTCCAAACAATTTTCTTATTTCATCAAAATGATGATAAGGTTTAAGCCCGCTACCGTAGACTTGGTTAGGACTACCCTCAATTGAACATTGTACTTTCGTTATTTTAGGATTAATAAATTTTTCACTTTGTCTTTTGAATGGTTCTTCATCTTCACACAGCAATAAAATACCTTTAAGGGATCTTGCTGCGGCACTAAAACTAAAGTTCCATATAGTGTCTGCCCTGCTTTTAGGATATTTAGTATGATGAATCACTCTTTCGTAATATATTGCTAATTTTGACTGATATTGTTGCTCAATCAGCCTTGCTAAGTTAGGGTTGCTAACAATGTCAAACTCTAACGAGATGTCGAAAATGCTGTACTTTGCGTCAGTGTCTGTAGATTTAATGACACGTTTGTATTCATTAAAAGTTAGTTCATATGACAATCTGTCTTTTAATGCTCCTTGAAAGTATGGCGCATGCGCTTTTAACAACTCAAAATCTAAGGGTATAGAAAAGCGATTTCCATAAGCAAAACTTACAGCTTCATACTTGTTGCCGGCTTTAGCATCTTCGGCGTCTATTCTGTGTTTTAATGCTTCGTTATTTTCGATTCCTTGAAACGCAAGATCGGCCCTTTCATTATCGGTTAGCCATAGATCAGAATAGATTAGAAATATGTCTGCATTGTGTAAAGAAAATATTTCTTGCCCCTCAAGTTTTATAGAAATTTTCTTAACGATTGCCCGTCCCAGATTCTGTACAACTGTCCTGCTTGTGTCTGTTGCTGATTCGAGTTCTATTTTGAAAGTAAGTCGGGCAGAGCCTGGTACAATCACTTCATCTGCTCCTAGGTCTGGAAATTTAACAGTAAGAATTTGATCTGAATCAATAGTAGATGGATTATTTGGAACAATAATATTCTGTTTATTTCCCTTCACGCCAAAGGGCTCTTTCAGTCTTCTATGCGGGTCAAGAATCGAGCCATATGCTTGTGACATTTTTTTATAAAACAAAATAAAAAGTTAATTATTTAAAAACATGGCAGGCATTGAAGGTGAAGAAGATTATGATGTTTTTGATCCTGGAGACGACATGAGTGAAATGACTCCTTTGACACAACCATCGCGCTCAGTGCAGCGTGAATTAACAGAAGAAAGGGCCGAAGCATTTTACAAAAGTTTAGGCCTAGAACCTCCCGAATTTATAGACCCTGATTTTGAATTAAAAGATGGCCATTTGTTTGTAAAAAGCGGCCCCGACCGAGAACAACTTGTTCAGCTTACAGATAAACGAGACAAATTTAAGTTTATAGGCATGAATACAATCAAACAAAGACTTAGGGTGGAAGATCAAAAACGCCTTGGCATTGTTAAACCAAAATTAGATAGGGAAGCAGTTGCTAAACTTCAAAACACACTACAAAAACTCCCAACAGAAAACCAAATTCAAAACATACCCCTTAAAGATTTAAGCCCAACAGCAGACGAAATAATAGAAGCAGAAACCAGTTTTTCAGAAGAAACAGCATTAAAAAACTATGCACGATCCGCCGCTACCTATGAGAGAAATAACGGCCCTTGATCATGCTTTAAGAAGCATCAGGGGTGAGTTAACAAACAATTTAGCAAAACTGGGTGAACTAGATGAGCATATAAAAAGAGAAAAAGAAAAACTAGTTGAGGCTGATGACCACAACTTAGGACCTGGTGTTAAAGAAAGAATAACACAAAGACTAAAAGATCTTGAACAAGAGAGATCAGCAAGACTAGAAGTGTTGTCTAATAACCGAGAACAATTACGAACTCAAGTGAGCAGAATAAGAGAAACTATCCAAAGAATTTTATATGAAGACACAACGTTAGCAGAACGAATAAGAACACTGTTTAGAGAGCAAGGTGTCACATTAGCAAGTGTTATAACAGCCTTAGGATTTGCAATAAGTACACTGGTGTTGGCTATTACAGGCGGCGGTGGGCAAGGGTTAGTGCCTCCGCCACCATCACCACCATCAGATAAATCATGGGTAAAAAAACAACTTGATCATCTTGCAAGTTTATTAAAAAATTAGCCAGTAAGGCAATAGACTCTTTGCCTGGTATAATAGGAGGGATCGTTAGCTGGCTTTTGTCTGCCGCAAGTAAAGTTGTTGGCTTTATGGCTGAGCACTTATGGACATTAGTTGTCTTAATAGTTGGGTTACTTTATAGTAAGATAAAGACCAAGTAATCCTAGGGCAGTTAATCCAATAACAAGTGCCGTCTTTTCATATTCATGGTCATTATTTTTTGAGGCCACGGGGATTGGATGGGGTTTTGAGGGGGCCACGGGGATTGGGACTTCTTTTTTTATTGCTATTGCTGGCTTAGAATTTATGTCGTTTTTTCCGACCTTCTCTTCATTGCCAGCCACAAGGATTTCATTATTATAGTTTATTATTGTTCCTATCTGAAGTCTGAGGTCAGAAGGCAGCATGTATAAACCAGTGCCGACAGCAAAGTCTACTTTCGATCTTGCGTATTGCAAAACATTTTGGTACCTTTTAATACTTGAAGGCAAATCAATTGCAGAATTAATAGAATCCTCTAAATTTGCTAAATACTGTTTTTGGGCGTCAAAGCCAGTAGAAGGATCAATTATGTTTGATCTCGTTTGTGCTTGCGAACCTAGCAAACACCAAACATAAGTACGAATAGAGTCGTTTATTCTTTCTATTCCCGCTTTTGTTAGGCCCTTAGAAGTATCCAAAATAAATGTTGTCCATGCTGTTTTATGCTCTTGCTCTATGGACCCGAGGTGAACAGTTGTGCCTGAAGAGAAAGATGTGTAAGGAGGATTCCAATCATAGTTATACTTTCTGTGCACGCCCCAAAAATAAAGGGTGCCTAAACCATGATTAAGATCCAACTTTTGTCTAAAGTCTGTCTTTGGGTCAATATCAAATTCGTTACAGATCCTTTCAAAAGCCTTGTAATCTATTCTGTTGCTGAATGGATTAAACGTTTTGTCATTTGGTAATGGCGCTTGCAGTTCAGATAAAATACGTCTGAAGGTGTAATAAAAATGAAATCTATACACTGACCTCACCAAAGGATCAGGATGATTTAAATGATCAGCATACGATACTCCACACCCAGTTGATGCGCAAAACACAGCAAAGTTTAACTGGTTCTGATAAAACTGCATCGGATGACTGAACCACACTTTCGGGATGTAGTCGTTTTTAATAGGAGGGTTAAGATATCTGTTCAATGGAGTACTAACCTTTACTTGAAAGGCGTCAGACTGAGTCACAGAAATGTCAAGGGTGTCAGTTGTTATATTTTTAAGATTGTAGTGCGGCCCGACAGAATATTTTGCATTAGTATATTTGAATGCACTCATTTTTAAATTTGTTTTAAAAATGTTTGTAACAATAACAACTCAAGACAGTCCTTCGTTTTTAGAATATGCTATTGATAATAACTGCGGAACCCAAAGGGTCGCACTCCATGAAATTTTTTACAAAGTCGTATGGTTTAATATAACTGAATCCAAGAACAATAATAAGATTCTAAAAGTTGACAAAAGAGGAGACAACGTTAGCCAGTTAACCATACCTGATGGTTATTACGGGTTTTGCTCGCTAAAAGAAGCAATGAGTAACTTCGACATTACTCTCAAACTTAACAATGCAAATTTGAAAATAATGTTGGCATTCAAACCTGAAGAAGAAGAAGTAGGTTACTTTTTTGATGGAGAGCTAGCTAAAATGTTAGGCTTTGCAACTGACAATCGAGCCATTCATAGATTTATAGTTACACCAGACAAAACTACTTATGAGGGAGAATATCCGCTCGATCTTGCATTACATTCATTACTCTATGTTCATTTGGACGAGCTGAGCACTGATGAAAACTTATATGATGGAAGGCCCTCAACTGTTTTAAGAGCTCTTCCATCAGGGAAAGCTGCATATTGCGATTATGAAATTATACAATTCCCTAATTTACAGTTTAAAAGATTAGCTTGTGGGAGGGTCAGATCATTTAATATAAAGATCACAGATAAAACAGGGAAAGTCGTGAAATGTGATAACCTGCACATTGTTTTAGAAATAAAATAATACGTTGTTTTAAAAAATGTCACGTGGACCAGAAGAATCAGGAGTTACATTAGCGCCTGAGAGGTGTGTAACTTTAGAATTAAAAGACCTTGCAGACGTTGAGGACTTTGAACAAAACGGTGAGATAGGCACTTTGTATGGTTTTGAGTACACTAAAGATGGTTATTATAAACGCAAAGAGGTTGACGACAACAAAAGGTTTCCTAAACTAGAACAACTACGCAATGTAGAAGCAAATAATGCGGGTCAGTATGAATATAAAATAGTTCGAAAAACTGACAACAAATGGCACTTAGAACCATATTTAGAATGGGACATAAAATTTGAATTCTTAAGCCCATTTACATTTTTCGACCGTCAAAAAAGTTTCAGAAAAGCATTGAACTCTGGCCCTTTACATGTAAGTCTTATGCCAGAGGACAACAGTCGGAAAGAGATCGAAATAAAGCCGTTTGGGGACAAACAGTACATCCTCCACAGAAGAGAATCGGTTTTAAAGAAAGCTTCTACAAAATTACAGTTCATTCCACGCACAAAATTAGGAGACACGTTCACAATGATATTTAAAATTTCTGTCTTAAAAGATGAGGCGAGAAATGGAGCTCTGGGCGTCAGTGACAATCTTATGAAAGGAATTCTTATTAGCTGGCAAAACTTAGACGTTGACAAACTTAAAGTTACTGTTGTTGTTCTTTACAATGGCGAGGATATTAAGGTCATAACAACAAGCAACAAAATTGATATTAGTCTAAATAAAAACGATCTTACAGAACTAAACTGGATTAATCTTACACATTTAGACCTTATAGGTTTTTATTATACTAAACAAGTTTTGACAGAGAGTATGATAAAAACAATAACTGGATTAGATTAAATTCTGTTTTAAAACTATGGAGCAGACGACCTTGGTGTCAATGCCGATGTTAAACTTTATGACAAAAACCCCTCATTGTTCATTGATTTGTGGACAGACTGGTTGTGGAAAAACAATATTTGTCCTCGACCTATTACAAACAGTTTATAGTTATAATTTTGATCATATTGTAATTTTCTGTCCAACATTAAAGTGGAACAAAGCATATCACGACAGAAGGTTTATATGGACGGATGATGAAATGTATTTGATTGATCCCAGCAATAAACTTAGCGAGTGTTTAGAACACTTTTATAGACAGTTTGAAGGAACGCAGACACTATTTATTATTGATGACTGTTCGGCAGAAAAGGATATAGTCAAAAAAAGAAATACTTTATCAAAACTGGCTTTTAGCGGGAGACATGCTGGGATAAGTGTGTGGATTTTATGTCAGAAATATAACTCAGTTTTAAAAGACTTTAGAGAGCAATTAAAGACAGTGGTTTTATTCCACATGAAAGATAGAGACGCATTTGATGAATGTATGAAAGAAAATGATGTTATTGAAAACGATCAAGAAAAATGAAGGATTAAGCAAAAACTTAAGTCTCAAAAGTTTTCTAAATTAGTGTTAAAAACAGATAATCCTACACATTATGTATGTTTGTAAAGTGTTTACTATTAGAGAACTATAAAATAGGCACTCTGGGTAAGCCGGCGGAGCAACAGCGAAACCGGCTTCAGCCGGTTGGAGCTGGGCGGAGCTGGGTGAGCCAGAGTGCCTATTTTATAGTTCTCTACACCCCCTCCATTCAACCATCCATGTCACACCCTGTGACCGCACCTCTCCGCCTACACCTCCTCCATTCGCCCATCCATGTCACGCCCTGTGACCGCGCCTCTCCACTTACACGCCCTCCATTCAACCATCCCTGTCACGCCCTGCGATCAGGCCTCTCCACCTACACCCCCTTCAATCAACCATCCATGTCACACCCTGTGACCGCGCCTCTCCACCTACACCCCCTTCATTCAACCATCCATGACACGCCCTGTGACCGCGCCTCTCCACCTACACCCCCTCCATTCAACCCTCCATGTCACGCGACCTGTGACCGCGCCTCTCCACCTACACCCTCTCCATTCAACAACTCATGTCACGCCCTGTGACCGCCCTTTTCCACTTACACCCCCTCCATTCAACCCTCAATGTCACGCGACCTGTGACCGCGCCTCTCCACCTACACCCCCTCCATTCAACCCTCCATGTCACGCCCTGTGACCGCCCCTCTCCACCTACACCCCCTCCATTCAACCCTCCATGTCACGCCCTGTGACCGCCCCTCTCCACCTACACCCCCTCCATTCAACCCTCCATGTCACGCGATCTGTGACCGCGCCTCTCCACTTACACCCCCTCCATTCAACCCTCCATGTCACGCCCTGTGACCGCCCCTCTCCACCTACACCCCCTCCCTTGAACCACCCATGTCACGCCCTGTGACCGCGCCTCTCCACCTACACACCCCCTCCATTGAACCACACATGTCACGCCCTGTGACCGCGCCTCTCCACCTACACCCCCTCCATTCAACCCTCCATGTCACGCCCTGTGACAGCCGCTCTCCACCTACACCCCCTCAATTCAACCATCCATGTCACGCCCTGTGACCACCCCTCTCCACTTACACCCCCTCCATGTCACGCCCTGTGACCGCCCTTCTCCACCTACACACCCCCTCCATTCAACCCTTCATGTCACGCGACCTGTGACCACAACTCTCCACCTACAACCCCTCCATTCAACCACCCATGTCATGCGCTCTGTGACTGCCCCTTTCCACCTGCACCCCCTCCATTCAACCCTCCATGGCATGCCCTGTGACCGCCCTTCTACACCTACACCCCCTCCATTCAACCCTCCATGTCACGCCCTGTGACCGCGCCTCTACACTTACACCCCCTCCATTCAACCATCCATGTCACGCCCTGTGACGCGCCTCCTCAACCCTCCATGTCACGCCCTGTGACCGCGCCTCTCCACCTACACCCTTTCCATTCAACCCTCATGTCAAGCCCTGTGACCGCCCTTCTCCACCTACACCCCCTCCATTCAACCCTCCATGTCACGCGACCTGTGACCACCACTCTCCACCTATACCCCCTCCATTCAACCACCATGTCACGCAACCTTGACCGCGCCTCTCCACATACACCCCCTAATTCAACCATCCATGTCATGCGCGTGACTGCGCCTCTCCCACTACACCCCTCCATTCAACCACCCATGTCATGCGCTGTGACTGCGCCTCTCCACCTACAACCCCTCCATTCAACCACCCATGTCATGCGCTGTGACTGCCCCTTTCCACCTGCACCCCCTCCATTCAACCTCCATGGCAGCCCTGTGACCGCCCTCTCACCTACACCCCCTCCATTCAACCCCCATGTCACGCCCTGTGACCGCGCCTCTACACCTACACCCCCTCCATTCAACCATCCATGTCCACGCCTGTGACCGCCCTCCCTCCTCAACCCTCCATGTCACGCCCTGTGACCGCGCCTCTCCACCTACACCCTTCCATCAACCCTTCATGTCAAGCCTATGACCGCCCTTCTCCACCTACACCCCCTCCATTCAACCCTCCATGTCACGCGACCTGTGACCACCACTCTCCACCTATACCCCCTCCATTCAACCACCCATGTCACGCAACCTCTGACCGCGCCTCTCCACATACACCCCCTAAATTCAACCATCCATGTCATGCGCTGTGACTGCGCCTCTCCACCTACACCCCCTCCATTCAACCACCCATGTCATGCGCTGTGACTGCGCCTCTCCACCTACAACCCCTCCATTCAACCACCCATGTCATGCGCTGTGACTGCCCCTTTCCACCTGCACCCCCTCCATTCAACCCTCCATGTCGCGCCCTGTGACCGCCCCTCTCCACCTACACCCCCTCCATGCAACCCTCCATGTCACGCCCTGTGACCGCCCTTCACCTACACCCCCTCCATTCAACCCTCCATGTCACGCGACCTGTGACCACCACTCTCCACCTAAACCCCCTCCATTCAACCACCCATGTCACGCAACCTCTGACCGCGCCTCTCCACATACACCCCCTAAATTCAACCATCCATGTCATGCGCTGTGACTGCGCCTCTCCACCTACACCCCCTCCATTCAACCACCCATGTCATGCGCTGTGACTGCGCCTCTCCACCTACAACCCCTCCATTCAACCACCCATGTCATGCGCTGTGACTGCCCCTTTCCACCTGCACCCCCTCCATTCAACCCTCCATGTCGCGCCCTGTGACCGCCCCTCTCCACCTACAACCCCCTCCATGCAACCCTCCATGTCACGCGACCTGTGACCGCGCCTCTCCACCTACACCCTTTCCATTCAACCCTCCATGTCAAGCCCTGTGACCGCCCTTCTCCACCTACACCCCCTCCATTCAACCCTCCATGTCACGCGACCTGTGACCACCACTCTCCACCTATACCCCCTCCATTCAACCACCCATGTCACGCAACCTCTGACCGCGCCTCTCCACATACACCCCCTAAATTCAACCATCCATGTCATGCGCTGTGACTGCGCCTCTCCACCTACACCCCCTCCATTCAACCACCCATGTCATGCGCTGTGACTGCGCCTCTCCACCTACAACCCCTCCATTCAACCACCCATGTCATGCGCTGTGACTGCCCCTTTCCACCTGCACCCCCTCCATTCAACCCTCCATGTCGCGCCCTGTGACCGCCCCTCTCCACCTACACCCCCTCCATGCAACCCTCCATGTCACGCGACCTGTGACCGCGCCTCTCCACCTACACCCCCTCCATTCAACCCTCCATGTCACGCCCTGCGACCGCACCTCTCCACCTACACCCCCTCCATTCAACCCTCCATGTCACGCCCTGCGACCGCGCCTCTCCACTACACCCCCTCCATGCAACCCTCCATGTCACGCGACCTGTGACCGCGCCTCTCCACTACACCCCCTCCATTCAACACTCCATGTCACGCGACCTGTGACCGCGCCTGTCCACCTACACCTCCTCCATTCAACCACCCATGTCACGCCCTGTGACCGCGCCTCTACACCTACACCCCCCTCCATGCAACCCTCCATGTCACGCGACCTGTGACCGCCCCTCTCCACTTACACCCCCTCCATTCAACCCTCCATGTCACGCCCTGTGACTGCGCCTCTCCACCTACATCCCCTCCATCCGCCCATCCATTTCACGCCCTGTGACCGCGCCTCTCCAGCTGCACCCCCTCCATTCAACCCTCCATGTCACGCGACCTGTGACCGCGCCTCTCCACCTACACCCTCTCCATTCAACCATACATGTCACGCCCTGTGACCGCACCTCTCCACCTACACCCCTTCCATTCAACCATCCATGTCACGCCCTGTGACCGCGCCTCTCCACCTGCACCCCTTCCATTCAACCACGCATGTCACGCCCTGTGACTGCCCCTCTCCACTTACACCCCCTCCATTCAACCCTCCATGTGCCCTGTGACCACACCGCTCCACGTACACCCCCTCCATTCAACCACGCATGTCACGCCCTGTGACTGCCCCTCTCCACCTACACCCTCTCCATTCAACCATCCATGTCACGCCCTGTGACCACACCTCTCCACCTACACCCCCTCCATTCAACGACCCATGTCACACCCTATGACCGCCCCTCTCCACCTACACCCTCTCCATTCAACCCTCCATGTCACGCGAGCTGTGACCACGCCTCTCCACCTACACCCCCTCCATTCAACCCTCCATGTCACGCGACCTGTGACCGCCCCTCTCCACCTATACCCCCTCCATTCAACCCTCCATGTCACGCCCTGTGACCGCGCCTCTCCACCTACACCCCTTCCATCCGCCCATCCATGTCACGCCCTGTGACCGCGCCTCTCCACCTACACCCCCTCCATTGAACCATCCATGTCACGCCCTGTGACTGCGCCTCTCCACCTACACCCCCTCCATTCAACCACCCATGTAACGCCCTGTGACTGCCCCTCTCCACCTACACCCCCTTCATTCAACCATCCATGTCACGCCCTGTGACCGCGCCTCTCCACCTACACCCTCTCCATTCAACCCTCCATGTCACGCGAGCTGTGACCGCGCCTCTCCACCTACACCCCCTCCATCCGCCCATCCATGTCACGCGACCTGTGACCGCGCCTCTCCACCTACACCCCCTCTATTCAACCATCCATGTCACGCCCTGTGACCGCCCCCCTCTCCACCTACACCCCCTCCATCCGCGTCTCACGCCCTACATCCGTTCTCTTCTCACTCCCTCCCCCCACCCTATACTCCCACGTCATGCTCTGCTTGTGCGACACCCCTCACCCCCTCCCTCCAGTACACCAACACCTGTCACACCCCACATGCACACACCCCCCTCCTCCATGCGCCCACCCATGTGCATCATCTCTACCCCCCCCCCCCCCCCCGATCACTTAACCATTACGCCCACCCATGGTCGTCAACGCCTCCCTACTACAATTCGCATGCTGCATCCGCTCCACCCCATCCCCCTCCAGTTCGCCTGTCCATATCACGTTCTTCAGTTGTGCTCCCTCGGCTCCAGTAAGCCCACCATATCATATCCTTCATCCACTCCGCCTCTGCGCCAATACCTTCACTGTATCACACCCTTCATCCGCGCCCCCTCTGCCACAGTACGCACATCATGCAAAGCCCTTCATCTGCATCCCATCTGTCCAATAGCGCCCACTAATGTCATGCCCTTCATCTGTGTCCCATCTGTCCAAAATGCCCACCAACCTCACGCCCTTCATCTGCGTCCCATCTGTCCAATATGCCCACCAACCTCACGCCCTTCATCTGCGTCCCATCTGTCCAATATGCCCACCAACCTCACGCCCTTCATCCATCCCCTCTGTCCAATATGCCCACCAACCTCACGCCCTTCGTCTGCGTCCCATCTGTTCAATATGCCCACCAACCTCACGCCCTTCATCTGCGTCCCATCTGTCCAATATGCCCACCAACCTCACGCCCTTCATCTGCGCCCCATCTGTCCAATATGCCCACCAACCTCACGGCCTTCATCTCTTTCCCATCTGTCCAATATGCCCACCAACCTCACGCCCTTCATCTGCGTCCCATCTGTCCAATGTGCCCACCAACCTCACGGCCTTCATCTGCGTCCCATCTGTCCAAATGCCCACCAACCTCACGCCCTTCAACTCGTCCCATCTGTCCAATATGCCCACCAACCTCACGCCCTTCATCCGCCCCCTCTGCCCCAATAAGCCCACCCAAGTCACGCACTTCGGCCGCCCCCTCTGCACCAACATCTGTACCCGCGTCACGCCATTGATTCACTTCTGCCAATACGCCCATCATGCGCACCCTTCATCCGCTCCTTCTGCCCCAATACGCCCATCCATGGCGCACCCTTCATCCGCTCCTTCTGCCCCAATACGCCCATCCATGGCGCACCCTTCACCGCTCCTTCTGCCCCAATACGCCCATCCATGGCGCACCCTTCATCGCTCCTTCTGCCCCAATAGGCCATCCATGGCGCACCCTCACCGCTCTTCTGCCCAATACGCCCATCCATGGCGCACTCTTCATCCGCTCCTTCTGCCCCAATAGGCCCATCCATGGCGCACCCTTCATCCGCTCCTTCTGCCCCAATACGCCCATCCATGGCGCACCCTTCATCCGCTCCTTCTGCCCCAATACGCCCACCCATGGCGCACCCTTCATCCGCGCCACCCTCTCCACCACCGGCCATAGTCCCACCCTTGTCACGCCCTGAAACTGACGCATCCCCACCCTTTCCCTGTACCCTGACCTATATCATTATCTGTTATCTGCGCCCCTACCCCCACCTCATGTGAAGCCCAAAGATCTGCACTGCCTGTACTCCCACCATTGTCACCCCCTGTATCCGCGCCCCCTCCACCCCCCCCCCCCCCCCATCTGTGTCATACCTTGTGTTTGCACCTCCCCTACCCCCATCCCTCCAACCATGCCAGGCTGTGCATCCGCGACCTCTGCACCACAGCCGAAGTCGCATGCTGTATTCGCGTGTTCCATACCCGCAGCCATGTCGTACACTGCATCTGTGCCCCATTACCCCTATCCATGCCATACCCTGCATCCACATCACCCTAACCCCCACACAACATACCCCGCATTCGTCTGCCTCCACCACCTCTTTTCATTCGTATGCACATACATGTCGCGCCCTACGTGCCCTCCCCCACCTCTGTTTACTTATCCATGACACATCATGCATTCGAGGTCCCCCTCCCCGTACACGCACCCATGTGAGCCCTGCGTACACGATCCCACCGACGAATTACTCCCATCCATGTGTAATTACGCTTTCCTCCCCCTCCCCCCGCCTTCCTTGCGCCCATCCATTGCACGTGCTGCGTCCGTTCCTCCCCCCTCCCCCCATCCGGTTTGCCCAGCCATACCACGCCCTGGATCTGCGCCCTCCCTCCCTCCCACCCATGACACACCCTGCATCAGTGCCCCTATGCCACAATACGCCCACCATGTCACACCCTGCATCAGTGCCCCTATGCCACAATACGCCCACCATGTCACGCCCTGCATCAGTGCCCCTATGCCACAATACGCCCACCATGTCACGCCCTACATCAGTGCCCAATGCCCCAATACGCCCACCATGCCACACCTTACATCAGTGTCCCAATGCCACAATACGCCCACTATGTCACGCCCTACATCAGTGCCCAATGCCCCAATATGTCCACCATGTCAAACCCTGCATCAGTGTCCCAATGCCACAATACGCCCACCATGTCACGCCCTTCATCAGTGTCCCAATGCCACAATACGCCCACCATGTCACGCCCTACATCAGTGCCCCTATGCCACAATACGCCCACCATGTCACACCCTGCATCAGTGCCCCTACGCCACAATACGCCCACCATGTCACACACTGCATCAGTGCCCCTATGCCACAATACGCCCACCATGTCACACCGTGCATCAGTGCCCCTATGCCACAATACGCCCACCATGTCACACCGTGCATCAGTGCCCCTATGCCACAATACGCCCACCATGTCACACTCTGCATCAGTGCCCCTATGCCCCAATACGCCCACCATGTCACACCCTGCATCAGTGCCCCTACGCCACAATACGCCCACCATGTCACACCCTGCATCAGTGCCCCTATGCCCCAAAAAAGCCCACCATGTCACACCCTGCATCAGTGCCCCTATGCCACAATACGCCCACCATGTCACACACTGCATCAGTACCCCTATGCCACAATACGCCCACCATGTCACACCGTGCATCAGTGCCCCTATGCCCCAATACGCGCACCATTTCACACCCTTCATCAGTGCTCCTATGCCACAATATGCCCACCATGTCACACCCTTCATCAGTGCCCCTATGCCCCAATACGCCCACCATGTCACACCCTTCATCAGTGCCCCTATGCCACAATACGCCCACCATGTCACACCGTGCATCAGTGCCCCTACGCCACAATACGCCCACCATGTCACACCGTGCATCAGTGCCCCTATGCCCCAATGCGCCCACCATTTCACACCCTTCATCAGTGCTCCTATGCCACAATATGCCCACCATGTCACACCCTTCATCAGTGCCCCTATGCCCCAATACGCCCACCATGTCACACCCTTCATCAGTGCCCCTATGCCACAATACGCCCACCATGTCACACCGTGCATCAGTGCCCCTATGCCACAATACGCCCACCATGTCACACCGTGCATCAGTGCCCCTATGCCACAATACGCCCACCATGTCACACCGTGCATCAGTGCCCCTATGCCACAATACGCCCACCATGTCACACCGTGCATCAGTGCCCCTATGCCACAACACGCCCACCATGTCACGCCCTGCATTAGTCCCAGTTTGAATGACAAATCGAACTGAACGTCAAGTCCATCGGATGGGGACTATAAGCGAGTCAGACCCGTGTGCCTACCTGCCCCGCTGCACACGTTAAAGAACCCACGGCAGTTGAAAATCGAAAAGTGCAGGGGCGTTCCCTGCTGCCCTGGCAAAATTGATGTAGATTGAAGATAGCTGCCTGGTATTTCTTACCAAGCAACAAATATTGTCACTTACTGTTATCACGTGCCATCGGGTACCGGTGGAAATGGAGGACACGTATAAACATCGCATGCATCCTATGTGAGAAACTGGAGGAATAAATGAGATAAATGAAAATGAGTGACTGATATTTGAATGGTACGGGAAACGACTGAATGAGCGCCAGTAGACTGCTCTTCGGCCGGTTCTACCTGAGTAGGCAGCCCGTTGAGTGTGTGAGGTAGTGTGTTTATTGTAAAGCGCTTAGAGCTTGGTCTGTGACCGAGGACAGGCGCTATATAAATACCCAATATAATCATAATAATAGTGCCCCTTTGCCACAATACGCCCACCACGTCACGCCCTACATCAGTGCCCCTATGCCACAATACGCCCACCACGTCACGCCCTACATCAGTGCCCCTATGCCACAATACGCCCACCACGTCACGCCCTACATCAGTGCCCCTATGCCACAATACGCCCACCACGTCACGCCCTACATCAGTGCCCCTTTGCCACAATACGCCCACCACGTCACGCCCTACATCAGTGCCCCTACGCAACAATACGCCGTTCATCAGTGCCCCTACGCAACAATACGCCCACCATGTCACACCCTTCATCCAAGCCCCCTCAGCCCCAATGACACACCCACGTTATGCCCTTTATCCGCCCCCTCTGCCTCAAAATGCCCACTATGTCATGACCTTCTTCCACAGCCTTTCTGTCCCAACACACCCACCATGGGACGCCCTGTATCTGCCCCCTCTGTCTCAAAATGCTCACCATGGCACGCCCTTTATCTGCCCCCCTGTCCCAAAATGCTAACCCTGTCGCGCCCTTTATCTGCCCCCTCTGCCTCAAAGTGCCCACCATGTCACGCCCTTTATCCGCACTGTCTGTCTCAAAATGCTCACCATGTCACGCCCTTTATCTGCCCCCTCTGCCTCAAAGTGCCCACCATGTCACGTCCTTTATCCGCACTGTCTGTCTCAAAATGCTCACCATGTCACGCCCTTTATCTGCCCCCTCTGCCTCAAAGTGCCCACCATGTCACGTCCTTTATCCGCACTGTCTGTCTCAAAATGCTCACCATGTCACGCCCTTTATCTGGCCCCTCTGCCTCAAAGTGCCCACCATGTCACGCCCTTTATCTGGCCCCTCTGCCTCAAAGTGCCCACCATGTCACGCCGTTTACCCGAAATCTCCGTCTCAAAATGCCCACCATGTCACGACCTTCATACGCGGCCTTTCTGTCCTAATACACCCACCATGTCATGCTCTTCATCCGCACCCTCTGCCCAAATACACCCACCAGGTAATGCTTTTCGTCTGCGCCCCCTGTGCCCCAAAACGCCCACCCACATCGCGCTTCTGATCCATGTCCCCTCTACCCCCAAAACGCCCACCCACATCGCGCCTTTTATCCATGTCCCCTCTGCCCCCAAAACGCCCACCCACATCGCGCCTTTTATTCATGTCCCCTCTGCCCCCAAACACCCACCATGTGACACCCTTTATCTGCGCCCTTCTGCCCAATAACTCAAATTGCCCATCATGTCAAGCCCGCCGACTGAATGACTGAGAAACCGACTGAACGGATGCATGACTGAACGACCGATTAACAGTCTAAACGAATGACGGAACGACCAAATGACCAAGTTAAGGAATGAATGACTGAACGATTGACCGACTGACTGATCGAATGAACGATCGACTGACTTACTGAACAAATGAATGCATGAACGATCGATTGACCGGCTTAACGAATGAATGACTGAACGATCGACTAACTGACTGAACGAATGAATGAATTATCGATCGACTGGATGACTGAACGAGTGGATGAATGATCGATCGACTGACTGACTGACCGAGTGAACGAATGAATGAATGAACGATCGACTGGCCGAGTGAACGAATGAATGAACGAACGATCGACTAACCAAGTGAACGAATGAATGAATGATCGATCAACCAACCGAGTGAACAAATGAATGAACGATCGATTGACCGAGTGAACGAATGAACGATCGACTGACCGAGTCAACGAAATTCGATGGACTGACCGAGTCAACGAATGAATGAACGAACGATGGACTGACCGAATGAACGCAAGAATGAACGAACAAACGATGGCCTGACCGTGTGATCCAATGAATAAACAAATGATGGACTGACCGAGTGAACGAATGAATGAACGAACGATGGACTAATCGAGTGAACAAATGAACGAACGATCGACTGACCGAGTGAACGACTGAATGAACAAACGATCGACTGACCGAGTGAACGAATGAATGAACGAATGATCAACTGACCGAGTGAACAAACGATGGACTGACCGAGTGAACGAACGAACGATGGACTGACCAGGTGAACGAATGAACGATGGACTGACCGAGTAAAGGAATGAATTAATGAACAATCGATTGACCGAGTAACTGAACGAATGAATGAACGATCGACCGACCGAGTGAACGAACGAAAGAAACAACGATCGACTGACCGAGTAAACGAATGAATGAACGATCGACTGAACGAGTAAACAAATGAACGAACAAACAAACGTCTGACCGAGTGAACGAATGAATTAACGATCGATCGACTGAACTAGTGAGCGAATGAATAAACGATGGACTGACCGAGTGAACGAATGAACGATCAACTGACCGAGTGAGCGAAATTCGACGGACTGACCGAGTGAACGAATGAATAAACAAACGATCGACTGACCGAGCAAACAAACGAACGACTGACTGACCGAGTGAACGAACGAATGATCGATCGATCGACTGACCGAGTGAGCAAATGAACGGTCGACTGACCGAGTGAACGAACGAACAATAGACTGACCGAGTGAACGAATGATTCAACGAATGATGGACTGACCGAGTGAACGAATGCACGATCGACTGACCGAGTGAACGAATGAATGATCGATCGATCGACTGACCGAGTAAACAAATGAACGAACGACTGACTGACCGAATGAAGAACGGTGGACTGACCGAGTGCGCGAACAAATGAACGATCGACTGACCAATTGAACGAATGAATGAACGAACGATGGACTGACTGAGTAAACGATTGAATGAAGAAACGATCGACTGACTGAGTGAACGAATGAACGAACAGTAGACTGACCGAGTGAACGACCGATTCAACAAACGATGGACTAACCAAGTGAACGAATGAACGATCGACTGACCGAGTGAACGAATGAATGAACAATCGACTGACCCAACTTCAAAAATAGAAATAAGACACACGATTTTCCCCTCATCAAAAGGATACTCTTACTTTTGTCTGGTGATATTGAAACAAACCCAGGGCCTAAGTGTAAAACAGATTTGTACGTTGTGCATGTAAACGCAAGAAGCATTGTGAACAAAATCGATTTATTGGAAGCAGAGTATAACAAATGTGATATTATCACTGTTTCTGAGACTTGGCTTTCTGATTCCATTACTGACAGTTCTATACATTTATCAAATTTTCATCCTCCAATCAGGCGTGACAGACCTAATGACCCACATGGTGGTGTTGCTATCTATGTTAGAAACAATCTGTACTGCAAACCTCGAGTAGATCTGCAGGTTGATGGTCTCGAGGCTGCTTGGATAGAGACAAAACTAGGACAAACAAGTTTATTAATTGGTTCCTTTTATCGAAAACCAAGTTCTAACACCAACTATTGGGATCTGATAGAAGAAAGTATTCACAAAGAAAATAACACATCGTTAAGATTTTTGATTCTAGGGGATTTCAACACTGACCTCTTAAATATACCGTCACCCCACTTTGTAAACATTCTTAATCGCTATCAGCTTGTACAGTTAATAAATGAACCAACGAGAATAACTGAATTAACAGAATCATGTTTTTAGTTATCACCCAGAGCCCCAATATCATACAATCAACGGAAGTTTGGCCAGCTATTTGTAGTGACCACAGTGTTCCATGTTCTATAATCAAGAACACTGTCGTTAAAGAACAATCATTCAAAAGAACGATCTTCAATTATAATAAACTTAATATAGGCAGGTTCTGCGAATTGCTTAACGAGCTGAACTGGGATGAAATAATTTATAACAATACAATTGATGAAAGTGCAAAAATGTTTTCAGATATTATATTAGAAAAAGCAACACAGTGTATGCCCGTTAGAAGTATTACTGTTCATCCTCAAGATGTAGCTTGGATGACAGATGAAATTCGACTGTTAATTGAGGAACGCCAGAAAATCCACAAAATAGCTAAACAGACTAATAAACCTGAAGACTGGCTCAGGTTTCGACAATTTCGAAACTATGTCATATCCAGAGAAAAGCAAAAGACAGTTGGAATACACAGAAGAATTGGAGACTAAAGTTTTAAGTTCAGATGATTTTGGAAACAGAGAATGGTGGAAATTAGTTAAATCTTTTCTTAAAAAGAAGGGTATGGACACTAACAAAATTCCACCAATCATGCATGATAATATCTTATATCACACAAGTAAAGAGAAAGCTGATATTTTCAATGACTTCTTCATTACCCAGTCTACTATAGAGAATGAAGAAGATGAAGTACCCGATATTCCATTCCTTGACCTTGAGCTTAATGAAATTACACTCACTCCTTCTGAAGTTGAAAATGTCATTAGAAACCTTGACAAAAACAAAGCCGTAGGACCTGACCTAATTCACAACAAAATACTGTTGGCATCCCTTCCAGTTATTTTAAACCCTCTGACCTGTCTTTCCAATAGAAATTTAAATGAAGGCAAATTTCCAAAGATATGGAAAACTGCGCATGCAACTCCTTTGCATAAAAAGGCTGCAAAAGAGAAGTGTGATAATTATCGACCGATTTCATTGCTTAGTTGCGTTGGTAAAGTTTTAGAGAGATGTATTCACAAACATGTATTTAATTTCTTATCATCTAATCAACTTATTTCATCTTCTCAGTCTGGATTTATCCCTAGAGACTCTACCGTCAATCAGTTGCTCTGTATATATAATGATCTGTGTTCCTCTTTTGATAATGGTACAACAACGCAAGCTGTTTTCCTTGACATTTCCAAAGCTTTTGATCGTGTCAGCCACAAAGGTCTCCTGCATAAAATGAAAGCCATTGGCATACGAGGTAAATTACATGAATGGTTTACTGATTATTTATTAAATCGTACTCAAGCAGTTACCATAAAAGGCGAAAAATCTGTATATAAGAGAATTCCTTCTGGTGTCCCACAAGGTTCAGTACTAGGCCCGTTCCTGTTTCTTATATATATCAATGCTATTATAAATGAATTCCAATCCAACATAAAACTTTTTGCTGATGACACGAGCATGTATTTATCACTCGATAATCCCAATCTCCGCGCTGAAATACTTAATGCTGACTTGGAAAAGATAAACTCATGGGCTAAAACTTGGAAAGTAAAATTTAATGTCGAGAAAACAGAATTGTTGAATTTCACTCGCAATGGGAATGTGATATTGCCTCTTACATTTGGTTCTACAATTCTACAAGGTACTAACAAGCATAAACACCTAGGTATCATTTTTCAAGATGATTGCAAATGGGATGAGCACATAAAACATATAATGACCACTGTTACAATGTTAATTTCATGTCTAAAAAGCTATAAATATAAGTAGAAAAGCTCTCGAAATCTTATACAAATCCTTTATATTGCCACACTTCGATTATGCCGACATTGTCTGGGATAATTGTACTGAGACGCAATCGCAGCATCTGGAAAATTTGCACCTGGAAGCTCTAAGAATCATTACAGGCACTGTTCGTTGAACAAACCATCAAAATTTATACAAAGAGTCCGGATTCTGCCCATTAAAGGAAAGAAGAAAACGGCATAAACTAATACAGTACTATAAAATGATTAATGGCCTAAGCCCCAATTATTTAGTACATCTTATTCCTTCTCTAGTCTCGGACAGAAACCCTCACCACAGGCGAAGGCCTCTAGAACGCACAGTAATGAAATGTAAGACAGAGCTATATAAAAAATCGTTCGTCCCATCCGCAACTCAATTATGGAATGCACTACCTGACTACATTAAAACTAGCAACTCCTTGAGCCAACTGAAACGATATCTGTCTACTGATGACACTATAGTTCCACCATACTACTATTTTGGTAAAAGAAGAGAACAAGTAATTCACTGCCGGCTCCGTTTAGGTATGAGTGATCTAAAGAACGATATGGTTAACCGACATCTGGATAATAATCCTTCTTGTAGCTGTGGCAATGGGAGAGAAACAGCAGAACACTATTTGTTATTCTGTCCCCTATTCAATATAGTTCGTGAAAATACAATTTTGACTCTTCCGCAGAATTTTACCCAATTACGTTTTCTTTTAGAGGGTAGCCGTGATCTTCAACCTGATGTGAATTCATTAATATTTGGAAAAGTACACCAGTTTATCTCCGAATCGAACCGATTTCAGCCCTGACTTTCTCATTAAAAAAAAAAAAAAAAATCATTTTTGCCTTTTTCATATTTTACTTTCTGTAACTTTATAGTCTGGCTCTTATTTATTCATTACGATCCATTTCTTTACTCTTGCAATAAGAGGCTGACTGACAAGTCGATTGGTCCAAGACGTAGTTTACTGGATAGATTGTTTACTTACTGATTAGCCAACTCATCGCTAAAATTAGTAAATCTTTTTTCTGTTTAAGCGATCGATGTCATAGTGTCTTTGAAAGGGAAGAAAAACAATAACAGGAAATGGAAAAAAATGAAAAGGGGAAAAGAAAAGAGGGGAAAAAGGGAAAAAAAGTTGATTAAATTGAACAACTATACTTCAACGCAAAACTTATGGAAAAGATGGTTTCTACCCTAAACTACTTTACGATATTGTATAAGTTTCTCTCGAGTTTGTAAAGTGTTCACATATTCTTGTTGATGATGTGATTGCTGTTTCCACTCCCTTCCTCCCATTTTCCATGTTATTCATTTTATTTTTCAGCTACTGTGTCTCTTTTTTCGGCTTTTTTTTTTTTTTTTTTGTCCGTTTTTGTTTTTCTTTTCAATGTTTCCTTATAAAAAAAAATCGCAAGCACGAAGTGAAATGTTTAGTATATTGTGAATGTATTTAACCGCCAGTATATTGTAAATGTCAATTTGAGCACAGTATAAGCTTAGGGCTTGTTGTTGCTCATTCGTCCTGTCAATTATGAAGGTATTCTGTTCATTTGTTTCCGAAATAAAAGTTATTTAAACCATCGACTGACCGACTTGCACGAATGAATGAACAAACGTTGGACTGACCGAGTAAATGAATGAACGAACGATGGACTGACCGAGTGAACGAATAAACGAATGAACGATGGACTGACTGAGTGAACGAATGAATGAACGATCGATCGACTGACTGAGTGAATGAATGAATGAACGAAAAAGCGATTGACGGAGTGAACGAACGAATGAACGAACGATCGACTGACCGAGTGAACGAACAATGAACGAAGATCGACGACGATACGAAATGAACGAACGATGACTGACCGAGTTAACGAACAAATGAAAGAACGATCGACTGGCCGAGTGAACGAACAAATGAACGAACGATGACTGACCGAGTTAACGAACAAATGAAAGAACGATCGACTGGCCGAGTGAACGAATGAATGATCGATCGATCGACTGACCGAGTAAACAAATGAACGAACGACTGACTGATGAACGATGGACTGACCGAGTGCGCGAACAAATGAATGATCGACTAACCGAGTGAACGAATGAATGAATGAACGATGGACTGACTAAATAAACGATTGAATGAACAAACGATCGACTGACTGAGTGAACGAATGAATGAACGATCTAACGAACGAATCACACTTACCGAGTGAACGAATGAATGAACAACGATGGACTGACCGAAGTGAACGATTGAATGAACGAACGATGGACTGACTGAGTGAACCAATGAATGAACGATCGATCGATTGACCGAGTAACCGAGCGAATGAACGAATGATCGACTGACCAATTTAACGAACGAAAGAAACAACGATCAACTGACCGAGTAAACGAATGAATGAACGATCGACTGACCGAGTAAATAAATCAACGAACGAACAAACGACTGACCGAGTGAACGAACGAATGAACGAACGATTGACTGACCAAGAGAGCGAACGAGAAAAATAACGATCGACTGACTGAGTAAACGAATGAATGAATGAACTATCGACTGACCAAGTAAACAAATGAATGAACAAACGACTGACCGAATGAATTAACGAACGATTGACTGACCGAGTGAATGAATGAATGAATGAACGATCGACTAACCAAGTAAACAAATGGATGATCGATCGATTGACTGACCGAGTGAACGAATGAATGATCGACTGACCGAGTGAGCGAAATTCGATGGACAGACCGAGTGAACAAATGAATGAACGAACGATGGACTGACCGAACGAACGCATTAATGAACGAATGATCGACTGACCCAATGAACGAATGAATGAATGAACGATCGACTGACCGAGTAAACAAACGAACGACTGACTGACCGAATGAACGAACGAACGATCGAATGACCGAATTAATGAACGATTGACTGACCGTGTGAACGAATAAACGAATGAACGATGGACTGACTGAGTGAACGAATGAATGAACGATCGATCGACTGACTGAGTGAACGAATGAATGAACGAAAACGCGATTGACGGAATAAACGAACGAATGAACGAACGATCGACCTACCGAGTGAACGAACAAATGAACGAACGATTGACTGACCGAGTTAACGAACAAATGAAAGAACGATCGACTGGCCGAGTGAACGAATGAATGACCGACTGACCGAATGAAGAACGATGGACTGACCGAGTGTGCGAACAAATGAACGATTGACTGACCGAGTGAACGGATGAATTAACGAACGATGGACTGACCGAATGAACGAACGAATGAACAAACGATCGACTGACCGAGTTAATGAACAAATGAAAGAACGATCGACTGGCCGAGTGAACGAATGAATGAATGAACGATGGACTGACCGAGTAAACAAATAAACGACTGACCGAATGAAGAACTAACGATGGACTGACCGAGTGCGCAAACAAATGAACGATGGACTGACGAGTGAACGAACGAACGATGGACTGACCGATTGAATGAACAAACGATCAACTGACTGAGTGAATGAATGAATGAACGATCAACTGACTGAGTGAACGAATAAACAAACAATCGACTGACCGAGTGAACGATTGAATGAACAAACGATGGACTGACCAAGTGAACGAACGATGGACTGACCAAGTGAACGAATGAATGAACGAACGATGGACTGACCGAGTAAAGGAATGAATGAATGAACGATGGACTGACCAAGTGAACCAATGAATGAAAGAACGATCGACTCACTGAGTAAGCGATTGAACAATCGCTTGACCGAGTGACCAAGCGAATGAACGAACGATCAACTGACCGAGTTAATGAACGAAAGAAACAACGATCGACTGACCGAGTAAACGAATGAATGAATGAACGACCGACTGACCGAGTAAATAAATGAACGAACGAACGAACGACTGACCAAGTGAACAAATGAATTAATGAACAATTGACTGACCGAGTGAGCAAATGAAAAAAACAACGATCAACTGACCAAGTAAACGAATGAACGAACGAACAAACGACTGACCGAGTGAACGAATGAATTAACGATTGACTGACCGAGTGAGCGAATGAACGAACGATGGACTGACCGAGTGTGAACGAATGAATGAATGAACGATCGACTGACCGAGTGAACGAAGGAATGAACGATCAACTGACCGAGTAAACAAATGAATGAACGATTGATTGACTGACTGAGTGAACGAATGAATGATCGACTGACCGAGTGAACGAAATTCGATGGACAGACCGAGTGAACGAATGAATGAACGAATGACGGACTGACCGAATGAACGCATTAATGAACGAACGATCGACTGACCCAATTAACGAATGAACGATCGACAGACCGAGTAAACAAACGACTGACTGACCAAATGAACGAACGAACGACCGAATTAATGAACGATGGACTGACCGTATGAACGAATAAACAAATGAACGATGGACTGACCGAGTGAACGAATGAATGAACGAATGATCAACTGACTGAGTGAGCGAATGAATGAACGAAAAAGCGATTAGACGGAGTGAACGAACGAATGAACGAATATCGACTGACCAAGTGAACAAACGAATGAACGAACGAAGACTGACCGAGTTAACGAACAAATGAAAGAACGATCGACTGGCCGAGTGAACGAATGAATGAATGATCGATCGACTGACCGAGTAAACAAATGAACGAATGACCGACTGACAAACGATGGACTGACCGAGTGGGTGAACAAATGAATGATCGACTGACTGAGTGAACGAATGAATGAACGAACGATGGACTGACTGAATAAACGATTGAATGAACAAATGATCGACTGACTGAGTGAACGAATGAATGAACGATCAACTGACCAAGTGAACGAATGAACAAACGATGGACTGACCGTGTGAACGAATGAATGAACAAACGATGGACTGACCAAGTGAACGAATGAATGAATGAACGATGGACTGACTGAGTGAACCAATGAATGAACGAACGATCGATTCACTGAGTAAGCGAATGAATGAACGATCGATTGACGAGTAACCGAGCGAATGAACGAATGATCGACTGACCGATTTAACGAACGAAAGAAACAACGTTCGACTGACCGAGTAAACGAATGAGTGAACGATCAACTGACCGAGTGAACGAATGAATGAACGAACGATTGACTGACCGAGTGAGCGAATGAATGAACAATGGACTGACCGAGTGAATGAATGAATGAATGAATGAATGAATGAATGATCGATCGACTGACCAAGTAAACAAAAGAATGAACGATCAATTGACTGACGAGTGAACGAATGATCAACTGACCGAGTGAACGAAATTCGATGGACAGACTGAGTGAACGAATGAACAAACGAACAATGGACTGACCGAACGAACGCATTAATGAACGAACGATCGACTGACCCAATGAACGAATGAAACGATCGACTGACCGAGTAAACAAACGAACGACTGACTGACCGAATAAACGAACGAACGATCAAATGACCGAATTAATGAACGATTGACTGACCGTGTGAACGAATAAACGAATGAACGATGGACTGACCGAGTGAACGAATGAACGAACGATCGATCGACTGACTGAGTGAACGAATGAATGAACGAAAACGCGATTGACGGAATGAACGAATGAATGAACGAACGATTGACCTACCGAGTGAACGAACAAATGAACGAACGATCGACTGACCAAGTTAACGAACAACTGAAAGAATGATCGACTGGCCGATGTGAACGAATGAATGAATGATCGACCGACTGACCGAGTAAACAAACAAACGACTGACTGACGCGAATGAAGAATCATGGACTGACCAAATGCGCGAACAAATGAACGATCGACTGACCAAGTGAATGGATGAATGAACGAATGATGGACTGACGAAAAAACGATTGAATGAACAAACGATCGACTGACGAATGAACGAACGAATGAACAAACGATCGACTGACCGAGTTAACGAACAAATGAAAGAACGATCGACAGGCCGAGTGAACGAATGAATGAATGAACGATGGACTGACCGATTGAATGATTGAATGAACAAACAATCGACTGACTGAGTGAACGAACGATCAACTGACTGAGTGAACGAATAAACAAACGATCGACTGACCGAATGAACGAACGAATGAACAAACGATCAACTGGCCGTGTGAACGAATGAATGAATGAACGATGGACTGACCGAGTAAACAAATAAACGACTGACCGAATGAAGAACAAACGATGGACTGACCGAGTGCGCAAACAAATAAACGATCGACTGACCGAGTGTGAACGAACGAACGAACGATCAACTGACTGAGTGAACGAATGAATGAACGAAAAAGCGATTGACGGAGTGAACGAACGAACGAACGAACTATCGACTGACCGAGTGGAACGAACGAACGATCGACTGACCGAGTTATCGAACAAATGAAAGAACGATCGACTGGCCGAGTGAACGAATGGATGAATGATCGACCGACTGACCGAGTAAACAAATGAACGAACGACCGACTGACCGAATGAAGAACAATGGACTGACCGAGTGCGCAAACAAATGAACGATCGACTGACCGAGTGAACGAATGAATGAACGAACGATGGACTGACTGAGTAAACGATTGAATGAACAAACGATCGACTAAGTGAACGAATGAATGAACGATCAACTGACCGAGTGAACGAATGAACAAACGATCGACTGACCGAGTGAACGATTGAATGAACAAACGATGGACTGACCAATTGAACGAATGATGGACTGACCAAGTGAACGAATGAACGAACGAACGATGGACTGACCGAGTAAAGGAATGAATAAACGAACGATGGACTGACCGAGTGAACCAATAAATGAACGAATGATCGACTCACTGAGTAAGCGAATGAATGAACGATTCATTGATTGACTGAGTAACGAGCGAATGAACGATTGATCGACTGACCGAGTTAACGAACGAAAGAAGCAACGATCGACTGACCGAGTAAACGAATGAATGAATGAACGATCGACTAACCGAGTAAATAAATGAACGAACGAACAAACGACTGACCAAGTGAACGAATGAATTAATGAACGATTGACTGACCGAGTGAGCGAATGAAAAAAAACAACGATCGACTGACCGAGTGAGCGAATGAATGAACGATGGACTGACCGAGTGAACGAATGAATGAACAATGGACTGACCGAGTGAACGAATGAATGAATGATCGATCGACTGACCGAGTGAACGAAGGAATGAACAAACGATCAACTGACTGAGTAAACAAATGAACGAAAGATCGATTGACTGAGTGAACGAATGGATGATCGACTGACCGAGTGAACAAAATTCGATGGACAGACTGAGTGAACGAATGAATGAACGAACGATGGACTGACCGACCGAACGCATTAATGAACGAACAATCGACTGACCCAATGAACAATCAACTGACCGAGTAAACAAACGAACAAATGACTGACCGAATGAACGACCGAACGATCGAATGACCGAGTGAGCGAATTAATGAACGATGGACTGACCGTGTGAACGAATGAATGAACGAACGATAGACTGACCGAATGAACGAATGAATGAACGAACGACTGACGAGTGAACGAATGAAAGACCGCCTGACCGAGCGAACGAATGAATGAACGATGGACTGATCAAGTGAACGAATAAATGAATGAACGATGGACTCACCGAGTAAACAAATAAATGAACAAACGATCGACTGACTGAGTGAACGAATGAACGAACGAAAAAGCGATCGACTGAGTGACCGAACGAATGAACGAACGATCGACTGACCGAGTGAACAAACGAATGAATGATCAATCGACTGACCGAGTTAAATGAAAAAACGATCGACTGACCGAGTGAACGAACTACTGACCGAGTGAACGAATGAAGAACGAACGATGGACTGACCGAGTGCGCAAATGAATGACCGATGGACTGACCCAATGAATGAACGAACGATGGACTGACCGATGTGAACGAATAAATGAATGAGCGATCGATTGACCGAGTAAACGAATGAATGAACGACGATCGACTCACTGACTGCACGAATGAATGACTGAACGAGCAACTGACTGACTGCACGAACGAATGAATGACTGAACGACGACTGAACAAATGAAAGACCGAATGACCGATAACCGACTGAACGAATGCATGAATGAACGACCAGTCGATCGACTGAACGAACGAATCCATGAACGACCGATTTACCGCGTGAATGAGGGAATGAATGAACGACCGTTCAACCGACTGAACGAATGAATGAATGAACGACCGATTGATGAACACAACGAATGAACGTCTGAACGACCGATTGAACGAATGAATGACTGAAATGATGAATGACTAAACGACCGATTGAACGAATGAATGAATGACCCACCGAGCAAATGAATGAATGACCTACCGAACGATCGACTGAATGATTGAACGATCGACTGACCGACTGAAAAAAAATGAATGACTGACCGACTATACAACTGAACTAAACGAATGTATGACTTAGTGACCGACTGCCCGAATAAACGACTAAATGAACGATCGACCGAACAAATCTACGAACAAATGACTGAACGACAGACTGAATAAATGAATGTCTGATGGACCGATTGACCGACTGAACGAATGAATGACTGAACAAATCTACGAACGAGCGACTGAACGACAGACTGAACAAATGAATGTCTGATCGACCGATTGACCGACTGAACGAATGAATGACAATGAGTGACCGACCGAACAAATCTACGAACGAATGACTGAACGACTGACTGAACGAATGAAAGACTGAAGGAGCGATCGATCGACCGACCGACCGAACAAACGCACGAAGAAAAACAAAACAGTACAATGAACGAACGAACAAACACACGATTCAACGAAAGGAAGGAAGAAATGAAGAAAGAAATACAAACGAAAAAATATACCGTAAGAAAGATAGAAAATGTAAACGATTATAGAATAAACTCGTCTAAAAACATAGTGGGGGGGGGGGGGGGGGGGGGGGGGGGGTTGTGAGGAGAGAAAAGAAAAACAAACCTGTCACTTTCTAATCATTTTTCCTGAAATGTGCCACTCGGATGAAAGTTTTCTTCTAATGATTAAACTATATAAACAGCTCTCTCTCATTCCCACACACACACACACACACGAAATGTAGCGTGGTTAACTTATTGTCTTCATGACAAAAAGTCCGACTTGATATGAATTTGAAGTGTATACTAGTATTAGAAAGTGGGATGTAGGACAGTGTTTATTGCTGACTTTAATGATAGACCAATAGTGTTTGTGTGTGCGTGTGCGTGTGTGCGTGTGTGTGTGTGTGTGTGTGAGAGAGAGAGAGAGAGAGAGAGAGAAAGAGTGTGTGTGTGTGTGTGTGTGTGTGTGTGTGTGTGTGTGTGTGTGTGTGTGTGTGTGTGTGTACGCGCGTGTGTGTGTGTGTATGCGTAGGGAGGGGGGTGTGCGCATGCGCACGCGCTCGTGAATGTGTCTGTGTTAGTGCGTGCGCATGCAGGGGCGTGTGTGTGTGTGTGTGTGTGTGTGTGTGTGTGTGTGTGTGTGTGTGTGTGTGTGTGTGTGTGTACGCGCGCGCAAATACAGGTCCAATACTTGTAAGTGGTATTTCATTTGATTATGAGTGTAAATACTTATTTGATATTATTGTTAATGTAATATCTTCAGCAATAACATTTCACACACACACACATACATACACACACCCACACAAACACACGCACGCACGCACACACACACACACACACACACACACACACACACACACACACACACACACACACACGGAGGTAAATCGACAGCTTTAAATTTCTTAGTTAATCAATTGCTAAACCTCGACCTGTTAAAAGTATTGTTCAGACCTCTGTGTGTGTGTGTGTGTGTGTGTGTGTGTGTGTGTGTGTGTGTGTGTGTGTGTGTGTGTGTGCCGTATATGTACATGCATGTGGATGCATATGCGTTTATCCATGTAGTTATTACAACTAAAAGGCTGATCAGTCATAACTGATAACACGAAAAAAAAGCACCTTTAAACGAAACAAACAAGAAAAAAGGCAAAAATAATAGAAAATGATTAGACAGAAATCGGATGAATGGTATATTTAATCGTTGAAATGTTTGTCAAGACGATCCGCCGTCGTGTGCATGTATGTGCATTGATGTGTGTATGAGGAGGGAAGAGGGAGGGGGGGGGGGTAGGAGGGGAGTGGAGCGGAGCGAAGGAGGGAGGAAGCTGTCGGAATGAGGGATGGCGGGAGGGAGAAGGGAGGGGTGAGATGAGCTACTGAGTTATGTTCAAATATGCCCTCTTGACTAAAGAGCATTTTTGCTGAATGGACAAAAAACAGTTGCACTGTCATTGTCTCTCGTAGATTCCCTGTTTCTCTGTCTGTCTGTCTGTCTGTCTGTCTGTCTGTCTCTCTCTCTCTCTCTCTGATAGAGTAAGCAAGAGACGGATAGACAATGATGAGGAGGAGGAGGAGCAGGAGGAGCATGAGCAGGAGGAGGAGGAGGAGGAGGAGGAGGAGCAGGAGCAGGAGGAAGGAGGAGGAGGAGGAGGAACGAGACCGAGAGGAAGACACATCGAGAATGATAAATGATGGACAAGAAGACATGAGCAGAACGTGAGAAGGATGAATCATAGACAGGAATGAGAAGGATGAATCATAGACAGGAATGAGAAGGATGAATCATAGACAGGAATGGATGTGCAATACGTAAAACCGATGAACGGTAGACTGGAGAAAAAAGAAAAGAAGAAAAGAACGTGGCAATGAATGACGACGCTCGAGAGGAGACGACGACAACGACTGGAGAAGAATCAGTGATAGACCGGAACGGAAGAGAACGCCAGAACGACAAATGAATGATGGGCTGGGGACAAAAAGAAAAGATCGTGAGACTGATGACTGATGGAGAGGCTCAAGAATGATTAACGGCAGACCGTTAAGCATGAAAAATAACGGACGGAATAAGGACAGGAAACCGTGATGATTGTGGATGGCAGACCGGCTGGAAAAGGAGAACGCAAATGTGATGAATGACGAGGAGGAATGAAGAGTGGAAATGTAATGAAAACTGATTATGGACGGAACGAAGAGCATGCTCATGGTGAATGTTAGACGGGATGAAGATTAGACTTTGACAAATTTGAGAAACACCTGGATAACAAAGGCACATAAAAGCCTGTGCAAATTTGACCAGTGCAAATCAAAATCAGCACCACTCAGAACAAAGACATTTACTGTCTCATACAGAAAGAACACATCACAAGAAGATTGAAGAACTTTGCTTTGAGCTCTACAATATTCAGAGCAAAAGAGATGTAAGTATGATGACACTTTAGGATTCGTCAAAGATTTAAGATTTAAGATTAAAATTATAGTCCCGTCAACAGCAGAGGTTATCTCAGGACTGTCACCACGTTTCAAACTACCACGTATACATGTTAAAAAAGGATTAAAAGCAAAACCTTACCCAACCCATTAAAACAAGATTAAAAGAACCAATCCTAGGATTAAAAACCAACACGTTGAAATCACTAACTGTAATCTGCAAAAATCAATACTGGGTAGAGAAAATCTAACAACACCAAATTCACACACGATGAAATAAATTCACTTCTTTTAGGAAGTTAAAAATATTGTCAGGGGGAACCATCACGGAAAAGAATCTTCATATTATCTGCAGTGTAATGTTTCCTTCTAATGTCGTATAAATCCCAGCAGTCTAAAAGAATATGTTGGACAGATATCTGACTATCACAGGCAACACAGAAAGGCGGGTCTTCTCCCTTCAATAAAAACGAATGAGTAAAATAAGCATGACCCGTCCTCAATCTACACAATACTGTTTCTCCCTTTCGACCGCCAGCAGCCATGGGAAGATGTTCCTTTAAATCTGGACGTATTTGATGAAGCTTATTGTTTTCTTGGAGGCTCCACTCCTCCTCCCATAAAGAATTGACATACGAAGCTATTTTGCCTTTTAAATCTGAGGATGGTACAAGCAGTTTAGAAGGACGAAGACGGACAGCCTCTTTAGAAAGCCGATCCACCTCTTCGTTGCCTCTGATCCCCACATGACCTGGCACCCAGGCCAACAAAATCTCAAAACCCCTTGAAACTAATGAAGAAAACATGGTAAAAAACTTGATAAGAGCCGGATGTTTTATGTTTCTTGCTCCTATAGCCTCTAAAGCCGAAAGAGAATCTGTGCAAATAAGGAATTTCCTAGACTGGGACTGCCTGATCAACTCCAAAGCCAAAAGTAGTGCAGTAAGTTCCGCAGTGTAAATAGTGCTTTCAGAGGGAATGTGTTTGGACAGTTTTTCTCCCGAAGCTGGAACATATGCGGAGGACCCTACACCAACATCGGACTTTGAACCATCAGTAAAAATAACCACATGTTCTTTAAGGTTAGAACACATGTCTAAAAATAATTGTTTATAAATTAAGGAACTCGTGTTCTGTTTGCGCTGCACGGTTAAATCAAACCTAATTTCTGGAGACGAAAACGTCCAAGGAGGTTGTTGAGGAAACTTGGAAACGTCAGAGATGACCCCAACATCAATATCCGCCTCCTCCAGAAAAGGAAGGATGCGAATACCGAAAGGGGAATACTGGATGGACTTCTTTCATATTTCTCTTGGAAATGAGGATTCATAACACAGTCGTAGGCAGGGTTGTTTGGTTCTGAAAAAAGCTGTGTGTAGTAATTTAAAGCTAATTTTACTCTTCTATGAGAGAGGGAACACTCTCCTGCCTCAGCATATAGGCTATGAACAGGTGTAGTACGAAAAGCGCCAAGGCAGAGGCGAAGACCCTGATGGTGAACTGGGTCTAGGACTTTTAGATACGAGGCTCTAGCGGCGCCGTAAATGATGCTGCCGTAGTCCAACTTGGATCGAACTAACGCCCTGTAAAGATGGAGAAGTGTGCGTTTGTCTGCACCCCAATCCGTATGAGCCACTACACGGAGGATATTCATGGCTTTGAGGCACGATGTTTTCAACTTCTGAATATGGGCTTTAAAATTCAATTTTTGGTCAAAGGTAACACCCAGAAATTTGGCTTGTGACAGCAGGAATTTTAGCCTTATCTATGAAAATTTCTGGTGGCGGGAAAAGTTGTCTGAAATTGTGAAAGTGGATGCACTCTGTTCTAACTGATGAAAATTTGAACCCATTTTCAACTGCCCACTGTTGGACTTTATAGACACACAACTGGAGTTGGCGCTGTACACCAGCAAATGTCTTTCCAGATGCATAAAGGGCAAAATCATCAACAAAAAGAGAGCAGTCTGAACCTTGGTTGACAGAGTTTACAATTTCATTTATTTTTATACTAAACAGGGCTGGGGAAAGGATACTACCCTGTGGAACACCCATTTCCTGCTCATGAATTTCTGACAATGTTGTCCCCACACGGACCTGGAAGGACCTGTCTGCCAAAAACTGTTCTATGAACACTGGGAGATTGCCACGGAAACCCATCCGATGGAGGTCTGACAGGATTCCATACTTCCACGTCGTGTCATAGGCCTTCTCTATGTCGAAAAAAATGGCAACAACATGCTTTTTATCTAAAAAAGAGTTTCGAATAGTGGTTTCCAATCTGATTAAATGGTCCATGGTAGAGTGATGCTTTCTAAAACCACACTGTTCCATGGCTAAAAGCCCATCACTTTCCAATTTCCACATGAGCCTACCATTTACCATTTTTTCCATCACTTTACAAACACAACTTGTTAAGGCTATTGGACGATAGTTGGTTGGGTTTGAATGATCCTTCCCTGGCTTCGGAATGGGAACAATTAGGGCTCTTTTCCATGAAGCTGGGAAAGACCCAGACGTCCAAACCTGGTTATAAACTTGAAGCAGAATGTTAAGACCTGAGTCAGGAAGGTGTTTTAAGAATTGATAATGTATTTCATCAAGACCAGGAGCAGAATCATGACATGCCTGCAAGGCAGACTTCAGTTCATTTAGATTAAAGGGCAAGTTGTAGTCTTCCTGACTGGGTGAGGAAAAGTCAAGCTTCTTTTTTCTGCTTGCGTTTTGATCTTTAAAAACGCGGTGGATTTTTGACTAGAGGAAGAGTTGGTTTCTATGGTGGAAGCTAGCAAGTTAGCCACAGCGTGTTTGTCAGTGATGAGTGTATCATCAAGTTTTAAATGGTGGATTGAAGGGCAGCTGTTCTTGCCCCTAATTTTTTTAACAACTCTCCAGATTTTTTTCTTGGATATGTTTGATGTGAGGGAAGAGCAGAAATTTCTCCAAGACACTCGTCTACTTCCTCTACAAACAAACCTCGCCTTTGCTTTTTTCCTCTGATAAGATCGAACATTCGGGGCCACAGGATGCTGAAAGACTGAACGTTGGGCCCTCTTGCGAATGTTGCAAGCATTCTTACAATCCTGGTTGAACCATGGTGTACCAGGTAATTGTGGACCTGGTTTTGTGAGTGGGATGGTATCTCTCGCACATGATAACAAAACATTAGTGAAGGACTCCACTGGATCTTCTGATCGGAAGACGATTTCAGCATCTAGCTTATCAGTTATGGCTGAACGAAAGAAATCCCAATTAGCCCTTTTAAAGCAAAAATACTGAGGAAAGGAAACAGGTTCCTTCAAAACTGGAGAAAGTATTACAGGGAAATGGTCGCTCCCGTGCAGATCATCGTGAACTGACCAATCATAGTCTAGAACCAATGAAGGATCACACACTGACAAATCCAAACACGAAAGAGTACCATTTGAAGAATGCATGTATGTTGGTGATTTGTCATTTAGACAACACAAGTCCAGTTCGTTAAAGATCTCTTCCAGCATGAGACCCCGAGGTGAGGAATATGAGCTACCCCAAAGGGGGGTGCCCGTTGAAGTCTCCCAAAATAAAAAAAAAGGACGTGGAAGCTGATCTATTAGATCAATGACTTGTTGCTTAGATATTGTACCAGAAGGAGGACAATAAATTGAACAGAGAGTTATTGTTTTATTGAAAGTAATCCTGGCCGCAACAGCTTGTAATGGGGTATTTAAGTTAACTTGGCTGAATAATAAAGATCTGTGAATAAGAAGGGAAACACCCCCAGTGACACCATGGGCAGTATCCGTAGGTAAAGCAGGAAAACCTACTGAACTAAAGCCTGCCAATGAAAAATGTTTTCCTGGTCTCAACAATGTTTCCTGCAGCGCAACAACACTAGGTTTGAGGTCAGAACACAACCGCTGGAGTTCCTCATATTGGGCATTAATGCCTCTTATATTCCACTGAATAAGGGCCATGACAATAAAAAAGAGAAGAAAATTACTCCATCTCATTGTCCTCATCACCTTCTATCTCCAAAGGAGAAAAGCGATTGGAAGAAGGCGATGGAGATACCACCTTCTTGGCTGACGAAGGACGATACTTATTTCCACCCCCAGATGGACGAGGTGGAAGAGGAGGCTTCATCAGAGGTCGACTTCTGGAGTGTTCCCCAGACAAAGAGGCTACCTGTGCAGCCTTCCCAGAGGGTCTGGGATTGGAGGAAGGGGGCTCAGACCCTCGAGGAGTCCGGGGGGAGGTGGATATTGAGCCTCCACCCAAGGCACTGTTTGAATTTTGCTTTCTTTTTCCACTGTCTTTCTGTACATGCTGAAGCTCCTGTTGCGTCTGCCGATCCTGATGCTGACAGCCGGCCTGAGGTTGAACAGTCTCAGTCTGAACACCAACACTGACCATGCTCCCCTTGGCGACATCAGCATATGACTTGCTGAGGGAGGGCTGTCTATTCTGCACAAGTTTCCTTGCCTCAAAGAACGAAATTCGATTCTCCGTGCGAACCTTCTGGATCTCGGACTCGACGCGCCAGACTGGACAGTCCTTCGAGAAAGCAGGATGGTTGCCTTTACAGTTTATGCAACAGGGCGGACAATCACACGGACCTTCATGCACTGGTTTTGAGCACTTGCCACACGCCTCCTGTTCTGTACACCTGTCCTTAATGTGTCCGTACTTTTGGCACTTAAAGCATCGCAAAGGTGAAGGAATGTACATAGAGACGGGAACCCTCAAATATCCGACCTTCACACACACAGGGAGAGTTGTCGTACAGAAAGTTAGAAAAAAAAGTATCTGTTGGCACACGGTCTTGATCTTTTCGTGCTAGAACCCGGTGAACGTGGGTCACACCCTGGGAAGCCAGTTCCGTCTTTATTTCTAACTCGGAAACGCCTCTCAAATCACGACACCTGATGACGCCCTTGCTTGAATTCAAAGTTTTGTGAGGTGTCACTCTGATTGGCCTGTCAATCAACGTCGTCGACTTGAGAAGCAACTCAGAATGCTTCTGTTTTGCAAATTCTATCAAAAAGGAACCGTTTCGTAGCCGTTTCATGGATTTGGGTACGCCGGAGAGTCCCTCTACTCCTCTCGAAATAGCAAAAGGACTCAATCCATTCACCCCACAGAGAGGGCGAGCTTCATCCACACCCTCCATCACCAACCAACAAGGCCAAAAACCAGATGCTGTCCTTATTTCATTATCCGAGTCCGAGTCCAAGTTCGAGCCTGAGGAATAATTTCTTTTCCTTTTTTGTTGGGAGTGAGCCATAGTTTTGAGTTTTTAAAGTTCATCCCTGCCTACCCACCCACCATGGAGTCCAACAAGGGGCCAGGGTCAAGGGAAATCCAACTCTTGACCCCATCCGGGTTTCAGCAGGGATATACACCAGATAGAACATAACTAACCTATTCCGCCAAGATCATGACACACCGCCGGGAACAGACGGTGAACACTTACAAGGTTTCCAAGGCCAGCCAAGAACTACCCAGTTTGACCCAACCTCACGTAGAGGCAGCCGATTGACATACACGGGCCAATGTATGCCACCTGTCTTAGAGGAGGTCCGAGCCAAAGTGATGTGTTGAGAACAGTAGGCTCTCTCAATCACCAGGATCTCATTCCCCCCCACTTACAGGATGCACCGCACGGCAAAACACGGTGGGTCTGAAGAAGACCGCAGAGAAAAGGAGAAGTGTTCCAAAGAAGGCTTGTAAGTAAAGATTAAAGTACAGAGTAAAGAGCCAGGTAGGCAGAAACTAGACGAAACAGAGGCTGCAGTTTCTGTGGGGAGACTTTATGGGGGAAAAAGAGATAGTAAAAGACACAGTAGGCAGAAAAACAGGAAAGATAAGAAAAAGGGGTGGGCTCAGGTTAGTCAAGAAACGCCCCCGCCACGAGAAGGCCGGCCCATGGGGGCAGGATTCGTCAAAAGGTGAGGACTCTCCAACACTCTGTCGAAGACGTCACAGTAGCAGTGACGTCGCTGAAACATGGCAAGGCTGCAAGCAACAACATCCCTGCAGAACACTTGAATATGGCAGAAAGGCAGTAACTGACATATTAACTGCCATCTGCAGCAAAATCTGGCACACCAGCGAGTGGGTAACGCCAAAGAAACTCGATCAATAATAGTCGCACTCCGAAAGACAGGAAATCCCCAACACTGCCAGAACAACCGCAGGATCAGTTAGATCAGCGATGTGACCATCGTAAAGTTTAACATACAAAGCAGGGAAGATCAGACTTCAAAGCATGCTGGAGGACTCAGGAGACAAGGTGGTAGAAGTAATCAAGCCCCTGCTGAAGACAGGCAGAAAATGGAAAGTTCAAGCGGCGATGGATTCTGCAAAAGTAAGTCTCAAGATCAGAGAAATAACAGGACACACACAGATCAACAGACAAGGACTGGGGGTGACCAAAACTGAATGGTGGTCAAAGGCCAAAGGAAAAGCCCAAAGAGACATGATGATTCAGGAGATGAGAAAAGAAGAAGACCAAAAAAGACTCCAAAAAGCAGTCCAGCAGAGCCAGCAAGGGCAATGGACAACGTGGGAGAATGCACTCCAAAGAAGTCTCACTTGGAATGACATTTGGCACATGGCCCCTCTCAGGATCAGCTTCATTCTCAGATCTGCATATGACCTTCTGCCCTCAAATGCAAACCTGGTGAAGTGGGGGAAAACAGATGATCCTGCAGGCCCCCTTTGCCATGAAAAACAAACAGTGGAGCATGCCCTAAGCTCATGTAAAGTAGCCCTGGCTCAAGGAAGGTACACATGGAGGCACAACCAAGTGCTCAAAGAGATTGTACAAGTAGTCTGGGCTAGTACCAACACCACAAAAGGGAAAATCAGGACTCCAAAAGCACCCGCAACATTCTTCACGGCAGGAGGCAGCAAATCATGGCCAAGAACAACAGTGCCACTCGGAACATGCAGGCAGAGTCTGCTGGACGGGGCAGATGACTGGGAGTGCACCGCAGATCTCCCAGAATGGAGGACTCACCCAGAGATCATCAGCAAGAGTGGCATGAGACCAGACATAGTAGTCCACTCTCAGTCAACCAAGCAGCTGATCATGATCGAGCTCACGGTGCCATATGAGAACAGAATGGTGTCAGCTCAAATATACAAGACTGAAAAGTATGCTGATCTGGCAAACAGCCTGAGGAGAGAAGGCTATCAGGTCAAAGTCCTCACCGCAAAAATTGGAGCTAGGGGGTCTGTAGGAACGTCTGCATACAGCCTCATGAAACAGCTCTCAGTTGCAGGGAGGGAAAAAAACCAGAGCCCTGAAAGCAATGGCAGAAGCGGCAGAGAGGTGTTCAAGCTGGATCTGGTCAAGGAGGAACAAAAGTGAACTTCATAAGGCTTAACTTTCCTACAAATATCAGGTGTCCCTGTGGCTCAGTGGTTAGAGCATGTCCAGAGGGTCATGGGTTCGATTCCCAGCCATGGCTCGTCCCAAGATGGGAAAAAAGGGGGCAGCAGAGGGACATCCGGAGTCATGAACTGGGTGTGGCCAACCCCCCTAGAGTGTCAGGAGATAAGGGCCGAAACACTTGCTTGAAGGGGGCTTCTCTTCTGAGGACTCTCTGCTGCCACGCTCTCCACGAGTTTCTTGCTACTAACATCATTGTGAATAGACTACAGTTGCAGAGAGACACTGCTGTATCCGAAAGGCGGAAGTATCATCGAACATCTTTAACCCTTCGCCAAAAACACATGCAAAACCACAAGGAGTTCTATTATGTCTTCACAGACTTCAAAGAGGCATCTGACTGGGTCTGTCTAGAGGTGCCATAGGCCGTTATGAAGAAATGTGATGTCGGGACAAAGGTAATCAACACCCAGCAAGTATACGCCAAAATGTCTAATGCAGTACTCAGAAAGGCGCGACCAGCAAGCGGTCACATATGTCAGTTGGGATTTGTCAGGGCCCCATTACTGTCCAGTATTTTTCAACATAGTCCTGGAATGCATCATGAATGATCAACTTCAAGATCATGCCAACAGAATCAGCACGGCATGCAAGAATACCTATCACGAACCTTCACTCTGCAGATAACTCTGGTGGCCTGGCGGGCACTGAACAGAAACTCTCTAAGCTTGTTAAACACTGGACGAAACATCTACCAGACACAGTATGGACATCAACACCGAGAAAAACACTGGACGAAACATCTACCAGGCATAGTATGGACATGAACACCGAGAAAAACACTGGACGAACCATCTACCAGGCATAGTATGGATATGAACACCGAGAAAAACACTGGACGAACCATCTACCAGGCATAGTATGGATATGAACACCGAGAAAAACACTGGACGAACCATCTACCAGGCATAGTATGGATATGAACACCGAGAAAAACACTGGACGAAACATCTACCAGGCATAGTATGGACATCAACACCGAGGAAAACAAGCTGATGGTCAGCCACAACCCTACCTCCAGTGCTGATACCAGCATGGATAGAAGCTAGGAACTGATGAACAGTTCATTATCTGGAATTTATTTCAGCTAGGAACCGTTAAACAGTTCTTATGTCTGGGATCTGTTTTCAGCGATGGGGGGGAGTTTACATCCGACATCCTCTCAACAGCAGCAAAGACATCAGTCCTGTTCAGACTGAACCCTGCATGGAAAGACAAGAACATCTCGGTGAAACACGAAGCTGGCTCCTGCATGCACAGGTGTATTTCATTTTCCTGCATACAGACGCAACATGGACCCGGAAGAAAGAACCGTCACAGAAACGAGACGCCATTGCAAGAAACTATACATCAGATATACTGATCACATCACCACTGAACAGGTGCGCTAGATACTATACATCAGATATACTGATCATATCATGGTGAACAAGTGCGCCAGATTATCAGACAGCACATCGGGCCATACAAAGATTTGCTGACACCAGCAAAGAAACTGAGTTGGCATTGCCATCAAGATCCAACGGCCCCGCAAAAACAGTCCTCCAGGACAGTGTTGAAGGAGCGAGACCAAGGGGAAGACAGAACAAAGAAGACTGACAGCATTGCAGAATGGACATTGAAACCGTCTGTAGAACCCATGGCCTGGGCACACAACCGACAGAAGTGGAGAAATCTGGTGAACAGTTCTTCAGTGCCATGCCCCGATGACTTCACACGCACCTAGGAAAAAGAAGTGGATATTAGTGATACCAAGCCGAAATTGTTTTTGTAGTTTTAATATTTATTTTTAAATCCGGAACGTCTGCCTAAGTCTGGGATTGAGCCATCTGTTAACTTAAAAAAACAATAACTTGGATATACGGCTTTAATAATTATGTTCTTAAGTCTCTGGAAATACAATGTTTACGTTATCAACTTTCTCAGATGATAAAATGTTAACGTTTTTCACCTGTCGTCGGAGAAATATAATCATGATCAATGTGACCTGTCGGTTCTCTTTGTGAGGCATGACTGACACTGCTGGACCTGACTAAACGGACGAAAGAATCAAATGGCATTTTTTGTAAAGTTCATTTGTACAATTTCAAACTGGCTGGAGAGAGACAACATGTGTCTAGCTCTTTTCATATACTCGTTGCCAGAGTTTAAGAATATTTTCTTTGTTTCTGCATTCAAGTCAAGAAGAATTCGAATGAAAACGATTGGCTCTTGACAACTTACCTCATTCTGAAAGAGAGAGAGTAAGCCAGCTCCATAGCATGAATTCAATATATTTGCATGTACCAGATTGCCAAGAGCTAACTCAATAGCTCTACTGTCTTTAGATTGTATTTTATCTAGCAAGCTGTGCAGGGTTGATAAATGAACGAATTTTTTTTATTCATAAATCAATTTTAATCGGACGAAGCTGGTGACTGTGGTAACAGGGGTTTATTTTTGTTATTTGTATCTTGATCCCATAGTTAAGTATCAATTGCTGTCGAAGGTTTGGACCTCTCCCTTGCTATCACTATCAAATTCTCAGTATGAAATTGCCAATGGAATTACTTGTCAAGTGAATACCCAAAACCTTCGTCTTATGAATGTTGTAAGGGTTCCTTTTTTCCAATGTAATACTTGCTGTGGTATAAATGATGTCGGATTCTCCCCGTTAAAAAATCATCACCGTTTTCTCTCCAGAACATGCAGGCCAATTTCATGTTCATTTTA
>CM065716.1:116024658-116035470 GCA_033310375.1 Conus canariensis
TAAAGAAACAGAAGCAGACTAAACATGGTTCCCAGTTCAGGTGGTTTTCATAAAGAAACAGAAGCAGACTCAACATGGTTCCCAGTTCAGGTGGTTTTCATAAAGAAACAGACGCAGACTAAACATGGTTCCCAGTTCAGGTGGTTTTCATAAACAGGAGGAAGAGAGCAGGAGGAGAGAGCGGGAGGATGAGGGTTGGGGGGGTGGGGGGGGGGGGGGGGGGGGAAGGGATCGAGAAGAGGATCATTTAAAAAGAAGCGGATTTCATTGCGAGTCACGGCACTAAGTGACACTATAAAAAAAAAAAAAAAAAAAAAAAAAAAATTACAGTGGCAGTAATTACTAGCAACATTCTACTTACTGCAATTATTACTATTATTTTATGGTTACAACGAGAACTGTTATTTCTAGTGCTGCTATTGCTGGTGATGCTTCGTCACGACTCTTATTACTACGACAATTACCACTACTGCTGCTGCTGCTCTAGGCCGAGTACATCACAACAGTTATGACAAGACGACCTAATAATATTTGGTCAACAAAGGCGCTGAGCATACACACCTCAAATACACACCCGCACGCTTGCGCCCCCCCCCCCCCCCCCCCCCCCCACACACACACACACACATACACACCATGCTCGATAGTCAGAGAAGTCGTAAACTAGATAAAAGGGAGATGGCTGAACGTCTGAACACTTCTCCGAACAAGCAATTTTAGGCGAGCTGTATAACATGCGGTCAGGTCTACTTGGCGAACAGAGAAAGGGAGCGGTTTACAGATGGAGGGACCCCAGTATGAAAGGAAAACTCTGGTCCTAGGATAACATGCGGTCAGGTCTACTTGGCGAACAGAGAAAGGGAGCGGTTTACAGATGGAAGGACCCTAGTATGAAAGGAAAACACTGGTCCTAGGATAACATGCGGTCAGGTCTACTTGGCGAACAGAGAAAGGGAGCGGTTTACAGATAGAGGGACCCCAGTATGAAAGGAAAACTCTGGTCCTAGGATAACATGCGGTCAGGTCTACTTGGCGAACAGAGAAAGGGAGCGGTTTACAGATGGAGGGACCCCAGTATGAAAGGAAAACTCTGGTCCTAGGACTTTGGCCTAAAAGGAGGAAGTCTGTGCATGTGGATGTCAGAAAGAAGAACGGTGACCGTATCGTTTTGGCCTAAAAGAAGGGAGTCTGTACACATGGATGTCAGCAGCAGAACGAAGATGAAGAGGTGTGGACGGACTGAAGGGTTCAGAGTGACACGCTGGAGCCTGGTCTTCAAGCGACTAAAACGACAGAAGAGAGAGAATGGAATAAATATATCTTTTGTTGAACGTGCGACTGGCGAAGTGGAAGAAAAGAGACAGGTGCAGCACAAGCATGGTAAGAGGATCCGAAAACACGTCGTGCAGCACTGTTCTGGATTTTACTGGGGCTAGATCCTCAGGACTAGAAACGACTTTCCGTTATCTAGTGTACACTGAACAAACGACTTTCCGTTATCTAGTGTACACTGAACAAACGACTTTCCGTTATCTAGTGTACACTGAACAAACGACTTTCCGTTATCTAGTGTACATTGAACAAACGGGAAAGGGGAAGGGGGTTTTTCCCCTTCCCCTCCCCCTTAAAAACCAATGGAAGGGGGGAAACAAAAAAAAAAGGGGGAATTTTGGGGTTGAAAAAAACCAAAAAGTTACCCCCTTTTTAATTTTCCCCCCCAAATAATCCCAAAAATTTTTTTAAAAAAAAAACAAAAAAAAATAAAAAATTGGGGGCTCCCCACCCCCCCCCTTTTTCCCAACCCCCGGTGAAGGGGGTTTTTTTCGCTTTTTTTTTTTGCCCCCCCCGGTTTTTAAACCCAAAAACCCCCCTTTTTTAATTTTTTTCCCCCCTAATAGAAAAACCCCTTTTAAAAAACCCCATAAAAAAATTAAAGGTTTTTTTTTGGTTTTTTAATTTTTAATTTGGGGGAAATTTTTTTTGAACTTAATTTTTTTTTTTAAAACCCTTTTTTTTTTTTTCAAAAATAAAAAAACATCTTTCCCCAAAAACCCTTTTACATTCATCAAATGAAAAAAAAAAATTTTCCCCTGCAAAACTTTTTCACTCTGGCCTTTTTAAAAACCCGATCACCTCTGGTCTCCTTGCCCCCCCAAATGGGCCCCCCCCCCCCCCCCAGCCCCGGGGGCCCCCAAAAAAAGGGGGGCCAAAAGGGGAAAGGGGTTTTTTTGGGAAAAAAATTTCCCCCCCCAACAGAAAAAAAAACCTTTTCCCCTTTTTTTTTTGGCCCCCCCCTTTTCTATTTGAAAAAAATTTTGGGAAAAACCCCCCCCAAAACCCCCCCAATTTTGGGGGGGGCCCCCCCCAAAATAGCCGCACCGGGGCCCCCCCAAAATTTTTTGGTTTTTTGGGGGGGCTTTTAAATAAAACCCCCCCCCCTTTAAACCAAAATTCCCCGGGGTTTTGGGGGGCTTTTTTTTTTCCCCGGGGCCGCCACCCCCCCAAAACGAAAGTGGGAAAAAGGCCCCCACTTTTGGGGGGGGGGGGAAGGGGGGAAAAAATTTTTAACCCCCTTTTCCCCAACCCAAAATAAAAACCCCCAAAAGGTATTTAAAAACTCCCAAAAAAGGAAAACCCCCCAAGGGGGTTTTTTTTAATTTCCCCAAAAATTTAATAAATATAATGTAAAACAAAAAAAAAACGCAAAAATTTTTCAGGGGTCCCTACTTTAAATTTTTTTTTTTTTTCCCCCCTAGAGTAAATTTTTTTTTTTAAATTTTTTTTAAAAAAACCCCCAAAAAAAGCAAAAAAAAAAAAATTTAAAAACCCCCCCTTACTTTTTAGTCATTTTTTTTTTAAAAAAAAATTTTTTTTTTTAAAATGTTTTTTAATTTTTAAAAAAGGCGCTTTAAAAATACAAAAAATTTGGGGAAAAAAAAATTAAAATTTTTTGGGGGGGGAAATTTTTTCCCCCGAAAAAAAATTTTATAAAATGCCCCCCCAAACCCCCTTTTAAAACTAAACGCCCCCGGGGGGGGGAAATTTTTTCCCCCGGGCCCCAAATTTTAATTACACCCCCGGGGGGGCCCCGGCCCTAAAAAAAAACCCCGCCGGCCCTTTACCCCCGATTTTTTAAACTAAAAAAAAAACCCCCGGGGGAAAACAGTTGGGAAAAAGGGCCCTTCGCCCCCCCAAAAAGGGTGCATTTTTTTTTCCCCCCGGGGAAAAACCCCCAATGTAAAAACCTAGATCCCCCCCAAAAAAGGAAAAAGGGGGGGTTTGCCCCCCCCCGGAAAAAAAAAGGGAAAAAAATTTAAATTTGGGGGAAAAAAAAACCCCCCCCCTTTTAACCCCCTTTTCTGGGTTTTTTTAAAAAAGTGGGAAAAATTAAACCCCCTTATTTAAGTTCAAAAACCAAGTTTTTTATTCTTTTTTCCTTAAAAACTTTTTAAAAAAATCTTTTTTTTAAAAATTTTTTCCTTTTTCCCCAAAAAAACTTTTTCCTTTTTTAAAAAAACCCCCCGGCCCCCCCCAAGCCCCCCCAATTAAACCCCCCCCTTTTAAAAAAAAGCCCCCCCCCATTAATTTTTTTTAAATCAAGTCGTTTTTAAGTTTTTTTTTTAATTTTTTCCCAAAGGGGGGAAAAAAAGGGGCCCTTTTTTTTAAAATTCTTATTCAACCCCTTTAAAAATTTTTTTTATTAATTTCTTTGAAAAATTTTTCCCCCATTTAAAAAGGAAAAAAAAAATGTTTTTTTTTTTGGTTTTGGGGGGTTTTCCTAAAAAGGCCTTTTTTTTGGGGTTTTTCCCCGGTTTTTTTAACCCCCTGTTTTTTTTTTGATGCTTTGGGGGTTTTTTTGCGGGGGGGGGGTTTTTATTTTTTTTTTAAAAAAACCCAAAAATTTAACCCCCCCCCCCCCAAACCCCCCCAAAAAAAAGGGCCCAAAAAAATTTTAAAACCTTTTTTAAAAATTCCAAATAATTTTTTCCCCCGCCCTTTTTGGTTTTTTTGAAAGGTCTTAAAAAAAAACCCCTTTGTTTTTTTTAAAACGGGGGGGCCTTTGGAAAAACAATTTTTTGGGGGGGGGTTTTTTTTTTTTCATTAAAATTTAATATTCTTGATTGAAAAAAATTAATTTTTTTTTTTTTTTTTTCCACTTTTTTTTAATTTTTTTCCCCCCCCGCAACCCCCCCCGGGGGGGGGAATTTTTTTTTGGGGGGCCCCTTTTTCCCCCCACCCAAATTTTTTTTCTGCCTGTTTTTTTTGGCCCCTTCCCCCCCTTTTTAAAAGGGAAAACCCCAAAATCTTTAAAAAATTAAAAAAAAAATTAAAAACCCCCATTTTTTTAATGGCGACAAAAATTTTTCCCAAATCGTAATGGGGGAAATCAAACTCCTAAAAAACCCCCTTAAAAAAAACCTTTTTTTTAAAAAAAGGGGGATCCTTTTTTTAAAATAAATTACATAAAACTTGTTCTAAATCAAGGGGAAACCCCAAATCTATTTAACCCAGTTTTTAGTGTCCCAAACAAAGAACCGTTTCCCCCCCAACATTTTTTTTTAAACCTTTCCTTGACCCCTTTTTCCCGCTTCAACCTTTTTTTGGGGGAAAAACTTTACAATGCCCCCCCTTGCGGCAAACTTTTTGTTAAAACCCTTTTCCCAAAGGGCAAAATTTCCTTTTCCCAAAGGAAACTGTTTTTTTTTTTTTTCCAAAATCCCTGTTTAAATTTTTACGGGTTTCCCCCTTTTTGGCCCATAATATTTTTGGTTTCCATAAATTTTGACCCTTTTGGGAAATTTTTCGGGAAAAGGAAAAATCACCGCATTTTTCCATGTTTTTTTTTTTAATGAAAAAAAATTATTTTTTTTTTTTTTTTAAAAAATTTGGAAGCACCAAAAAAAAACTTTTTGCAAAACCCCCGAAAAAACCAAAATTCCCTTCCCCCCTGTTTTTGGGAGGCCCCTTAAGGGGAAAGGAAAACCCCAATTTGTTTGGGAAAAAACCCCGGGTTTAAAAAAAAAAAACCCAGCAGATTTTTTGGCAAACTGGGCCCTTTTGAAGACTCACCCAAACCCAAAAAATTTTCTTTTTAAAATTACAGGTTAAATTTGCAAACGAAATTTTTCTATTTTAAGAAAGGGGAATAATTCCAAAACCAAGAATCAAAAATTTTTAAAAAATTTTAAAAAAAATAAAAATTTAAAAAAAAAGGGCCCTTCCCCACTGGGAATAAAAAAGGTTTTTGGGGGGGCCGCTTGGTGGTTGGGGGGCCCCCTTTGCTTTTAGGGGAAAAAGAAAATTACCCTTTTAGAAAACCCTAAAAAAAAATAAAAATGGAGAAAAAAAGGGCCCTAACAGGGGCTAATGGAGCAACCTAGTTTGCTGCACAAGACCCCAAAATAAAAACCCAAAGAATGGAGAAAGTTAGATTTTTTTAAAACGACGGGCCCTTTAAAAACCCGGGACATGCAGTTTAAACACATTTAAAAAAAATTTTGATAAAGGGGAAAATTTAAAAAAATATTATTTTTGTAACAGGAAAACCCCAATTTTCCGAGGAAAAATTGGCCCCCAAAACCCAAAAATTTAGGGGGATTTTTTACCCAAACCCACAGAAAAACAAAAGATCCCCAAAAATTTTTTTGGGTTTTTTTGGGTCTTTTGGCACCCCCCGCTGGTTTTTTTTTTTGCAAAAAGAAATTGGGGCGGGAAATAAAAATTTTACAAAATCTTTATTTTTCCAAAAGGGGAAATTATTGGGAAGGGAAAAAAACCGCAATTTAAAAAGCTTACCCCCAAGCGGGCGGGAGCCCAGTAAAAAAAACCCACCCCAAAAAAAAAAGGGGTTATCTAAACCCAAGCTTTTTTTGGCCCAAAAATTTATTTACCAAAAGCGCCAAAAAACCGAATACAAAAAAAACCACACTTTTTTTAAAAACACAAAAACCGAAGGGAAAACCCCCCAAATAAGGGGGGAAATTTTTCCTTAAATTTTAAACCCCCAAAAATTACGTTTTTTTAGCCCCGAAAAAAATTTAAGTACCCCCACTTCCGGGTCATTGCCCCAAAAGTTTCCCAAGTTTAAAAAAGGGGTTTTCCCCAAAACCATTAACCAAAAAAAAAGTGCTTCTCCCTTTTTGGGCTGCGCTATAAAAAACCTGAAATATAAAAACGGGGGCCCCTTAAACTTATCCCCCGCATAAAAATTCAATTTCGAATGAGGGGAAAAAAGAATTTTAAAGGCCCAAGGGGGAAACCCCAATTATTTTTAAAAAAAACATGGGTTTTTTACCATTAAAAGAGGAAAATTCCCGGGGGTTGGTTTTCCCCCAGATCCCCGGTTTTTTTTTTTGGTTTTTAAAAAATTTTAAAAAAAAACCGTTACCCCGGGAAACCCCTTTTCCTTCCTTTACCAGAAATTCCCAAAAGGGGGGCCTAAAATTCCCAAATTCCCCTCGCAAAAACAAAAAAAGGGGTTTTTAAAAAGACTCCCCCTCTTTTTTGCGCGCAATGAAAAAATGAAAAATTTAAAAGGGCCCCCTTAAAACCCATAAAAGCAATCAAAAAAAAAAACAAAAAATTGTTTTTTTTGGAAAGGAAAAACCCCCATTTCATCCAGCAAACTTTTTTCCCCCTTTTTGGTTTGAAAGAAAAAAGGTCCCCTTTTTTTTTCCGGGGGAAAAAAAGGCCGGAAAAGGGGAAAAACATTTTCCCCCCTCGGGGCAACAGTTTTCCATTTTTGGAGTTTTTTGATCCTTTAGAAAAAAAAAAAAAAAAATTTGGGGAAAAGGGAAAAATCCGCCAGTGAAAATTTTTTTTAAACGAGAAACGGGAAAAAAACAAAACGCCCCCACCCCCCCCCCGGAAGATTTTTTTTGTGAAGGGGGAAATCCCGAAAAACCCCCCCAAAACCCCCAGCCCCCCCGTTTTAATTTTTTTTTAAAAATTTTTTAAATTTAAAAAATTGGGGGCCCCAAAAAGGGAAAAGGAAAAAACCCCTTACGAAAAAAATGGAAAACGGGGAAAACCCAAAGGAAAGGGGGGGGGAAGGAAAACCCCCTTAGAAAAAATCCCGAAAAAATATTTTGATTTAATAATCTTGCAAAATTCCCCCTAATTTTTTTAAAAAAAGATTGTTTAAATCCCCCAAGGCTAGAAAAAACCCCTCAAATTTTGTTTGGGAAAAATTTTAAAAAAAAATTCCCGCCCCGGAAAATTTAAAAAGAAAATAATGAAAAAAAAAATTTTTGGGGTTTTGTTTGGGGGAAATGGATAAAAATTTTAAACCCCCTTTTAACGAACGTTTTAACCAACCCAAAAAAAATTGGGGGTTTTTTAAAAGGGAACCCTAAAAGGGAAAGGCAGAAAGGGGCAAAAGGAAAAGCCCTTTTAAAAATTAAAAAGATTTAATTTGGGAAAAACCCCATAAAATCATAAAGAATTTTAAAGGGGGATTGACCCCCCCCCCCGGGGCTAGAAAACCCCCAAAACCCCAATCGTTTTTTAAACCCCCAAACCCTTTTTTTTGAATTAGGGGGAAGGGGCCCAAGAATTTGGGGCAAAAATTCCCCCCAAAAAAAATTAAACCCCACACTCCCAAATTAAAAATTAAAAATTAATTTTGCTAAATTAGTTTAATGAAAAAAATTAAACCCGTGCGTTTTCCCCTAAAAAAAAATTCAGGCCCAAAAGGGGGAAATTATATTTATTCCCCCCCAATGCCCGATTGAAATAAAAAAACCCCTTGGGATTAACAAACACACGTTTTGTTTTTTGTTTTTTTTTCCCTAATTTTTTTCCCTTTATGTTTACCCCCCAAGTGGGGTTGAATTCTCATGTAAAATTAGATGGGTAGTTTTTACTTTTTGCCCCATTTTGAAAAGCCCCTTTATTGTAAAACCAAATGCTTTTTTTTAGTTTGCCCCAGGGGGTTATCCCCTTTACGGAAAACCAAACACTGCGGATTTTTTTCCCCCTTTTCCCTTTTTTAACAATTTTTTTTATTTTGGCTTAAAGCCGGGGCCCATTTTTCCCGACCTCAAACCAACAAACCCCCCCTTGTCAACCACCAAATAATTAAAATTTTCCTTCAATTTTTACCTAAAACCTTCGGGGGTTTAAAAATCTGAAGAAAAAAGGTAAACCCCTTTTTGGGGAAAAAATCAAAAAAGGGGCCCCCCCGTACCACCCCCGCAGGGCCCTTTTCCAAAATTTCCTTGCCCCCTTAAAAATAATACCCTTTTCCATGGGGGTTGGTCAAATTTAAAAAAAAGGAAAAACCCCTGAAAATTTTTTTTAAAAGGTATTTTGGCCCCCAGGTTTAAAAGGGGCCCCTTAAAAGTAGCCTTTAAAAAAAATTCCCCTTAACATAAAAAAGCTTCGCCCGTTTTTAAAAACCAAAAACCCCCAATAAAAAGGGGCTTACCCCAATTTTTTTTTCCTTTTTTTCCCACCCCATTTTTTCCCCCAAAAAAGGGCTGATCAAAAAAAACCCCTTCTGGCCCCCCTGATAATTGGGTTTAAAAGGTTTAGCTTAATTCCTTTCTTTACTCCCCTTGGGGGAACCAAAACTAAAAATTTTTTAACCCCCTTTGGTGGGGGGTTTCCCCTCCAAACCCCCCCCCCCTTTCCCCCAAAACAGCGTTTTTTAAATCAACTTGAAAAAGCCCTTTTTTCTAAAAACCCCACACCCGGAAAAATTTTAAGGTTTCTGAGACCAGTTTCCTTCCCTTTAAAATGTAGGGTTTTTTTTCCCATGAACTTTTTTTCCTTGATAAAAAAAGAAAAATTATACGAGAAACACCCCTTTCAAACCTTAAAAAAAAACCCTTTTTCTTAAATAAATTTGGTAAAAACCCCCGGTAAGGGCCCAAGACAAATAATTTTTTTTGCCTCAAAGGGAATTAGGCACAATTTTTAGGGGGGTTTCCCTGTTTTTGGGGCCATTTTTTTAGTTTTTTTCCGGCGGGCAAAATGGAGGGGCCCCAATTAAATCCCCAGGTCTGGGAATTTCCCCTGGGGAAAATTTTTTCCCCAAGTCAATTTCCCAAAGAATTTTATCCCCCCACTTTTTTAAAACCCTGGCGCCCCAAACCCCCCAAAAACCCACTTTAAGGGTTTTTTTTTGAAAAATTAAAATTCGTATTTTTGTGTACTTTTTTTTAAAAATTTTTACGTCCCGGTAGTGCCCTGCCCCCCATTCCCCCCACCATACAGATTTTTTTTTGCATCTAAATCCCCAAAATAGTTAAAACCTTTTTAAATTTGGGAAATCAAATAAGCCCCGGTCCAAAAAAATTTGTTTTTTTCCTTTAAACAGTAAGGGTGCCCCGGGGCCAAAAAACTAAATTTCCCCCCAAAACCCCAATCCGTTTTTAAAACTCTAAAAAGGCTTTGGGCCCAGGTCGGGCCCAAAAAATAAATTTTTTGTACCCCCAGAAAAAAAATTTTTTAAAAAAAGGCGCCCCCCAGCTCCACCCGGGGCCCCAAAAAAAATAAAAAAAGGGCGCAGGACCCCAGGCTGTAATGTTTTTTTAATGCGGCCCCTTTTCCAAATAATTTTTAAAAAGAACGCCCCGCCAAAAAAACCAAGGTTTAACCCCCCCTTTTTAAAATAAGAATCATGTTTAGTCCTCCCCCAACGTTTTTTTACTTTCCCTTTAACCCTTCTCCCCCACCCCAATTTTGGGAGCAAAGAAAAAAAACCCAAAAAACCCATTTAAATGCCCCTTTCCCCCCGAAAACTAGAAAAGAACGCCCCCCCTTTAAAGGGGGAAAAGTGTTTTTTTCCCGCCCCAAACCCTTTTTCCCCCAACCCTTGGGCATGTCCCCAAAGGGGGAAAGGGGCCCTTTTCCTAACAAGATTTTTGGGCCCCAAAATTATTTTTCTGTTTTTTGGGGCCCGGGAATTTTTAAGGGAAAACATACCCCTTTTTGGAACCTAAATGCCCCCCAAAATAAATGTTTTTTGCATAGAGCCCCCCAAAGAAAGACTTTGTTTTTTAAATTGAAAAAAAAAATTACTTTTTTTCCCTGAGGATTTGGGGGGCAATCCCCAATGACCCCCCCTGAAGTCCCCCGGTTTTAACGCTTTCCCATTATAAGGGTGGAGCCCCGAAACCCCTCCCCCAATTTTATTTTTGGAAAAAATTTTATCCCCCCAGTTTCCCCATGTTTTTTGGGTTAAAAATTTTAAAAGTTGAAAAGGGGGCTTTTTTTAAATGGGGCTGCCCTCTAAACTTTCCCCCCAAATTTTTGGTTTTCCATGGCCTTTTTTACTTTTTTGGTTTTTCCCCCGGGGCGGGGGGGCCCCCCCAAAGGGGGCCCCCCCCCCAAAAAACCCCAAAACCAGGGGGAAGGGGCCCGAGCCCCATCGGGTTTTTTGGCCCCTTCCCCGGGGCGCCCCTTTTAAGGATTAAAAGAAATTTTAAAAGTTTATTAGAAAACACCCCATTACGCCCCTTTGCCGGGAAGGGCTTTTTTTAAAAAAGAAATTTTGCAGCATTTGGGGTTCCCCCTTTGTAAAATTTCCCCGGGTTTTAAAAATGGGGGGGCCCACCCCCGACCAAAAATTAAAATTGAAGGCAAAAAAAGCAAAACCCCAAATTAATTTACCCCCCATTAAGACGGGTTTTAAAAGGGAAAGTTTCTGGGGGGGTTTTGGGCCCCTTCCAAAAGGGGAACAATGGGGGTTAAATTTCGAAAAGCCCCTCCCCGTAAACAACAAAATGGCCCCTAGTTTGAAACCCCCCGGGTTTTCCCCATTTTTTAAAACAAATTTTTTACTCCCTTTTCTCCGGCTTTAAAAAG
>CM065716.1:116035570-116068070 GCA_033310375.1 Conus canariensis
GATGATAAGGTTTAAGCCCGCTACCGTAGACTTGGTTAGGACTACCCTCAATTGAACATTGTACTTTAGTTATTTTAGGATTAATAAACTTTTCACTTTGTCTTTTGAATGGTTCTTCATCTTCACACAGCAATAAAATACCTTTAAGGGATCTTGCTGCGGCGCTAAAACTAAAGTTCCATATAGTGTCTGCTCTGCTTTTAGGATATTTTGAATGATGAATCACTCTTTCGTAATATATTGCTAATTTTGACTGATATTGTTGCTCAATCAGCCTTGCTAAGTTAGGGTTGCTAACAATGTCAAACTCTAACGAGATGTCGAAAATGCTGTACTTGGAATCAGTGTCTGTCGATCTAATGACACGTTTGTATTCATTAAAAGTTAGTTCATATGACAATCTGTCTTTTAATGCTCCTTGAAAGTATGGCGCATGCGCTTTTAACAACTCAAAATCCAAGGGTATAGAAAAGCGATTTCCAAACGCATAACTTACAGCTTCATACTTGTTACCGTCTTTAGCATCTTCGGCGTCTATTCTGTGTTTTAGTGCTTCGTTATTTTCGATTCCTTGAAACGCAAGATCGGCCCTTTCATTATCGGTTAGCCATAGATCAGAATAGATTAGAAATATGTCTGCATTGTGTAAAGAAAATATTTCTTGCCCCTCAAGTTTTATAGAAATTTTCTTAACGATTGCCCGTCCCAGATTCTGGACTACTGTCCTGTTTGCGTCTGTTGCTGAATCAAGTTCTATTTTGAAAGTAAGCCGTGCAGATCCCGGCACAATCACTTCATCTGCTCCTAGGTCTGGAAATTTAACAGTAAGAATTTGATCTGAATCAATAGTAGATGGATTATTTGGAACAATAATATTCTGTTTATTTCCCTTCACGCCAAAGGGCTCTTTCAGTCTTCTATGCGGGTCAAGAATCGAGCCATATGCTTGTGACATTTTTTTATAAAACAAAATAAAAAGTTAATTATTTAAAAACATGGCAGAAGAAGATTATGATTGTTTTGATCCTGGAGACGACATGAGTGAAATGACGCCTTTGACACATCCATTACAATCATTGCGGCGTGAATTAACAGAAAGTAAGGTCAAATCATTTTATCAAAGTTTAGGCCAAGAACCTCCCGAATTTATAGACCCTCATGATTTTGAAACAAAAGATGACCATTTGTTTGTGAAAAACGAGCAAGGACAACTTGTTCAGCTTACAACTAAACCAGACCCATCAAAGTTTTTAGCAAAGACTACAATTAGACAAAGGCTCAGTGTGAGCGATCAAAATCGCCTTGGCATTGCTAAACCGCGAAGATTAGACAGTGAGGCAGTTGCTAAACTTCAAAACACACTACAAGAACTCCCAACAGATAACCAAATACAAAACATACCCCTTAAAGATTTAAGCCCAACAGCAGACGAAATAATAGAAACCAGTTTTTCAGAAGAAACAGTATTAAAAACTATGCACGATCCGCCGCTACCTATGAGAGAAATAACGGCCCTTGATCATGCTTTGAAAAGCATCAGAGGCGAATTAACAAACAATTTAGCAAAACTGGGTGAACTAGATGAGCATATAAAAAGAGAAAAAGAAAAACTAGTTGAGGCTGATGACCACAACTTAGGACCTGGTGTTAAAGAAAGAATAACACAAAGACTAAAAGATCTTGAACAAGAGAGATCAGCAAGACTAGAAGTGCTGTCTACTAACCGAGAACAATTACGAACTCAAGTGAGCAGAATAAGAGAAACTATCCAAAGAATTTTATATGAAGACACAACGTTAGCAGAACGAATAAGAACACTGTTTAGAGAGCAAGGTGTCACATTAGCAAGTGTTAAAACAGCCTTAGGATTTGCAATAAGTACACTGGTGTTGGCTATTACAGGCGGTGGTGGTGGGGGAGCAGTGCCACCAGGCCCGCCATCAGATAAATCATGGATAAAAAAACAACTCGATCACCTTGCAAGTTTATTAAAAAAATTAGCCAGTAAGGCAATAGACTCTTTGCCTGGTATAATAGGGGGGATCGTTAGCTGGCTTTTGTCTACTGCAAGTAAAGTAGTTGGCTTTATGGCCGAGCACTTATGGGCATTAGTTGTCTTAATAGTTGGGTTACTTTATAGTAAGATAAAGACCAAGTAATCCTAGGGCAGTTAATCCAATAACAAGTGCTGTCTTTTCATATTCATGGTCATTATTTCTTGGGGCCACAAGGATTGAATGGGGGGGTTTGGGGGGCTCGGGGATTGGTGGGGCTTCTTTTTTTATTGCTATTGCTGGCTTAGAATTTATGTCGTTTTTTCCGACCTTCTCTTCTTTACCAGCCACAAGGATTTCATTGTTGTAGTTTATTATTGTTCCTATCTGAAGTCTGAGGTCAGAAGGCAGCATGTATAAACCAGTGCCGACAGCAAAGTCTACTTTCGATCTTGCGTATTGCAAAACATTTTGGTACCTTTTAATACTTGAAGGCAAATCAATTGCAGAATAATAGAATCCTCTAAATTTGCTAAATACTGTTTTTGGGCGTCAAAGCCAGTAGAAGGATCAATTATGTTTGATCTCGTTTGTGCTTGCGAACCTAGCAAACACCAAACATAAGTACGAATGGAGTCGTTTATTCGTTCTATTCCCGCTCTAGTTAGACCATTAGAAGTATCCAAAATAAATGTTGTCCATGCTGTTTTATGCTCTTGCTCTATGGACCCGAGGTGAACAGTTGTGCCTGAAGAGAAAGATGTGTAAGGAGGATTCCAATCATAGTTATACTTTCTGTGCACGCCCCAATAATAAAGGGTGCCTAAACCATGATTAAGATCCAACTTTTGTCTAAAGTCTGTCTTTGGGTCAATATCAAATTCGTTACAGATCCTTTCAAAAGCCTTGTAATCTATTCTGTTGCTGAATGGATTAAACGTTTTGTCATTTGGTAATGGCGCTTGCAGTTCAGATAAAATACGTCTGAAGGTGTAATAAAAATGAAATCTATACACTGACCTCACCAAAGGATCAGGATGATTTAAATGATCAGCATACGACACTCCACACCCAGTTGATGCACAAAACACAGCAAAGTTTAACTGGTTCTGATAAAACTGCATCGGATGACTGAACCACACTTTCGCGATGTAGTCGTTTTTGATAGGAGGGTTAAGATAACGATCCAATGGAGTACTAACCTTTACTTGAAAGGCGTCAGTCTGAGTCACAGAAATGTCGAGAGTATCAGTTGTTATATCTTTAGGACTGTAGTGCGGCCCAACAGAATATTTTGCATTAGTATATTTGAATGCACTCATTTTTAAATTTGTTTTAAAAATGTTTGTAACAATAACAACTCAAGGCAGTCCTTCGTTTTTAGAGTATGCTATTGATAATAAATGCGGAACCCGAAGGGTTGCACTCCATGAAATTTTTTACAAAGTCGTATGGTTTAATATAAGTCAATCCAAGAAGAATAATGTAATTCAAAAACTTGACCTTGGTGGAGACATAATTAGCCAGTTAACCATACCTGATGGTTATTACGGGTTTTGCTCGCTAAAAGAAGCAATGAGTAACTTCGACATTACTCTCAAACTTAACAATGCAAATTTGAAAATAATGTTGACATTCAAACCTGAAAAAGAAGTAGGAGGTTACCTTTTTGATGTAGAGCTAGCTAAAATGTTAGGCTTTGCAACTGGCAATCATGGCTTTCATGCCTTTCATAGATTTATAGTTACACCAGACAAAACTACTTATGAGGGAGAATATCCGCTCGATCTTGCATTACATTCATTACTCTATGTTCATTTGGACGAGCTGAGCACTGATGAAAACTTATATGATGGAAGGCCCTCAACTGTTTTAAGAGCTCTTCCATCAGGGAAAGCTGCATATTGCGATTATGAAATTATACAATTCCCTAATTTACAGTTTAAAAGATTAGCTTGTGGGAGGGTCAGATCATTTAATATAAAGATCACAGATAAAACAGGGAAAGTCGTGAAATGTGATAACCTGCACATTGTTTTAGAAATAAAATAATACGTTGTTTTAAAAAATGTCACGTGGACCAGACGATTCGGGGGTCACATTAGCGCCTGAGAGGTGTGTAACTTTAGAATTAAAAGACCTTGCAGACGTTGAGGACTTTGAACAAAACGGTGAGATAGGCACTTTGTATGGTTTTGAGTACACTAAAGATGGTTATTATAAGCGCAAAGAGGTTGACGACAACAAAAGGTTTCCTAAACTAGAACAACTACGCAATCTAGAAGCAAATAATACAGGTCAGTATGAATATAAAATAGTTCGAAAAACTGACAACAAATGGCACTTAGAACCATATTTAGAATGGAACATAAAATTTGAATTCTTAAGCCCATTTACATTTTTTGACCGTCAAAAAAGTTTCAGAAAAGCATTGAACTCTGGCCCTTTACATGTAAGTCTTATGCCAGAGGACAACAGTCGGAAAGAGATCGAAATAAAGCCGTTTGGGGACAAACAGTACATCCTCCACAGAAGAGAATCGGTTTTAAAGAAAGCTTCTACAAAATTACAGTTCATTCCACGCACAAAATTAGGAGACACGTTCACAATGATATTTAAAATTTCTGTCTTAAAAGATGAGGCGAGAAATGGAGCTCTGGGCGTCAGTGACAATCTTATGAAAGGAATTCTTATTAGCTGGCAAAACTTAGACGTTGACAAACTTAAAGTTACTGTCGTTGTTCTTTACAATGGCGAGGATATTAAGGTCATAACAACAAGCAACAAAATTGATATTAGTTTAAATAGAAACGATCTTACAGAACTGAACTGGATTAATCTTACACATTTGGGCCTTATAGGGTTTTATTATACTGAACAAGTTTTGACAGAGAGTATGATAAAAACAATAACTGGTGTAAATTAAATTCTGTTTTAAAACTATGGAGCAGACGACTTTGGTGTCAATGCCGATGTTAAACTTTATGATAAAAACCCCTCATTGTTCATTGATTTGTGGACAGACTGGTTGTGGAAAAACAATATTTGTCCTCGACCTATTACAAACAGTTTATCGTTATAATTTTGATCATATAGTAATTTTCTGCCCAACACTTAAATGGAACAAAGCATATCACGACAGAAGGTTTATATGGACAGATGATGACATATATTTAGTTGACCCTAGCAATAAACTGAGTGAGTGTTTAGAACATTTTTTTAAACTGTTTGAGGGAACGCAGACATTATTTATTATAGATGATTGTTCGGCAGAAAAGGATATCGTCAAAAAAAGAAACACTTTATCAAAACTAGCTTTCAGTGGAAGACATGCTGGGATAAGTGTGTGGATTCTATGTCAAAAATATAACTCAGTTTTAAAAGACTTTAGAGAACAGTTAAAGACTGTAGTTTTATTCCACATGAAAGACAGAGACGCATTTGATGAATGTATGCGTGAAAATGATGTTATTGAAGACGATCAAGAAAAACGAAGGATTAAGCAAAAACTAAAGTCTCAAAAGTTTTCTAAATTAGTGTTAAAAACAGACAATCCTACACATTATGTATGTTTGTAAAGTGTTTACTATTAGAGAACTATAAAATAGGCATTCTGGGTAAGCCGGCGGAGCAACAGCGAAACCGGCTTTAGCCGGTTGGAGCTGGCGGAGGTGGGTGAGCCAGAATGCCTATTTTATAGTTCTCTGCTCATCATTGAGACAATCTGATCATTTTGTCTTGTCTTGTTTACATGCTAAAGAAGGAACAGATCTAGGAAAGAAAAAAGCAAGAAAGAAAGAAAGATAAAAAGTAAAGAAAGAAAAAACAGAATGAAAGGGGAAAAACAGGGCAGACAGTTCTAAACCCGATGCTGGAGACAGGAAGACAAAGGGTTATGGCCGTCACAAGGCGATACTTTGTCATGGAACAAGAAGCTAAAAAGACGATCATTTCACACGAGCTCCTAGAGTCCATGATCATTGCTAAGCGTGATAAATATGTGCATTTCATAGGTCCTTCAACGTCTCATTCCATTTCGCAAATCCAATATGGTCTAAGGAGAAGAGAAGTACAAGTACATAATCTAACAGTTACATATTCTAGTGCAAAGAGGGTGGGGAGGGGAGGTGGGAGGCATGGGGAGGTTACAGACCAAAGAGGGAGAAAAAAGAATTCGACTTCGAGGGAAGGCAAATAAAATACAACTTGTATATGAAAAAGAAAAATGGAGCGTACATGAAATCTGCAGAAAATGATCACAGACCGGCAGAAATGGGAAACAGAGAAGCCGTTCCGCTTTCCATCCCCCAGTTAACAGCCAAGTTTTATCATGAAAGAGTGTTCACGTTAAAATATTTCTTTATTTCCGTATTCAATGACTGTCACGACTTATCATCCTGTTGAATTCAATGAGCAATAATTCAATTAATTACATCAACTGATAAAGAAAAGCAAAGGCACAGACTATGGAAAGCAGGCTGGGATCAAATAACTGGAGGTGCTGTTCCAACCACCCAAACCAAACAACAAAGGGAGGGAGAAAGCAGTTGTAATGCCAGAGTTGAAATTCAGGATTACTTTTGGCACAATCAAGCGGCTGACCCACTCAGCATGGCTCAGTTCTATATGTCCTAAGATGCCAGTCGTCTACCTTGCATTATAACTGTGACGAAACGCTTGACAAAACCATCCCATCGGTCCCACTAAAACCCCAAACCAAAAGATAGATTTCAAATCTATGCCCACTCCCCTCTCTCAACCCCCCCCCCCCCCTCTCCCCCTTTCTCTCGCTTAGGATGGCGGACGGCACGGCTGACACGATCTCTGACAACGGAAAATATTGCGTCACGGTAAACGCGTGGCGCCTTTGCTCTTGTTGACCTACCCCCCCCTCCCCCCCTCTACTCTCCTTCCCCATTCTGAGCAGCTACGAGATTTCATTTGCATTGTGGCAAGCGCCCCCCCCCCCTCTCCTCCCCTTCCCGGCGCTAGCTTCCCCCCCTCCCCCCCTCCCGTCTATCCCGTGAAACAAAGGCGCGACGCCACTGCCGTGCTCTACACCACCACACCACACCTCCCCCGCCCCCTTCATATCTACAGTCCGTGCGCTGGCTGATCGCTCCACGAGAGTATTTGTCTATACGGACGCATAAATTAAACTGGCCGCGGATGTCAGTGAGCTATGCCGAGTAGGATCAAACGGTTTCCGTGGCGACTGGTGATAAGACTAGACCCCCCCCCCCCCCCTCTCACCCTGATGTGTGAGTGACAGGTTGTCAAAAATCGAATCCGGCAATTAGAATTCATATATACCAGACACACCGGGTGCAATTTCACTGACCCCTCAAGACTGCCTGTAGACCAGACCAGAGGAAGACAAAAGAGACAACTAGAGAAGGCGTGGGAAAACCCTGGTAACCTCGTTGATCTCCAGTCATTCACTGTTCATTCCCAGGAAAAGTGAGTTGGAACTCTGTTTTACCTTTTTGAAACTATGTATGGATTTTATGTATGCTGTGTGCGTTAACATTGTAACTTTGCACAAATGCTTAGCAATATGTATCAAACTGGTGAATGATTATTCTGTGTAGGAGTTCGCTTGCCATCATATGGCAAAAGCTCTCTCCCAGTGGTTATGATTCTTTGTTAACTAGCTGATCACTGTTCTTTGTGTTCACCCTGACTTTTGCCAGTAGGCAATTCTGTCTATTTAGAAAATAATTCATTGATTAATTTTTATCAAGAAAACAGTATGCCTGTGCTAGGTGAAGAACTGCTACTCTGATTTATAAGTACTGGTGATTGTTGGATTGATTTGTAGTGTATGACTTTAAGTCTGCACCACATGGGTACTTGGACTAAGTGTAGAGTAGTCCAAGTCAGTGTGATTTAATTCATAAGAAACATGGAAGAGTTGTTTGACTGAAACTATGTAACATAGTATTACTGTCTCCTACCCTTTTGTAAGCTTAACTTAGTCTTTAAACAAAAGTGGAGATTAACAGTTATAGCAGGAACTCTACCATAGAGAAAACTTTGCTGGCTGAGTCTCACACCTGTGCTGAAAGTAAACCAGGGTAAATGTGTGCACTCAACAAACCAGCTGTCACATTCTCACCTACAGACCAAGTTCTCTTTATCGCAGAACTGGGATCCTGGTCACGCTATCCTGGTCACGTTACACATTGCGGTTGGACAAGAAGCTGGGACTTCGCCCAACACCAGGGCGACACCGGAAAACCAATCTACGCCAGTGGGGCAGTCACCAACCACAGGAGAGATCAACTACTCTCTCCGAAGCAAAGCTAAGTTAGCTTACCACCTGGACTCAAATCCATCAGACCCTTGCCCTCACTTTATGATGAGACAGGGAGACCCTGTCTATGAGTACCTCTTTGGTAACATTCAGTGTAACTTAGACTCCCTGTATGCCAACTTAAGCTTGCTGCACTGAGTGCAAGCGAGTAAAGTAGGAGTGAGGGAGGGCCCCTCATTGTGGTAGTCCAATGAGAACTAAATCCTAGCCTGTGAACTTGACATGCCCAAACTTACCTATGTGTAAGCAATAAAAGTTGATGTGTGAAATTGCACTTAACTTGTGTCAGTTCTCTGTTGTTCAATCAAATGTTGAATGTTTGAACTTCTCTCTTCAATTCTGTCTGTCGGAGCTACATGTACTTAGAGTACAGGCCTAAGGAAAACTATCTCAAAGCCACTGTTAAGTATTTTACCCAGTCCCGGAATAAAATCAAAATTTATTTGATGACTAGTACCGGAAAGTTGCTCCTTCCACCACTAGTAAGAGAGAGAGTGTAGGTGAAATGTTAAGGTAATTCTCATTGAGAAATTATCCCCAGTCCTTCCCCTAGAGGACCTACCCAACACTTAATCATCTCGTCACAATAACAAGCATTCGTTTATATGACTAGAGTCTATATTATGACGTATTCCATTTTCTTGTGGCTCTCCCTTTCTCTCTCTGTATGTGTGCGTGCATGCGTGCGTGCGCGCCTCTGTGTGTGTGTGTGTGTGTGTGTGTGTGTGTGTGTGTGTGTGTTGTGTGTGTGCGTGCGTGCGTGCGTGTGTGTGTGTGTGTGTGTGTGTGTGTGTGTGTGTGTGTGCTGACATAACGTCCTCTGCATGGTGACAGCCCTGAAATGGCTCCAGGTGGTCTGCTGAATTACAATAAACTGAGAGTGACTGAATGATCATCACAGACAGCTGGGGTTTGTACAAACAAAGTATTCCAAGGTTCTCAGAGTGACTGAATGATCATCACAGACAGCTGGGGTTTGTACAATCAAGGTATTCCAAGGTTGTGAGAGTGACTGAATTATCATCACAGACAGCTGGGGTTTGTACAATCAAGGTATTCCAAGGCTCTGAGATTGACTGAATTATCATCACAGACAGCTGGGGTTTGTACAATCAAGGTATTCCAAGGCTCTGAGAGTGACTGAATTATCATCACAGACAGCTGGGGGGGGGGGGGGGGGGGGGGGTTCAATCAAGATATGCCAAGGTTCTGAGCTGATGGGGAAGACAGATGCTGCCACAGAGAGGACATGCGGCTGGTGCCAGAGGTGCAGAAACACTTTACACCTTACAAAGTAAGTAACATAATGCAGGGGTGCGTCAGGTATCCTTCACTTAACGCCAAAACTAACAGAGCATTAGAACGCCAAAATTAACAGAGCATCGGGCGACAGTAACACAGAGTCAGATCCGACACATTAGGGCGAAAGTAACATAGTATCTGGCGTGCACCGAGTGTCGCACACTTAGCGGCGACAGTAACAGAGTCAGGCGTGCACCGAGTATCCTACACATTAGGGCGACAGTAACAGTGTCAGGCGTGCACCGAGTATCCTACACTTTACGGCGAAAGTAACAGTGCAAGGTGTGGAGTGGTAATATCCTACACTTTATGGCGAAAGTAACAGTGCGAGGTGTAGACTGGTTATATCCTACACTTTACGGCGAAGTAACAGTGGGAGGTGTGGACTGGTTATATCCTACACTTTACAGTGAAAGTAACAGTGCGAGGTGTGGACTGGTTATAGCCTACACTTTACGGCGAAAGTAACAGTGCGAGGTGTGGACTGGTTATATGCTACACTTTACGGCGAAAGTAACAGTGCGAGGTGTGGACTGGTTATATCCTACACTTTACGGCGAAAGTAACAGTGCGAGGTGTGGACTGGTTATAGCCTACACTTTACGGCGAAAGTAACAGTGCGAGGTGTGGACTGGTTATAGCCTACACTTTACAGCGAAAGTAACAGTACCCGGTGTGGACTGGTTATATCCTACACATTACGGCGAACGTAACAGTACCTGGTGTGGACTGGTTATATTCTACACTTTGCGGCGAACGTAACAGTGCCAGGTGTGGACTGGTTATATTTTACACTTTACGGCGAACGTAACAGTGCCAGGTGTGGACTGGTTATATCCTACACTTTACAGTGAAAGTAACAGTGCGAGGTGTGGACTGGTTATATGCTACACTTTACGGCGAAAGTAACAGTGCGAGGTGTGGACTGGTTATATGCTACACTTTACGGCGAAAGTAACAGTGCGAGGTGTGGACTGGTTATAGCCTACACTTTACGGCAAAAGTAACAGTGCGAGGTGTGGACTGGTTATAGCCTACACTTTACGGCGAAAGTAACAGTGCGAGGTGTGGACTGGTTATAGCCTACACTTTACAGCGAAAGTAACAGTACCCGGTGTGGACTGGTTATATCCTACACATTACGGCGAACGTAACAGTACCTGGTGTGGACTGGTTATATTCTACACTTTGCGGCGAACGTAACAGTGCCAGATGTGGACTGGTTATATTTACACTTTACGGCGAACGTAACAGTGCCAGGTGTGGACTGGTTATATCCTACACTTTACAGCGAAAGTAACAGTGCGAGGTGTGGACTGGTTATATGCTACACTTTACGGCGAAAGTAACAGTGCGAGGTGTGGACTGGTTATATGCTACACTTTACGGCGAAAGTAACAGTACCAGGTGTGGACTGGTTATATCCTACACTTTACAGCGAAAGTAACAGTACCAGGTGTGGACTGGTTATATGCTACACTTTACGGCGAAAGTAACAGTACCAGGTGTGGACTGGTTATATGCTACACTTTACGGCGAAAGTAACAGTGCGAGGTGTGGACTGGTTATATGCTACACTTTACGGCGAAAGTAACAGTGCGAGGTGTGGACTGGTTATATGCTACACTTTACGGCGAAAGTAACAGTGCGAGGTGTGGACTGGTTATATGCTACACTTTACGGCGAAAGTAACAGTGCGAGGTGTGGGCTGGTTATATGCTACACTTTACGGCGAAAGTAACAGTGCGAGGTGTGGACTGGTTATATGCTACACTTTACGGCGAAATTAACAGTACCAGGTGTGGACTGGTTATATGCTACACTTTACAGAGAAAGTAACAGTGCGGGGTGTGGACTGGTTATAGCCTACACTTTACGGCGAAAGTAACAGTGCGAGGTGTGGACTGGTTATATATATCCTACACTTTACAGAGAAAGTAACAGTGCGGGGTGTGGACTGGTTATAGCCTACACTTTACAGCGAAAGTAACAGTGCGGGCGAAAGTAACAGTGCGAGGTGTGGACTGGTTATATGCTACACTTTACGGCGAAAGTAACAGTGCGAGGTACGGACTGGTTATCCTACACCTTACGGCGAAAGTAACATGCATGTAGCACGGACATTACGGATTATGTAATATGTTGCAACAAGTACACGGATATTGTGCGTCTTACGGTGAAAGTATCATGGATGCCAGCTTACACACTTTAGGAGAAAAAAATGGTGCTAACTGTGCACGGGTAGTGTACATGTTACGCAGAAATTAACATGGTGCCGGGTGTGCACGGATAGCCTACACCCTACAGAGTACGTAAAATGTTGCCAAATGTGAACGGTTATCCTACACCGAAAATAATTTGGTGCCAGATATGAACGGATATCCTAGACCGAAAACAACATGGCGCCAGATCCTACAACGAAAATAGCATGGTGCCAGAAGACGATGCCAGATATGAAAGGATATCCTACATCGAAAAGAACAAGGTGCGAGTAATGAACGGATATCCTATACCAAAAATAAGATGGTGCCAGATATAAACGGGTACCCTACATCGAAAATAACATGGTGCCAGTTATGAATGGATAGTCTACACCAAAAATAACATGGTGCCAGGTATGAACGGGTATCCTACATCTAAAATAACATGGTGACAGGTATGAACGAATATGCTACATCGAAAATAACGTGCTGCCAGTTATGAATAGATATTCTACACCTAAAAATAACATGGAGCCAGGTATGAACGGATATCCTACACCGATATGGTGCCAGGTATGAATGGATATCCTACACCGAAAATAACTTGGTGCCAGGTTGAACGGATAACCTATACCTAAATGCACCTATCCATACAAGTACAGGTATACCGCCCTGATATGGCCAATGCATTCATCTCAACAACCATAGTGTGTGTGTGTGTGTGTGTGTGTGTGTGTGTGTGTGTGTGTGTGTGTGAGGGGGAGGGGGGGGGGGGCGTGATGGTGGGTGTCGCCATTCGATTGAACACACACAGACAAAAATTAAAACACACACACAGACATAAATTAGAACACACAGACATAAACTGACCGTTTGAAATAACAAAAAACAAACAAACAAAACAATGGGATGGTGCTCGATTGATAGATAGCAACCTCCGCCCCTCCCCTCCCCGCCTTTGTCTGGGCGCGCGCGCGCGCACGTGCATGTCTGTGTGTGTGTGTGTGTGTGTGTGTGTGTGTGTGAGCGCGCACGTGCGCGCGTGTGTGTGTGTGTGTGTGTGTGCTTAATGACTTAATTCTGATAAATTTGTGCACATTAGCTTTCTATGTCGTCTACAAAGTATGTTTGACAGGACATCAAACAAAACTTCACACACACACACACACACGCACACACACACACACACACACTCACGCGCGCGCGCGCACGCGTACACACACACACACACACACACACACACACACACACACACACACAACCGAATAATGACCTACCCACTGAAGTTGTTGTCAATCACTCTCAACCCAGGCGTGAACCGATACCAAGCGACACGCACACTGGCCCTGGTGTTACAAGCTTGCTCTTCAGCTTGGAAGCACAGAACAGCCGCATTCTCCAGTGTGTAGAACTACCCATGCAAGTTTCCGAAAAAGGTACTTCTCCGCCGTAAAGAAGAAAAACACACGTGGATGAACGTAGACAATGTCAAACATCAATGTCTCCACAATAAGAAACTCTCGCGAAGACCACTGATGATAACCTTACTCGTGTTTGACGTCGAGGTGGTGGTTTCTTCTCCATGAAGTTCTGACTCCGGCGAGTCCACGTCTGGCGCATGCGCAGACTGGTTGCTCATGCAGCAGGAGGACAATTGATGCACGTGCTGCACGTCCAAAAAAGATCGTGACTCGCAGCGAATTCTGTTCGTCTCGCTCACAAGGTGGTTGACATAGCCCTGTTTGAAATGCGCGGCCTTGTTGTTGATACACAAGCACAAGGATGCGTGTGTGTGTGTGTGTGTGTGTGTGTGTGTGTGTGTGTGTGTGTGTGTGTGCGTGCGTGCGTGCGTGCGTGCGCGCGCGTGTGTGTGTATGTATGTGTGTGTGTGTGTGTGTGTGTGCGCACGTGTGAATGAGCTCGCGCGCGTGCGCGCTCGTTTGTGTGTGTATGTGTTTGGGACAGAGAGAGAGAGAGAGAGAGATGAAACGAAGTGTTGAAAGCGAATAACGAAAAAATGATCACTGTATGCTACCACTGTTTCGCTCATTAGGGAAATATCTACAATTGTACATATACGGTCTTATTTTACCAACAACCCACCATTCAATACTGGTCACTGAATGAAATAAGCTGTCACACAAAAAAGGCGGAAAACCGAACGAATGCTAAAGAGTGACAGTGAACAAGTGCATCGTGTGAATTCGCACTCTTCTTACGAAAGCAAAGCACACAAAGGGAAGCAAACCAGCTTACCAAAAGCGGCTTTTACATTTTGAAGTTGTTTCCCTTTACGGGAGACCCTGATCCTGCGAATGGATCTAGTTCATGTGCTAGGACTTTGATGACAGAGAGAGAGAGAGAGAGAGAGAGAGAGGTGAGAGAGGTGAGAGAGAGGAGAGAGAGAGAGAGAGAGGAGAGAGAGAGAGAGATGGCAATGGTGGAAAGGAGCAAGAAACTATGAACGAATGTGTGTGTGTGTGTGTGTGTGTGTGTGTGTGTGTGTGTGTGTGTGTGTGTGTGTGTGTGTACCAGTATGTGTCGACTGGTTCACTTGACAGTTGGAACTAAAGTTAGAATTGCAAAACAACCACACACCATTGCTGGAAAGACATATCCTAAGCAAAGAGCTCGCAGAAACCTTGGCGTAATGAGATGTCATCGATCTGAAGTGGCAAACCCCATTTTTATGGTTAAAATAAACTTGGCCAATAACACCTTAGAGGCAACATACTGCTTGTAACTGGTAAAAAAATGATAATAATGAAAAACAAATAATAATAAAGCTTATACGACCGACAGACCGTGATCTGCATATTCTTAGACGTTTAATAATAGTGTTCTTCCATTTATAAACTATGATTTTATGGTAACCATCACAATCAGTGTTGCGTTTTTACAAAATGTTGGAGTTCTCTTAAGATTAAGAGAAAATCTGGCTTCAGTTTATGAGGTCAACATCTGTAGACGACAATTTTAGCCCATGAAATGATGAGGCCAACATCTGTAGATGACAACTGTAGCCCATGAAATGATGAGGTCAACATCTGTAGATGACAACTGTAGCCCATGAAATGATGAGGTCAACATCTGTAGATGACAACTGTAGCCCATGAAATGATGAGGACAACATCTGTAGATGACAACTGTAGCCCATGAAATGATGAGGTCAACATCTGTAGATGACAACTGTAGCCCATGAAATGATGAGGTCAACATCTGTAGATGACAACTGTAGCCATGAATGATGAGGTCAACATCTGTAGATGACAACTGTAGCCATGATATGATGTCAACATCTGTAGATGACAACTGTAGCCCATGAAATGATGAGATCAACATTTGTAGATGACAACTTTAACGCATGAAATGATGAGGTCAACATCTGTAGATGACAATTGTAGCCCATGAAATGCGTTTAACATCTGTAGACGACAACTGTAACCCATGACATGATGAGGACAACAACTGTAGATGACAACTGTAGCCCATGAAATGATGAGGTCAAGATTTACTTTTTCATGGTCATCACTTTCAAACATGATTTATTAAACACTGAAATATAATTAGCATAGTTCACGTTTCCTTTTTAAGCATTTTCAATTCTTATTCTTTTTCTCTCCGTTTATTATATGTTGCATTATAATATTACATCCAGATAGTTGCCACAAAAGAAATACAGCACTTGCAATCAGGCCCACGCATCTATTAATAAACAGTTTAGTTTTAGCAATATTCTGTCAGAGATTTCAGATTCAAATCGCATTCATTTTATCTATTTTATTTCAATAATTCATGTTTAAAACTGGCTTCTGTTTGTTCAAACGTCCATTATGTCCGGCATGCATGAAGTCCCGAATGAAAATGAACAACCAAACCGAGACAAATGTGTATGATATACAGGGTTTACCGGTCAGGCTAAAAGTATCATAGCTTTACTTCTGACGACGGACTAAACATCAGACACTCTGCAATGGACTGACCGTGCGTTGTGACCAGAGACATGCACATTTCTCTCTAACCATCACTCCACCTCCCCTCTCTCCCTCTCGACCCCCATCTCTCCCCTCACCCACACCATCCTTTGTCTTTATCCCCCGGTCTCCGTCTCTCTCTTTAGGGAACACATGTACAGCCTAAACCCTCTGCAACATACACATTATAGTGGTCAATGTACAGACAGATGTGTACTGAGCAAGATTTGTTTCTGGAGATGTAGGCGATAATCACTTCACACTGATTATCTTGTTAGAATCATCGTCAAACAGAGGTACACACAGACAAATGGTCACAGCTTTTGCCTGTTGAGACGACGTTCCAGGGTTCGAATCACTCGTGGATTCGGACTTTTTCGGCTTAAAAACGCTCTCCATCCGCCCAGCAGAAAATGGATACCTGGCTCAGTTCATATACGGTTTAAAGAGGAGAGGGATGGGCGCTGCCTCCCAAACTGACGTGCCCAGACACCATGAGCCTCTGTCCTTACGGTCATTCGGCAATGGGATTCTAGCCTAAGGCTTTCAGCTACCACCACCAGCATAACGGCAATGGGATTCTATCCTAAGGCTTTCAACTACCACCACCAGCATAACGGCAATGGGATTCTAGCCTAAGGCTTTCAACTACCACCACCAGCATAAATTAGGAGAAATGGAAGATCCAATCCCCGGCCGTTTCCTGTGTGTATGTATGTCCACGGCCGAATTGCATAAAACCATCTCTCTCTCTCTCTCTCTCTCTCTCTCTCTCTCTCTCTCTCTCTCTGAGCTTTGTCTGAAACTTAAATGTTTGTATGTTTACCATACAGAGCCTTATGTATGCATCATATACTCTTTCGTGTACACGTATGTTTGTAAATATCTATTTTAAAAAGGCAAAGAAAATGAAATGATATCATCAAGTCAGGTATCAAGGTATGGAAACAAAGGGTGAATGGGAGGAATGAGATTAAAAAAGTAAACGATAAACCTGGAAGAGACTGCAACTTCAGTGACTAAAACAAAAGGCGAACATATACAGGAACACACCAACAGAAGGCTAAGTAGGAGTTTCATGATATACAATAGCTAGCAGACAAGTAAATATGTGACAAATATGTCGTCTCCAATTGTCACAAACAACAGGCACGAACAATACATAAATCAATACTCTCTAGATAGCGGCCAGCGTGAGATAGAAAGAACAACTAGGAAAGGAGGGCAGGACGGAAGGAAGGAAGGAAGGAAGGAAGGAAAAGAAGCAGTGCTTTAAGGAAAGGAGGGCGGCCGGAGGAAATATCCTGATCAAATTAGGCAGACACCTGTCACAGCACACAGCGCACCCTGATGACTGGAGCCTTCCACAATGCCAGGAAGGCGGTGCACACACCACACCCTGATGACTGCAGCCTTCCACAATGCCAGGGAAGGTGGTGCACACAAGGCACCCCGATGACTGCAGCCTTCCACAATGCCAGGGAAGGTGGTGCACAGAGCGCACCCTGATGACTGGAGCCTTCCACAATGCCAGGGAAGGTGGTGCACACAGGGCACCCCGATGACTGCAGCCTTCCACAATGCCAGGGAAGGTGGTGCACACACCACACCCTGATGACTGCAGCCTTCCACAATGCCAGGGAAGGTGGTGCACACACACACCCGATGACTGCAGCCTTCCACAATGCCAGGGAAGGTGGTGCACACAGGGCACCGATGATTGCAGCCTTCCACAATGCCAGGGAAGGTGGTGCACACACCACACCCTGATGACTGCAGCCTTCCACAATGCCAGGGAAGGTGGTGCACACAAGCACCCTGATGACTGCAGCCTTCCACAATGCCAGGGAAGGTGGTGCACAACAGGCACCCTGATGACTGCAGCCTTCCACAATGCCAGGGAAGGTGGTGCACACACCACACCCTGATGACTGCAGCCTTCCACAATGCCAGGAAGGTGGTGCACACAAGGCACCCTGATGACTGCAGCCTTCCACAATGCCAGGGAAGGTGGTTTCACACACACACCCTGATGACTGCAGCCTTCCACAATGCCAGGGAAGGTGGTGCACACACCACACCTGATGACTGCAGCCTTCCACAATGCCGGGAAGGTGGTGCACACAAGGCACCCTGATGACTGCAGCCTTCCACAATGCCAGGGAAGGTGTGCACACACACCCGATGACTGCAGCCTTCCACAATGCCAGGGAAGGTGGTGCACACACCACACACTGATGACTGCAGCCTTCCACAATGCCATGGGAAGGTGGTGCACACAAGGCACCCTGATGACTGCAGCCTTCCACAATGCCAGGGAAGGTGGTGCACACAAGCACCCCTGATGACTGCAGCCTTCCACAATGCCAGGGAAGGTGGTGCACACACCACACCCTGATGACTGCAGCCTTCCACAATGCCAGGGAAGGTGGCACACACCACACCCATGACTGCAGCCTTCCACAATGCCAGGAAAGGTGGTGCACACACCACACCCTGATGACTGCAGCCTTCCACAATGCCAGGAAAGGTGGTGCACACACACCCCTGATGACTGCAGCCTTCCACAATGCCAGGGAAGGTGGTGCACACACACACCCTGATGACTGCAGCCTTCCACAATGCCAGGGAAGGTGGTGCACACACACACCCTGATGACTGCAGCCTTCCACAATGCCAGGAAAGGTGGTGCACACACCACACCTGATGACTGCAGCCTTCCACAATGCCAGGGAAGGTGGTGCACACAGCACCCTGATGACTGCAGCCTTCCACAATGCCAGGGAAGGTGGTGCACACACACACCCTGATGACTGCAGCCTTCCACAATGCCAGGGAAGGTGGTGCACACAAGGCACCCTGATGACTGCAGCCTTCCACAATGCCAGGGAAGGTGGTGCACACACCACACCCTGATGACTGCAGCCTTCCACAATGCCAGGGAAGGTGGTGCACACACACCCTGATGACTGCAGCCTTCCACATGCCAGGGAAGGTGGTGCACACAAGGCACCATGATACTGCAGCCTTCCACAATGCCAGGGAAGGTGGTGCACACACACACCCTGATGACTGCAGCCTTCCACAATGCCAGGGAAGGTGGTGCACACAGGGCACCCTGATGACTGCAGCCTTCCACAATGCCAGGGAAGGTGGTGCACACAGGCACCCTGATCGACTGCAGCCTTCCACCAATGCCAGGGAAGGTGGTGCACACAGGGCACCCTGATGACTGCAGCCTTCCACAATGCCAGGGAAGGTGGTGCACACAGGGCACCCTGATGACTGCAGCCTTCCACAATGCCAGGGAAGGTGGTGCACACAGGGCACCCTGATGACTGCAGCCTTCCACAATGCCAGGGAAGGTGGTGCACACAGGGCACCCTGATGACTGCAGCCTTCCACAATGCCAGGGAAGGTGGTGCACACAGGGCACCCTGATGACTGCAGCCTTCCACAATGCCAGGGAAGGTGGTGCACACACCACACCCTGATGACTGCAGCCTTCCACAATGCCAGGGAAGGTGGTGCACACACCACACCCCGATGACTGCAGCCTTCCACAATGCCAGGGAAGGTGGTACACACAGGGCACCCCGATGACTGCAGCCTTCCACAATGCCAGGGAAGGTGGTGCACACACCACACCCTGATGACTGCAGCCTTCCACAATGCCAGGGAAGGTGGTGCACACACCACACCCTGATGACTGCAGCCTTCCACAATGCCAGGGAAGGTGTTGCACACACCACACCCTGATGACTGCAGCCTTCCACAATGCCAGGGAAGGTGGTGCACACACCACACCCTGATGACTGCAGCCTTCCACAATGCCAGGGAAGGTGGTGCACACAGGGCACCCTGATGACTGCAGCCTTCCACAATGCCAGGGAAGGTGGTGCACACACCACACCCTGATGACTGCAGCCTTCCACAATGCCAGGGAAGGTGGTGCACACACCACACCCTGATGACTGCAGCCTTCCACAATGCCAGGGAAGGTGGTGCACACAAGGCACCCTGATGACTGCAGCCTTCCACAATGCCAGGGAAGGTGGTGCACACAAGGCACCCTGATGACTGCAGCCTTCCACAATGCCAGGGAAGGTGGTGCACACACCACACCCTGATGACTGCAGCCTACCACAATGCCAGGGAAGGTGGTGCACACAAGGCACCCTGATGACTGCAGCCTTCCACAATGCCAGGGAAGGTGGTGCACACACCACACCCTGATGACTGCAGCCTTCCACAATGCCAGGGAAGGTGGTGCACACAGGGCACCCTGATGACTGCAGCCTTCCACAATGCCAGGGAAGGTGGTGCACACACCACACCCCGATGACTGCAGCCTTCCACAATGCCAGGGAAGGTGGTGCACACAAGGCACCCCGATGACTGCAGCCTTCCACAATGCCAGGGAAGGTGGTGCACACTCCACACCCCGATGACTGCAGCCTTCCACAATGCCAGGGAAGGTGGTGCACACACCACACCCTGATGACTGCAGCCTTCCACAATGCCAGGGAAGGTGGTGCACACACCACACCCTGATGACTGCAGCCTTCCACAATGCCAGGGAAGGTGGTGCACACAGGGCACCCTGATGACTGCAGCCTTCCACAATGCCAGGGAAGGTGGTGCACACTCCACACCCTGATGACTGCAGCCTTCCACAATGCCAGGGAAGGTGGTGCACACTCCACACCCTGATGACTGCAGCCTTCCACAATGCCAGGGAAGGTGGCACCGCTCCATTTCCTGCCCATCAATATTCAGCACTGAGTTCTGCGTCACCACCTGCCCCTGTATCCTGCGCTTACTGCGTCCAGAGGAGTGTGCAGTGCGCTCTACGTCTCCCTGCACACTTTGTTTTATACCTTTTCCTTGCTAATGGCTACCTTCCCTGCCATGGCCCAGTGTCCTACCTTCCCTGCCATGGCCCAGTGTCCTACCTTCCCTGCCATGGCCCAGTGTCCTACCTTCCCTGCCATGGCCCAGTGTCCTACCTTCCCTGCCATGGCCCAGTGTCCTACCTTCCCTGCCATGGCCCAGTGTCCTACCTTCCCTGCCATGGCCCAGTGTCCTACCTTCCCTGCCATGGCCCAGTGTCCTACCTTCCCTGCCATGGCCCAGTTACCTTCCCTGCCATGGCCCAGTGTCCTACGTTTCGTAGTTTTCTATTGTGTTTCCAACGTGTTCATACTTTTTATACACATTTGCCCATTCTTTTCCGTACGCTCTTTTAATTTTCACTGTTTTCATTTTAGTCCGACATTTTCAACAGGTAATGACCCTGATGAGTTTTGGTGTTAGGCAGGTAAAATATCTCTTTGTTTTAGAACGGTAATGTTCACGATCATAATTGTGTGAGTGTCTGACTTTGTAATTTTGAAGACAAGCTGTACGGCTCTATTATGAATAGATATAGGTAGAATAGTATAATCCTACCCGCCATTGTTAAGACAGTTATAATACAGTTTCTACGATGGATCACATGTTTAGATTATTGGGAATTTTTCAGATGCAGCTTTCATTAGGTCGTACATGTAGATTGTATACCCATTGATTTTGAAATGTCATTTGATACCATTCCTGGGAAAGCACTTTGGCCCGTTCTTAACAAGAATGGCGTTGCATTAAAGGGCATCTTTTTGTGTATGAAATGTATATATTCTAATTGTTTAAGCAAAAGTAGGGTTTGATGAGGAATGAACACATTGTTTCATGTACTGACAGGCAGTGAAACAGGGTGACGCTGATAGATCTGCACCTTTTCCTTTATTGCTAAATGAATTGGCTTTAGACATCATCAGAAATGTGTCACATTCTGGTTTAGTATCCTGAAAAGCCTTCTCTTCTTCTCTTGCTGCTAGCTTGAGATGCTGGTGTGTTTTTATAATCTGTAGACTCCAAACCTAACTGAGCAACCTTTACGATGCAGCTCAAAGGCTACCACTTAAAATTGATACGGAAATGAATAGCATTGAAGTGTTTACGGTAGCCGGCTACGTAGCAGCGAGGGAATAGCGAGTAAATGTGTGCTGCGAGTCGTTATATACATATATTTTGGCACTTATTTTACTAGTAGTCTGACTTTTTCTGAGGTTTGACAGAGCCATTGGAGAAGAACAAAACATACTTTATCATGCATATTGAGACATGTATGTATGCTTGAAATTCATTCTTTAATATAGATACTCGTATTCCTCAAACTTTTTTATGCTCAGGTTCGACCAGTGTCTCTCTTTGGAGCTGATTCGTCAGATCTGGAACAAGCTGTTATTCAAAAAAAAAAAAAAAAAAAAGAGAGAGAGAGAGAGAGAGAGAGAGAGAGAGAGAGAGAGAGAGAGAGAAGGTTCATACGTTTACCTTAACAGAATCCTATGCGTTCAACCTAAAACATCAAACGAGTCTGTCCTGTTTATATTAACTCATGTTTGTGATGTATCAGCTACTGGTAAATCATAGCGTATTGATGAAGAAAGATTACCTCTGGTAAGGCACACAATTTTGCTAGTTTTCAATGTAAAAAGCAAGAAATCGTCAAACCTTTGATTTTTTTTTTTCGTTCAGAATGGATTTCTTTGCTCAAATCAAAGAAGGTGTTTTGAAAATAGCAGTCTTAAAAAAACGAATTTCGTCAAAGATAAATTGATAACGCACTGCAAATTAAGGAACAGTGAGAGGCATGTTTACACAGAACATTAAAATAATCATCCACGACCTATCAAACATACCTTTTGTCAAAATTGACAAGCAATTTATAAATCATACACACGCCGTTCAGGTGAGGGGTAGGAAGACTGTCTACTATTGCAGAGCTATCATCGCTCCACCACGTTTAGCAGGGCCAAGGCTAGCTCTGAAAGACAGAACTGCCCATTCCTGGACAACCTCTCAAAACTGCTGGCACCGATGACAGCAGTGACGTTAGTGGAGCCGGTACCGCAGAGGAAGGCACTATGACCGCAGTGACGCTAGTGGAACCGGTGCCGCAGAGGAAGGCACCGATGACGGCAGTGACACTAGTGGAACCGGTGCCGCAGAGGAAGGCACCGATGACAACAGTGACGCTAGTGGAACCGGTGCCGCAGAGGAAGGCACCGATGACAACAGTGACGCTAGTGGAACCGGTGCCGCAGAGGAAGGCATCGATGACGGCAGTGACACTAGTGGAACCGGTGCCGCAGAGGAAGGCACCGATGACGGCAGTGACACTAGTGGAACCGGTGCCGCAGAGGAAGGCACCGATGACAACAGTGACGCTAGTGGAACCGGTGCCGCAGAGAAGGATCGATGACGGCAGTACGAGTGGAACGTGCCGCAAGGAGGCACCGATGACACATGCACTAGTGGAACCGGTGCCGCAGAGGAAGGCACCGATGACAACAGTGACGCTAGTGGAACCGGTGCCGCAGAGGAAGGCACCGATGACAACAGTGACGCTAGTGGAACCGGTGCCGCAGAGGAAGGCACCGATGACGGCAGTGTGACGCTAGTGGAACCGGTGCCGCAGAGGAAGGCACGATGACAACAGTGACCTAGTGGAACCGGTGCCGCAGAGGAAGGCATCGATGACAACAGTGACGCTAGTGGAACCGGTGCCGCAGAGGAAGGCATCGATGACAACAGTGACGCTAGTGGAACCGGTGCCGCAGAGGAAGGCATCGATGACAACAGTGACGCTAGTGGAACCGGTGCCGCAGAGGAAGGCATCGATGACGGCAGTGACGCTAGTGGAACCGGTGCCGCAGAGGAAGGCACCGATGACAACAGTGACGCTAGTGGAACCGGTGCCTCAGAGGAAGGCATCGATGACGGCAGTGACACTAGTGGAACCGGTGCCGCAGAGGAAGGCATCGATGACAACAGTGACGCTAGTGGAACCGGTGCCGCAGAGGAAGGCACCGATGACGGCAGTGACACTAGTGGAACCGGTGCCGCAGAGGAAGGCACCGATGACAACAGTGACACTAGTGGAACCGGTGCCGCAGAGGAAGGCATCGATGACAACAGTGACGCTAGTGGAACCGGTGCCGCAGAGGAAGGCACCGATGACGGCAGTGACACTAGTGGAACCGGTGCCGCAGAGGAAGGCACCGATGACAACAGTGACGCTAGTGGAACCGGTGCCGCAGAGGAAGGCACCGATGACAACAGTGACACTAGTGGAACCGGTGCCGCAGAGGAAGGCACCGATGACGGCAGTGACGCTAGTGGAACCGGTGCCGCAGAGGAAGGCATCGATGACGGCAGTGACACTAGTGGAACCGGTGCCGCAGAGGAAGGCATCGATGACAACAGTGACACTAGTGGAACCGGTGCCGCAGAGGAAGGCATCGATGACAACAGTGACACTAGTGGAACCGGTGCCGCAGAGGAAGGCACCGATGACGGCAGTGACGCTAGTGGAACCGGTGCCGCAGAGGAAGGCACCGATGACAACAGTGACACTAGTGGAACCGGTGCCGCAGAGGAAGGCATCGATGACGGCAGTGACGCTAGTGGAACCGGTGCCGCAGAGGAAGGCACCGATGACAACAGTGACACTAGTGGAACCGGTGCCGCAGAGGAAGGCACCGATGACGGCAGTGACGCTAGTGGAACCGGTGCCGCAGAGGAAGGCACCGATGACGGCAGTGACGCTAGTGGAACCGGTGCCGCAGAGGAAGGCACCGATGACGGCAGTGACGCTAGTGGAACCGGTACAGCAGAGGAAGGCACCGATGACAACAGTGACGCTAGTGGAACCGGTGCCGCAGAGGAAGGCACCAATGACAACAGTGACGCTAGTGGAACCGGTGCAGCCATGACAGCAGTGACGCTAGTGGAACCGGTACCGCAGAGGAAGCTACTATGGCCGCAGTGACGCTAGTGGAACCGGTGCCGCAGAGGAAGGCACCGATGATGGCAGCGACGCTAGTGGAACCGGTACCGCAGAGGAAGCTACTATGGCCGCAGTGACGCTAGTGGAACCGGTGCCGCAGAGGAAGGCACCGATGACGGCAGTGACGCTAGTGGGACCGGTACAGCGATGACAGCAGTGACGCTAGTGGGACCGGTGCAGCGATGACAGCAGTGACGCTAGTGGGACCGGTACCGCAGAGGAAGCTACTGTGGCCGCAGTGACGCTAGTGGAACCGGTGCCGTAGAGGAAGGCACCGATGACGGCAGTGACGCTAGTGGGACCGGTGCACCGATGACGGCAGTGACGCTAGTGGGACCGGTACAGCGATGACAGCAGTGACGCTAGTGGGACCGGTGCAGCGATGACAGCAGTGACGCTAGTGGGACCGGTGCAGCGATGACAGCAGTGACGCTAGTGGAACCGGTACCGCAGAGGAAGCTACTATGACCGTAGTGACGCTAGCGGAACCGGTACAGCCATGACAGCAGTGACGCTAGTGGAACCGGTACCGCAGAGGAAAGAAGCAGCATGATGAGCTGTGAAGTCTGATGGTAAACAGGGTCAGTACAGAGAAGATCGTTAGCATGGTTTGATCATGTACTTACAAAGTTTTCCTTAGTGGCCTTCGGAGGAGAAATCGGAGAAGAGTTCATTGTCTGCCATTTGCGGAGAGAGAGAGAGAGAGAGAGAGAGAGAGAGAGAGAGAGAGAGAGAGAGAGAGAGAGAGAGAGAGAGGAGAGGAGATAAAAACGAATCTCTTTGTTCGATCGTTCGTTCGTTCGTTCGTGTGTGTGTGTGTGTGTGTGTGTGTGTGTGTGTGTGTGTGTGTGTGTGTGTGTGTGTGTGTGTGTGAGAGAGAGAGAGAGAGAGACAGAGAGAGACAGAGAGAGACAGAGACAGAGACAAACAGCGAAAAAAGAATGAGGTGGGGTGTGGAGTGGTGTGGGGATGGGGGCTAGACCCTGTGTCACGTGAGGCAGTAATTGTCTGCCTTCCTGAGGCAGTAATTGTCTGCCTTCCTGTTGTCACCGCCTGCCGGCTGTCTGTGGATGCTGCATGGAGCACACGTCTCCCCGGTGGTCACCGCCTGCCGGCTGTCTGTGGATGCTGCATGGAGCACACTTCTCCCCGGTGGTCACCACCTGCCGGCTGTCTGTGGATGCTGCATGGAGCACACGTCTCCCCGGTGGTCACCACCTGCCGGCTGTCTGTGGATGCTGCATGGAGCACACTTCTCCCCGGTGGTCACCACCTGCCGGCTGTCTGTGGATGCTGCATGGAGCACACTTCTCCCCGGTGGTCACCACCTGCCGGCTGTCTGTGGATGCTGCATGGAGCACACTTCTCCCCGGTGGTCACCACCTGCCGGCTGTCTGTGGATGCTGCATGGAGCACACTTCTCCCCGGTGGTCACCACCTGCCGGCTGTCTGTGGATGCTGCATGGAGCACACTTCGCCTCTGTGGTCACCACCTGCCGGCTGTCTGTGGATGCTGCATTGAGCACACTTCGCCTCTGTGGTCACCACCTGCCGGCTGTCTGTGGATGCTGCATGGAGCACACTTCTCCCCTGTGGTCACCACCTGCCGGCTGTCTGTGGATGCTGCATGGAGCACACTTCTCCCCGGTGGTCACCACCTGCCGGCTGTCTGTGGATGCTGCATGGAGCACACTTCGCCTCTGTGGTCACCACCTGCCGGCTGTCTGTGGATGCTGCATGGAGCACACTTCTCCCCTGTGGTCACCACCTGCCGGCTGTCTGTGGATGCTGCATGGAGCACACTACCACATCTCCCCTGTGGTCACCACCTGCCGGCTGTCTGTGGATGCTGCAATGCGCTACCTGCCACTACTCCCCTGACAGCTCAGCTTACTCCTCACACACCTGGCATCTTCACTTCATCTGACAGTCTGCTGTCTACAAATCTCTCTCTCTGTCTCTCTGTCTCTCCATCTCTTTGTCTGTCTGTCTGTCTCTCTCTCTCTCTCTCATTGGTGTGTGTGTGTGTGTGTGTGTGTGTGTGTGTGTGTGTGTGTGTGTGTGTGTGTGTTTGGGAGAGAGAGAGAGAGAGAGAGAGAGAGAGAGAGAGAGAGAGCATAAAATTGTGTGCGTGTGTGCGTGCGTGCGTGCCTGCGTCGTGCGCGCGCGCGCGCGCGCGCGCGCGCGCGCGTGTGTGTGTGTGTATGCATGCGCACACTGCAAGATTTGTAATAGGCTGAAAAGACCCGAGACATTAGTGCTGAAAAAGTGTTTCGTGTCCTCGGTCTGAAACAAACTAATAGATAACTACACATCATGGACCCCAATAAGACTCACAATTGACACAAGGACGTCATTTCCTACAACACCCTGTTTTCATAAGCGCTTCAGGTGCAAACCATGGAAGCACGTTGACGTCAATCAGTAATCATTACAGTCAAGTTGCGTGCGTCAGAGGACTTTTGATGTGATCAGCAGACCACTGATTGCCGGTCTCGGTCAGAGGTTTGTTTCTGATGACGTCAAGCAAATGACCTGTTACCAAATCTAATTAGTCTTTGTCTTGACTCCGGTCCAGCTTAGAGGATTTAGTTTCAACCGTTTGTTTGTCCTCGGCGCGCACACTGAATGAATAGTATGGCAATGCAGTAACCTGCTTTGATTGTGTGGTCTGGCTGCTTTTCAACGTATCTGTTCAAACGCCAGTTGCACAATACCACCTGAAGTATTACTAAATTACTATCTGTCACTTGAACACTTTGCTCATGTACAAATGAGCTGTTCACCGGTCATACAGTGTGCTTATCTATGCAACATTATGTTCCAGTGTGTGTGTGTGTGTGTGTGTGTGTGTGTGTGTGTGTGTGTGTGTGTGTGTGTGTTGTGTGTGTGTGTGTGTGTGTGTGTGTGTGTGCGTGCGCGCGCGCGCGCGTGTGTGTATGTGTATGTGTGTGCGGGCGCGAGTGTGCTGTGTGCGTGCATGCGTGTGTGTGTGTGTGTGTGTGTGTGTGTGTGTGTGTGTGTGTGTGTGTGTGTGTGTGTGTGTGTCTGCTTATATTTTTTAGATGTTGAATTGTTAAAACTTGTAAAGCGCCCTGTAATCAACTATCAGCCTAGGGGGAAGACACGAAAACTTTATTGCATTTGTCTACTTCTCTAGTTCGATCCAAATTAAAGTATGGCCAAGAAGTATATTATTCTGCTCCAAAATATCTGTTAAAAAAAGCTACAAAGTTTGGATAGCAAAGCAGTGAAACTGGCCTTAGGTGTACCAGTTCATGCAAATACTATCAAAAGTTATCAAGCTGCAGAGGTTTTACCTTTTCGAGAACAACTTAGACGTATCAAAATATGTGATTAGAAGTCTGTCAGTTAAGAAATCAGTTACAGCAGAACTATTGATGGATTCGAACAAAGATTATCCCAAACGAGCTAGAAATATTTTATATTTGCCACCAATTAGAAATTACGCGTATAAGCTTATGTCTGATTGTAACATTGGTTTATCAACAGTTTCTGAAGATCCCATCACGCCGAAGATTCCCCCTTGGGAGCATTTGCGTGGAAAGTTTGATTATGATTACACAAGTGTTTCTAAAACTGAAAACGTTAATCTCTTGGTTAGTGAGGTCAGAGTTCATCTTGACAATTTTTATAGCAATCAGCTGAAAATTTACACTGATGGGTCAGTCCTAGATAACATTGGTAGTGGTTCTGGTTTTGTCATTCCTAGACTAAATGTGAAAAAGAATTATCATCTTGGCAAAGGGTTTTCCATATTTACAGCAGAATTATATGCAATATTGATGGCTTTGAGCTACATTTATGATGTTCCCATGCCTTTTCATAATATTCTCATATGTGTTGATTCAAAATCTGTCTTGCAGTCTCTGGAACATTGGGATGGTAAGGCTCGGAAAGATTTACTTTTTTGATATTCATCACCTCATACACTGTTTAAGGATTCATGAAATATGTATTGACTTTTGCTGGGTTCCCTCTCATAGTGGGTTGAAATGGAATGAGGCAGCAGATATACTTGCTAAAACTGGAGCTAAACATTGTCTCGATTGTAATGTATTATCTTCAGTGAAAACATCTTCGCCAGAAATGTTGCTAAAGTTAGAAAATTGTGTTTATAACAGAAATTGTGGAGAAAATCTCAAATATGTAAATACTTGTCCACGTCACATTTCCAAGATAGTAACAAAACTCAAGTTAAATGCATGGAACACAAAATATTCTTGCCATGTTTTTTTTGTACTTGTGATAATCCTATTTCAATGCATCATTTGTTGATAGAATGTACTGTCTTAACTCCAATTTATAAAGAAAATTCTATGATGTCAACGTCCAAGATATCAGTCAAATATTGTCCGGCCCTTCTATCATAAACATTGCTACTATCATCGCACAATCTAAAATTGCCAAGTTGCTTTGATGCGTGTTTATTTTTACCACTAATTCAAAAAGTTATTGTTGTTATTTTTTATCTTTGATGTTAAGCTTTGTTAGTTAGAGATGACGTTTTAAATTATTTCTCGTCTAATATCATCAATGGTGAACAGACGTTTAATAAACCACTGAACTGAACTGTAGCCTACGTTGTTAGGATGGGCACTATAGAAATTGTCCTCGTTATTATTATTATTATTATTATCATTATAATTATTATTATTATCATATACAGTTCAGTTCTCAACGTTCTTCAGCCCTCATATAGGCTCTGTGATCTGCTCGCCATTAAACGTCATGACTTGTCTTCTTTGTAAGGTAATTCAGAACTCAGTACGAGAGGTCCAGTATGGATCGTTCATTATACATCATGACTTGTCTTCTTTTTAAAGTGATTCAGAACTCAGTACGAGAGGTCAAGTATGTATCGTTCCTTTATAAGGGAGTTTGTCCATTCTGATAGAGTCCTGTCTCTAGGAGTCTAGACGAATCAGTAGCACAAGCAGCAGCTGGCTTTGAATCAGCCGCACGTAACGGTTACACAACGGAAGCGAAAAGTACATTAATTTTCTTGTCAATTGTTTACTGTTAGTGTCTCCCCATCTCACACACACTCGGGATTAGCATTAATATGTTCAGTGTAAGAGATAAAAATAGTGCGACAACACAAAAAGGATCTGCATTGATTTGAACAGTACAAAAAAGGGGGGTTGGGGGGGGGGGGGGTTGGGGGTGGGGGGTGGGGGTGGGTGGGCAATGTCTAAAAGGAAAACATCTCCAAACTGAAGATCAGTATGTGTGCATTGTGAAGTGTAATAATGTGTGACAACACCAACAGGATCAATATCAATGAGGACGGCTCAAGAGGAGGAAATGTCTGATAACACACAGAGATTTGTACTGATGTGCACGATACGAGCGAGGGGAATGTCTGACCATACAAATAATTATAATCTATGATCCGTATTAATGTGTAAGGGTAAAAATTACAGGAACAGTTTAGTGACACAAAGAAGATCAATATGAATATACATAGTCCAAAGATTGAAAATTTACATGAATATACATAGTACAAAGAGTGAAAATTTACAACGAAGTTATACCACCCTCCACTTTAATGAAACAATTAATACTGAATTAGGCAACGATACACCTTTATGCTACACTGCAGTATAGGACATGACACGATACGACAAAATACAACACAACACAACACAACACTACATTACACTGCATTGGACTATACTACACCACACTTCTGATTCAGATCAATATCAGTGTTGCTGCCACTTGATCTGAGTGCTGCATTCAACACAACAGAGTATGACATCTTGCAGGCAGGTCTGCAGCACGTCTCTAGAATTCAAGGAACAGCACTTTGATTCATCGAATCATACATGAACGGAAAAGAGCAGATCGTTTCCATTCCTGGGTGTGAACTGCAGCCATCTCCCTTGTTATATGGAGTCATTCAAGGGTCTGTTTTGCTACCTGTACTATTTATTCTTTACACTCAGCTACTTTCCAGTGATCTCAGGCAGTCTCGCACCATTTGTATGCCTGCGTTTTGAGTCAGGATCTGTTAAAGCTCCTCTGGGTGAAAACTTCCACAACCGGCAATGCAATGAAAAAAGAAATCAAACGAAAAAAAAAAGGAGGGGGGGGGGGGGGGGGGAAGGGGGAGAGGAGGGGGGGGAGGCGGGGGAGGGGGTCAAGAGGAGTATTACTGTTATGGTATGTCACCGATAGAACACTCAGTACAGACTGTGCCACCCGAAACCATCACAGACACACGCATAATATGGAAATGAAAAATGGACAGTAAAGAAAAATATCGCTGGTTTTTCTCATCTGAAAATGTGTTTCATACTGAAAACTTTCTCAATGTCATAACAGATGAATGGCACAGAATAAATTACGCAAGATTTAGGTTGAGAACGTTAGGTGTTAATGTGAACAAAAGACGGTTTGAATGTGAAACATCCACAGAATCTCCTAGTCCTGCATGTAGACACATTATTGATGACGAAGAACACTTTCTGTTCCACTGTACTGCTTATAATGAAGTGCAGACAAATTGTTCTTTTTTTTTCTAGTTAGATATAGCGAAAAGACAAAATATGGTTGTCGTGTTATCATCAGATGATGAACTTGTAATTAAATCAGTAACGAAATTCATCGCGGAAGCATTGAAAATTAGACAGATGAAGGATAGTGAACTTTAAGATAATGCATTATTTAAGATATATATGAATGAATATTATCATTCATCGCATGTGGAAGAGATCAGTAAGATACAATGTCATCATTTGATTGAGTGGATGGTCGAGTCAGTCTTAAGATTTCTTTTTTTTTTCAACTTTACTGCATTACTCCTGTGCGTGAGGACATAAGGAAATGTTACGAATTTATTTGTTTTTGTTAACCTTTGATTTGATACACACTAGGAATGAATGTGTACTATTTGTTTCCAGGAAAGGAAGAGGCAAATGTTATTTTTCTGTTACCCCCTCCCCCCCTTGTCAAATGATCATCTTTGGTAATGACAATAAAATATCAGTGTCAAAGTCTCTCTCCTCTCTCTCTCTCTCTCTCTCTCTCTCTCTCTCTCTCGTGTGTGTGTGTGTGTGTGTGTGTGTGTGTGTGTGTGTGTGTGTGTGTGTGTGTGTGTGTGTGTGTGTGTCTGTCTCTGTCTCTGTCTCTGTCGCTGTGTCCATGCCTGCGTGCGTTCGTAGAAGCGTTCACGCGCGTATGTTGTGTGTGTGTGTGTGTGTGTGTGTGTGTGTGTGTGTGTGTGTGTGTGTGTGTGTGTGTGTGTGTGTGTGTGTGTGTGTGTGTGTGTGCGTGCAAGCGTGAGCACAAACATGCATGCGTGAGTGTGAGTGTGAGTGTATGTGTGTGCGTGCGTGCGTGCGTGCGTGCGTGTGTGTGTGTGTGTGTGTGTGTGTGTGTGTGTGTGTGTGTGTGTGTGTGTGTGTGTGTGTGTGTGTGTGTGTGTGTGTGTGTGCGTGCGTGCGTGTGTGCGCGCGCGTTTGTACGCGTGTGTGTGTGTGTGTGTATGTATGTCTGTGCAGGCGTGCTTTCCTTTTTTGCTTGTTAGAATATACGTGGGATCAGGAGATACATCAAAATAGTCGTAGAATGATAATTTTGCTTTTCAAACATAGGCTATCAACAAAAGATGACGTCAAGGGTAGAGATTGATACCCACATATTCATCTGATCCTTAAATGCCTACCAAAACATGTAACCAGCAGATCATAGAGAGCGATACCCACATCTACATCTGATGATCGATAACTACATCTACATCTGATGATCGATACCTACATCTACATCTGATGATCGATACCTACATCTACATCTGA
>CM065716.1:116073070-116093070 GCA_033310375.1 Conus canariensis
TAAAGAAGATGTTCATCCCCGTAAGAGATGACAAGTTTTGAAGAGTCAGCACAAATGCTAAACGTCCGATATAACGACCGATGAACATGTACGTCAGACAATAAGCAGCACATCGGACGACATGAGTTTTTACTGACATCAGTTCAGGAATTAAAAAAAAAACAAAAAACAAAAAAAAAACACGACGCTGCCTTGGTATCGCCATGGAACTAGATTCAATGGTGTTCTTCAAACAGCCATCTAGGTATGTGTTGACAGACGGAGATAGAAGGGCACACACACACACACACACACACACACACACACACACACACACACACACACACACACACACACACACACTAACAACATTACAGAATGGACAAGAAAACCATTTGCAGGGACCCAGGTCTTGGCACATATGTGAAAGAGGTAAAGGAAGCTGGTGAAGTGTTCTTTAATGTGATGCCCCCCAGTGACACCATGCAGAGAAGAAGAAGAATACGAAGAAGAAGAAGAAGAAGAAGAAGAAGAAGAAGAAGAAGAAGAAGAAGAAAACAACAACAACAACAAAAAAGAAGAAGAAGAAGAAGAAGAAGAAGAAGAAGAAGAAGAAGAAGAATCTATTAAACTAAAACTTACAGAATAAAATCGATTTGGTGTAACATGACCGGTCTGCAAAGCACATGGGTTTTCTCCCTTTCTGTGTCCATAATTTGCGGCGGAAACCTGTAGCTGTAACTCCTGACTGGAGTGGCTGAATCCGACCTGCCCCTGGGTGATGGACACTGAGCCACAGCCCCCTGACAGGCCAGGCACCCTGCAGGGCAATGGGATGGTATCTGTGTTAGAGACCTGCCCCCTGGGTGGTGGACACCGTGCCACAGCCTCCTAACAGGCCAGACACCCTGCATGACAATGGGATGGTGTCTGCGTCGGAAGACCTAGCCCCTACAGTAGGCATTGATGCATATCAAAACAATGTAATGCTGCAGTATTCAGGAAAGATGTAACAGTTCACTTTAAGGATGTGTTATCTACTAAGAATTGAACATCACTCTATTTTTCGACCAGAACCCCTTAACACTGTAACTGTGCATTAAACACAAAAATGTGGCACATTTTCACTTTACGTTAAGAAAGCTGACACGTTTGTACCGTGCAAGTGGACAACAAATACTGGAAGTGAGCCATTAACAGTTCTTTTAAATCATGTGAAATAGTTCAAACATGTGGAGACAATATAATGCAAATCTCAACAGCAGCAAACCATACACATCTTAGCATCTCACTAGGTTCACCCCAAATCAGCAATCAGTACATCCTTAATGAAGCGGAAATCTCCATAAAACAGTGGCTACCATGTTCAAAGATTCCTCATGAACAAAGTAGACATTGTTACAAGTTTCGTCCAGACGTGTAGAAGGTTCAATTTTGCGTTTTGTCAGGGCCGTCCATTACTTGTGAGGTCCAGGACGATCTACTGCTCTCTGAAGGCTTTACTCACGGTGGTATCTGCCACACGACTTTGTAAAGGACACATGATCATGCAGGCAGACGTGAGATACGTCTGTACATGTCAGCACACGTGCGTTTCAGTGCATGTGCACTTTTACGCTTAGACATAAACAGTTGGAAATGTACATCAACTCCAATGAAGTGTGTGCATTTCAGTGCATGTGCACTTTCACGCTTGGACATAAACAGATGAAAATGTGCATCAACTCCAATGAAGCGTGTGCACGGGCATGTGCGCCTCATCCACTCCCCCTTATCCCCCCCCCCCCCCCCCCCCCACCACACACACACCTCCTAGGACAGACACGCCTAGAGAGAGAGAGAGAGAGAGAGAGAGAGAGAGAGAGAGAGAGGGGTGCGCGCGCGCGCGTGCACACACACCACACACACACACACACCACACACACACACACACACACACACACAAACACACACACACACACACACACACACACACACACCACACACACACGCCGCACACACACACACACACACACACACACACCACACACACACACACACACACACACACACACACACACACACACACACACACACACACACCACACACACACCACACATGTCAAATGTGAGATCCCAGCTGAAATCTAACATGCAGACAGGGCCACGTCCTCAGAATGCAATTACTGAAACGGCCTCCAGTTTTCCTTCCTTGCTGGCTGCGAGCCTCATGTTCGGAAACTTCATCACTGACTCCCGTCCCCCATTTCACCCACACGGCCTGGACACCTCCGTTGACAGCCAAATACCAGGCAATGCCATTTGTCCCCAGAGATTTTCGGGCAGCGCAAGGAATGTTGCACACTTTCAACAATGCTGCCAGATCGTCACACCGTCAATAAAACCGCCAAAATGATCATGCCATCAATAATTCCTTGAAACGGTCACACTGTTAATAAATCTGTCAGATTATCACAACCTCAATGAGAATTTCAGAATATACCTCCATGATAAAGTCGTCAGATTGTCATACCGTCAGTAGAACCTTTAGATAGTGAGGCCATCACAATAAAACTTTTAGATTATCAAATCGTCAGTACAACGTCCATGTTGTGAAAAGTTGATTAAGTCGTCAGGTTGTCACTCCATCAGGAATCCTTCAGGTTATATCCCTTTCAGTACAGGCGTCAGATTATCTCACTATCACGAAAGCCATCAGACCTTTACACTGTCAATAAAAGCCTTCGGATGTTCACACCACCAATAACTCAAAAACAAAACAAAACAAAACAGTCCTTCTCCTGTGCTGTCTGTCCATCCATTTCCCTTCTCTTTCTCATAGTCTGTCTATTGATCTAGGTCTACTCGCCTCACCCTACCCCCTTCCCCCGTGTCGATCACCTGTTATACACCAGTTCATTTCTCTCTTCCCCGTGTCGATCACCTGTCGTACACCAGTTCATTTCTCTCTTCCCCCGTGTCGATCACCTGTCGTACACCAGTTCATTTCTCTCTTCCCCCGTGTCGATCACCTGTCGTACACCAGTTCATTTCTCTCTTCCCCCGTGTCGATCACCTGTCGTACACCAGTTCATTTCTCTCCTTATACAGTCAGTCCCCAATTTTGTATTTTTTTTTTCCTTCTTTATCTGTCCACCAGTTATTTCTCTCACGTTCTTCATTCAGTCCACTAATCATGTCTCTCTGTTTCTCTCCATTCTTCACTATATTCTTCGCTTCCTCATTCTCTCCAAAATCTGTCTCTCCGTTTTCTCATTCTGTCCTACTAATCATTTCTCTCCCCTTTCCTCATTCTGTCCACAATCATTTCTCTCCGCTTTCCCTCATTCTCTCCACAAATCATTTCTCTCCGTTTTTCTCATTCTGTCCACTAATCATTTCTCTCCCCTTTCCCTCATTCTCTCCACAAATCATTTCTCTCCCCTTTCCCTCATTCTCTCCACAAATCATTTTTCTCCCCTTTCCCTCATTCTCTCCACAAATCTTTTCTCTCCGCTTTCCCTCATTCTGTCCACAAATCATTTCTCTCCGCTTTCCCTCATTCTCTCCACAAATCATTTCTCTCCGCTTTCCCTCATTCTCTCCACAAATCATTTCTCTCCGCTTTCCCTCATTCTCTCCACAAATCATTTCTCTCCCCTTTCCCTCATTCTCTCCACAAATCATTTCTCTCCGCTTTCCCTCATTCTCTCCACAAATCATTTCTCTCCGCTTTCCCTCATTCTGTCCACAAATCATTTCTCTCCGCTTTCCCTCATTCTCTCCACAAATCATTTCTCTCCCCTTTCCCTCATTCTCTCCACAAATCATTTCTCTCCGCTTTCCCTCATTCTCTTCACAGATCATTTCTCTCCGCTTTCCCTCATTCTGTCCACAAATCATTTCTCTCCGCTTTCCCTCATTCTGTCCACAAATCATTTCTCTCCGCTTTCCCTCATTCTCTCCACAAATCATGTCTCTCCGTTTTTCTCATTCTGTCCACTAATCATTTCTCTCCCCTTTCCCTCATTCTGTCCACAAATCATTTCTCTCCCCTTTTTTTTATTCTGTACGCCAGTCATTTCTCTCCCCTTTTTACATTCATTCTCTCCCCTTTTTACATCCATTCTCTCCGCTTTTTACATTCATTCTCTCCCCTTTTTACATCCATTCTCTCCCCTTTTTACATTCATTCTCTCCCCTTTTTACATTCTGCCCACCAATCATTTTTCTTCTCTTTCCCTCATTCTGTCCAACACTCTCTTCTTCACCCATTTTGTCCACCAGTCCCTTTCGCTCTCCTGTCTTGGTTTGTTCACCGATCTTTTTCTTTTCCCTTCTCACATTCTGCCCATCTATACATCAATGTCAAGGCCTTTCCTCCCCCCCCTCCCTCCCTCTCTCTCTCTCTCTCTCTCTCTCTCTCTCTCTCTCTCTCTCTCATATAATTTTTCCTGCTAGTTCATATCCCAATTCAACATCTTTCCATCTTATTTTCTAAATGTTCTTTTTTTTTCCAGACCCTCTCTCTCTCTCTCTCTCTCTCTCTCTCAAATCAGTCATTCTAAAAACTCTGGCCTCTTGCACCCAGACTACGAAGAAGTCTGTATTTCATAAATCGAAGACCACAATACAACGAAGGGTTCATTAAGCACGAGAAAATGTCGGGAAAGGCACTTTCCACATTGATTTACAGATCCTCCATTGATCCTTCAAGGACTGTCCCTTAAGTCCATATCCCAGATCTAAGAATCGATTCGTTCGAATTCTCTGACAATATTCGGATTCCTTGCAATAGAACTCGCTCTCTGAGTCGGTCAATCAACACTGATGTCTATTCATGCATCATCCAAACACCACCATTTCAACCACCTTTTCTGCTAATAAGCTACACACAAAAAGTTAAGGATCACTTTCACAAACATTCATAACTGTCAAAATAAGAAAGTCAATGTGTTGAAGTTTGGCCAACATTTAATTCCATTCTTTAGTGATAACGATACACAATTGCCTTCAATCTCGAGCAATCGTTTGGTGTGTACATTTGATTAAAGTGGGTACGTATCCAAATTTGATTTCCCAAAGTCATTGAAATCACAAGACAGGGCATACTGATGCTCCCAAAAGCTCAGTAATGCGTGTAACCACCATGGCTGTTCTGGCACTCGATGCAGCGAGTCCTCATCGAGTTGACCAGGTTGGTGAAGATCCTCTGTGGAAGCGCCTGCCACTCAGCCTGCAGCATCTGGTAGAGATGTTGGGCATCCCTGGGAGGGGGGTGACTCCTCACTTTGCGATCAGCTCATCCCAGAGGTTCTCAATCGGGTTGAGATCGGGACTGCATGCTGGCCACTCCATTCTGTTGACTCCAGACTGCTGCAGGAAGTCGTTGACCACCCTTGCCCTGTGGGGGCGAGCATTGTCATCCTGGTAGACAGCCCTCGGTCCCATCTGCTGCAGTGTAGGCACAGCCAGCGGTCGAAGGATCTCATCCCGGTATCGGATGCCAGTCAGGTTACCCTGTACATGATACAAGGGTGTTCTGTGGTGAAGGCTGAAGGCCCCCCCAGACCATTACAGAACCTCCACCAAAGGCCACCTTTTGTTGGACGGTGGCGTCAGTAAAGCGTTGCCCTGGGCGCATCCAGACCCTCAGTCGGCCGTCGTTGTGGTGAAGGGTGAAACGTGATTCATCACTGAACAGGACCTGGGACCATTGCTGACGTGTCCACCTCACGTGACGTGCGCAGAAGGCGCAGCGTGCTGCCGTATGGGCTGGAGTTAAGCGTGGCCGTACTGCTGGGCAACGAGAACGGAGATTAAACCCATGTAGGCGGTTCCGTATGGTCTGCTGGCTGATGTTGATGTTAGTAGCCACCCTGAACTGCCTTTGAATTATGCTGGAAGAGGCTGTTCTTGTCTGCAGGGCTTGTCGTTCAATGAGACGATCGTCACGTGGGGTTGTCTTCTTCGGTCGACCAGATCTGCGTCTTTCATGGACAATCCCAGTGGCTGTGAAGCGTTGAATCAGTCGGACAATGACCGAGATGGACACATGAAGTCGCCTGGCCACTTCTCGCTTGGGAACACCATCTTGGAACCATGCAACAGCTCGTCCCCTATCCAACTCGCTTAATTTTCGTCGTGGAGGCATTGTCAGATCAGGCCTACTACTGGTGGAATGTCTTCTTATATAGCCAAGCGAGCGACAGCATCTCACACATAAACAGCAGTACTTGCACGTGCATAATGGTTTTTTCCATCTGGCAAGTGCAATGTGTTCAGGCAGAACGGTCCAAAACAAGGTCATTTTTCGCAAGTTTCCGCTTTTCCGTTTGCGGCCCAGCTCAGTAGTAGAGAATCCCGTGCAATTTTCGCACTAACACAACATCGCCCACTTACAGCTGAACAAGAATTCATGACAATTTGGCTGGACTAAGAAATAAATAACAGTAGCGAACTGAGCTTATTACGCACCTGTTTTCACTTACCGATCCTTAACTTTTTGTGCGTAGTATATTTACAGAGACCTCACCAAACCCATCACCCCTACACACAACCCTTCTTGACGAATGAAATGACAGTTTGCTCGATTCTTTGTTTCTGTTGTTTTTTAGTTGACATATGGTTACTGCTTTTTTGTTTTGTCTTGTTTTGATTTGTTTTTGCCCTTTGTTGGTCCTGTCTTTCTTTTGGGAGTGTTTGTCAGTTTGTTTCATGTTTGTATATTCTTCTTGTTATCATATTGTCATCATTGCCTACCTGTGTCGGTCTGCCTGGCAGTCTGTTTCTCTCTCTCTCTCTCTTCTCTCTCGCTACGTGTCTGTATGTCCATCCGTCTGCCCGTCTGTCTGTCAATCTCTCTCTCTCTCTCTCTCTCTCTCTATATATATCTGTCTGTCTTTGTGTCTGTATGGCTGTCTGTCTGTTTCGCACTCTATCTCACTCTGTTTTTCTATCTGTATGTCTCCTCTCTCTCTCTCTCTCTCCCTCTCCTCTCCCCCTCTCTCTCTCTCTCTGTGTCTCTGTCTCTCTCCCTCTGTCTGTTTGTCTGTCTGTCTCTGTCTGTCTGTCTGTCTGTCTGTCTGTCTTCTCTCTCTCTCTCTCTCTCCATCCTGTCAATAGCTATTTCTCACGTCATTGAAGTGGCCTTGTTATCAACCTGAAATACCCTGTTTGGCTGACTGGGCTGTCAAAATGTAATCAGCTGATTTGTTATCAACCTGAAATACCCTATCTGGCTGGCTGGGCTGTCAAAATGTAATCAGTTGATGTTGACATCCAGCCTTCCTGTTTGCTGGCTGGGCTGTCAAAATGTAATCAGTTGATGTTGACATCCAGCCTTCCTGTTTGCTGGCTGGGCTGACAAAATGTAATCAGTTGATGTTGACATCCAGCCTTCCTGTTTGCTGGCTGGGCTGTCAAAATGTAATCAGTTGATGTTGACATCCGGCCTTCCTGTTTGTGGCAGTAAATCTCCTCACATTTTCTTGCTTGCTTATTGTATCCTCCATTTGGTTTCAAAACATGCAATACTTGCCTTTTACAGCACCATTTAACACCCTCACCATCATTGCTGTCTGTCTGTCTGTCTTTCCCTCCCTTCACCTCTCTCTCTCTCTCTCTCCTGTTCTTTTTCTTCGTTTTTTTTCTCTCAGACACGATTCTCTGGCATTGAGGCTATAGGTCATTATCCTTTTCTTCTAAAAAAATATCATACTAAACCTGTTGCCTCATATTTTTCTTATTTTTGTCGGTAACAGAAACCATACTCCAATTAGTGCAAGATGATTAACTGCATAAATCTGGCATCTAAATAACTAGGGAATATATTCCTGATTAGCATGTCTTTCTTCCAAACGAAAAAATATGTAACTGAGTACACATAAATTATCAAAAGAAATTCCGTTCCATAATTCGTGATCTCTCCATGCGCGTTTGGCATTTCTCTCTATTAAATTGGAATGGGTTCGCGACACCATACACGGTCCTCCAGCCATTTTATTCTATTTTTTGTTTTTGGCTTCTCCTATTTTCTGATTTACGCACTGCCATTTTCTCTGTTTATCTTCATCTATTCTTTTTTATATGCACAGCTTTTTTAAAAAAAATCTTTTATCTCCAATATCTACCCATTTGGGCAGCAGTAGTTTGTTTATTTGTTTGGTTTTGTGTGTATCTTGATGTCCACACTGAGTTTTGTTTTCTTCAGTTTTCAATCATCGTGGGACTGTGTACCAGTAATGTTCCCCTTCCTGACACTGTATTTGATTTTGATCTCTTAAGGAAGATGTTCATCCCTCTGAGAGACAACAAATGTCGAAGTGTCAGCGTGAATGCTAAACGTCCGACATACTGACCGATGACCACGTGCGTCAGATTATGCACAACGGACCACATGTGTTTTTCAGAAGAAAACGACGCTGCCTTGGTATAGCCATGGAACTTGATCCAATGGTGTCCTTCAAACAGCCATCTAGGGATGTGTTGACAGAGGGAGATTGAAAGGCACACACACACACACACACACACACTCACTCACTTACATGCACGCACGCACGAACGCACACACACACACACATACACACACGCACACACACGCACACAGACACACACACACACGCACGACACACACACACACACTCACACACACACACACACACACACACACACACACCACACACACACACACACACACACACACACACACACACACACACAACTTTGCAGAATGGACAGGAAAAGCATTTGCAGCTGCCCATGTCTTGGCACACATGTGAAAGAGGTGAAGGAAGCTGGTGAAGTGTTCTTTAATGTGATGCCCCCAGTGACTCCCTGGAGAGTCAGGAAAGAAGAAGATTGGGTGAAGTGGTCTTTAATGTGATGCCCCCCAGTGTCTCCCTGGAGAGTCAGGAAAGAAGAAGAAGAAGAATACGAAGAAGAATACGAAGAAGAATACGAAGAATACGAAGAAGAAGATTCGGAAGAAGAAGAAGATTCGGAAGAAGAAGAAGAAGAAGAAGATTCGGAAGAAGAAGAAGAAGAAAAGAAGAAGAAGAAGAAGAAGAAGAAGAAGAAGAAGAAGAAGAGAGGAGGAGGAGGAGAGAAGAAGAAGAAGAAGAAGAAGAAGAAGAAGAAGAAGAAGAAGAAGAAGATTCGGAAGAAGAAGAGAAGAAGAAGAAGAAGATTCGGAAGAAGAAGAAGAAGAAGGAGGAGGAGGAGGAGGAGGAGGAGGAGGAGAAGAAGAAAAAAGAAGAAGAAGAAGAAGAGAGAAGAAGAAGAAGAAGACGATGATTCGGAAGAAGAAGAAGAAAAAGAAGAAGTGGCTCCGTGACGACACAGCGAGTTGTCTTCGTGAATAGTTTGGTCGTAAAGCGATGTAAATTCTTTCAACAGCCTTGTGCAGTTCAGCAGTAGTATATTTTTTTTTTCAAATGTCTCTTTGAAAAGAAAAAAGAGAATGTGGAAGACGGAGATCGGTGGGGAAGAGTGAGTGGGCAGTGGATAGGTTTGGGGAGAGGGAGGAGACAGACTTTTTTTTTTTTTTTTTGGCTGTCCCAACCTCTACGCCACCTCAGAGGCAGTGCATCCACGCCGCTCATTCCGACACCCCGTCCACAGCCACAGCCCGGTCAGCCCCGCCGCAGCCCCGGCACCGGCAATCCACAGGGAGCAGTCAATGTCAAGTCGTCAAGAGGCAACCCACCGGAGGAGACACTGCACTGCCGCCTGTTCTGATCTAACATACGCAGAACACCCCATACTGACGACAATAATTGCTTAGTCGCGGAGCCGGCGTGAGTGAGCTCTCCCTCCGGAGGGCGCCACCACGTCCGTCTAACGACAGCCCCCATGGACTCGCCGATACAGGTGACCCCGACGGAACCAAACCAAGGCCACAGACGTGGAGAGGACATCGAAATTGAGGCCACCATGAGAGCTGGGCATGAAGGGCCACAGAATTTGAGACTTTTTTTATGCTGATCGATGAGAATGAGGATGATTAAGATGATGCTACGGATTTCCATTTCGGTCTGAGACTACATGACAGGGCTGTACTCTACGCTTCCTTTCATAATATGTCCCGGCGTCAACCAGGCCTGAGAGATACAGGCACCTGCAGTGTTGGTCGGGAAATTTGAGCAACACTCTCAGAAACGCATCCATTAAGTGGATGAAACTCGACTGTGTGGTCCCAGTCTTCCCAACTGAGTCCGCAGCAACTCAACTCTGGGTAGGAATCGGTCGGGGCAGAAAAACCCACATGACTTCTGATGGGATTCGAACCCACGACCTCCCAGCCGGGAGTCCGCGACGCTAACCACTTCGCCACGGCGGCTGGTAGGGAGGAGACAGACTTCGTGAATTGAAGCTGGGCTATAATGTGAACTGGGATTGCACTGCCATATTTGAAGTGTCTACAGTTTGGTTGTGAGACATCTGTGCCTTCTGTGTTCTTCAGTCGACTTTTTTTTTCTCCAACGAACGATTAACCAATATCTTGACTGTGCCATGTTAATCCAGTATGTCAGCCTATCAGTGATCAGTGACTCCATCTCCAATATACTTTTCCGCTAGACTTGGTGGGTCCAAACGGAAATCATCTTCTTCCTCCTCTGATCCTCTTACAAGTCCCACAAACACCACGGCAAAGAAACCAGAAAATAAGAAAAAAAAAAAAAAAAAAGACTGTGCGTGACGGTACAGAGCGTCGTGACAGTGAGTCGCAGGGGGACATGGAGGAAATCCAAGCCACATTGAGTTGTATCAGGGACAAAATGAACTTTGTTTGTACAAAACATGACCTGCAATGTCTAAGAGTGGAGGTGAAGGAAGAGATGAACAAGCTTGCAGAGACCTTCTCTCTAAGGCTTGATAGACTTGAGAGCTCTTTATTCGACCTGGCTAAGGAGCAGGATAAGCTTGAAGGCGAGGTGGGAAGACTGAAGAGGGAGAACGGGGAGCTGAGGAGCCGACTCGAGGCGCAGGGGGCTGAAGAAGGACGACTGCGGGCGGCCCACAACGACCTGGAGCAACACGGCCGCCTCTGGAGCGTACGTGTGTACGGCGTGAAGGAGGCCCCCAACCCCAAGGAGGAGACGGCCGCCGACTGTGTTCGCAAGTGCGTGGACATTTTCTCCAGGCAGGTGGGCGTGACGGTCAAGCCGGAGGACATCGAGGTGGCGCATCGCTCTGGGAGGCCAGTGGCAGCGGGGGGACAGGGAGGTGCAAGGCCTCGGCCTATTTTAGTGCGTTTCTTCTCTGGACAAGTGAAGAGGAGTGCACTTGAAAACAGAAAAAAAACTGAAACAAACAGGGATTTCAATTGCTGAGGATTTAACCATGTTTAACTACTAACTTAAAAAAAAAAGCATCTGAACACTCAGGAACGTTGTCAGCCTGGTCGATAAACGGAAAAATTCTGGCAAAGTTAAAAAACGGACTGGTTGTGCCCCCTATTTATGAGCGAGGACCCGAATGAAACCATTAGGAAGAAAATGACCTCTAAATCGCCATCTGCTTGAGGGACTCCGTGCCGTACAAAACGCAGTACAGCTCACTGGTGGTGTACTTTTTGTGCTTTATTGTTCCATCAAAGGTACTGTACAAAATCCATTTTATAAGTCATGATGATAATTATGTATAATTTTTTTTCTTTGTATGTTTGTACATGGCGCATATGTTTTTTCGTACAGTTTTCATCAAAACAAAAAACCACACTTCTCTCTTTAAGTTCTAGTCGGCCCGGACCTGGCTCCCTACATATTTTTATTGGTCCCCTCCACCCCCATCGCTGTCGTTGGGGGAAAAAGAGTAAAATAATAGAGCAGATCCCCCCTCCCCCACCCCGTCTCCTTGGCCCCCCTTTCCACGGTCTGGCGCCCCCCCCCCCCCCCCTCCCCTCTCCTTTGCCGATTCCTTTCACTTTAGGTCAGTCTTTAATTTTGTCGATCTTTAAGGAAAGACGAACGCCTGTATGTTGTGGCAGTGGTGGTTGATCTGCCTTAGTGACATTGATTGGGAACAGGGCGGATGGTGGACATTTGAATTTTGTGCATTGTCCGATCATTTGTGTGTGTATATATATATATATATATATATATATATATATATATAAACAAAAAACAATGTGGGGGAGCGGGCGCGCGCGCACGCACACACACACGCACGCACGCACACACACACATACACACACAAATACACGCACATACACACACATAGTGTGTAAAGCAGCGCAACACTGACACTTGGCCATACATGGCGTGATGTCATTGCGGTAACGGTGTGTGAGTGGAAAGTGTGGTCGTTTTGCAACCAACTCTTTAATTCAGGTGTGACTTAGGTGTGTCCAGGTGGGACAGGTGCTGGGTCCGTTTTTGCCCACCATATCATCACTTTAATTCAGGTATGTGACCTTCATCGTGTGTGTGGTCCAGGTGGGACAGGTGCTGGGTCCGTTTTTGCCCACCATATCATCACTTTAATTCAGGTATGTGACCTTCATCGTGTGTGTGGTCCAGGTGGGAAAGGTGCTGGGTCCGTTTTTGCCCACCATATCATCACTTTAATTCAGGTATGTGACCTTCATCGTGTGTGTGGTCCAGGTGGGAAAGGTGCTGGGTCCGTTTTTGCCCACCATATCATCACTTTAATTCAGGTATGTGACCTTCATCGTGTGTGTGGTCCAGGTGGGAAAGGTGCTGGGTCCGTTTTTGCCCACCATATCATCACTTTAATTCAGGTATGTGACCTTCATCGTGTGTGTGGTCCAGGTGGGAAAGGTGCTGGGTCCGTTTTTGCCCACCATATCATCACTTTAATTCAGGTATGTGACCTTCATCGTGTGTGTGGTCCAGGTGGGAAAGGTGCTGGGTCCGTTTTTGCCCACCATATCATCACTTTAATTCAGGTATGTGACCTTCATCGTGTGTGTGGTCCAGGTGGGAAAGGTGCTGGGTCCGTTTTTGCCCACCATATCATCACTTTAATTCAGGTATGTGACCTTCATCGTGTGTTCTTTGTCCGAGTTGTTTCTGTGAATGTCATGGTGATGCGGTGTCGTAGGTCATGTTGCCAGAATGGAAAGCCAGGTGGCCTGCTGGTATGAAGGTCGGAAATTTGGTGTAACCAAAGTTGAGAGGATTGCTGTATCATCTGCACGTTTAACACTGGGGTGAGGAGGGTTCTGGGTGTGGGCGCGTTGGTGGGTGTACACACACACCACACATGTAGAGGCATTGTGTTGTTTGCAAGTGGGTGGTAGGTGTTAACGTGGGTTTGGTTTTTTGTCATCAATTAAGTGGTGGTTTCAGGGTGGGTTTGATGTGGTGGTGGTGTTGTGCTATGCATACGTGTGTTTTGTTTACATTGTGTGTGGAAAAAAAATCTAAGTCAGGTCTAAATTGCCCATGAACGTCAAATATTTTCATCAAATTGCAATGTTTGTTTGTTTTTTGGGAAAAAAAGGTAACTATGTACACTGACTATGTGCACTGGAGTGCTTGCGCATGCAAAGATTCTCTATTTGTAATTTCAGGTTCTTATTTATTTCCTTCCACTCATCTCTTCTTCAGCTTCTTCTTGTTCTTTTCTTCCCCATGGTATCCACGCGTCAAATGGCGTCGTCTGCAATGTGCACAGTGTATTGTCCCAGCATAACGTCATGAAGCTGAACATGGACATGTGCACAGTGTATTGTCCCAGCATAACGTCATGAAGCTGAACATGGACATGTGCACAGTATATTGTCCCAGCATAACGTCATGAAGCTGAACATGGACATGTGCACAGTGTATTGTCCCAGCATAACGTCATGAAGCTGAACATGGACATGTGCACAGTATATTGTCCCAGCATAACGTCATGAAGCTGAACATGGACATGTGCACAGTATATTGTCCCAGCATAACGTCATGAAGCTGAACATGGACATGAGTTTCTTTTGTGCCTGGATATGTTTCTACTGCAGATTGTTTGAATGCAGGATGGAGGTATTGGGTTTTTTGTTTTGTTTTTGTTGTTGTTGTAAGAATGACGGATTTCATGTCTTGTATAAATGCTTACTGTTACAACTTATTCACACACACACACGCGCGCGTGCGCACACACACACACACACACATACGCGTGAGCGCGCGCGCGCACGTATATACACGCACGTACATGACCGAACATGAATACAAGCATTGCCTTAGAATAAGGTGTATGACATTGAATCTTAACATTACCTTACTGTTATTTGTCAGGATCTGGTAATAAGCCATGCATGGATTTCACGAATTCAATTGTATATGACGTGTGTGTTTGCCACGTGAACGAAAAATGTGTGTCTTCGTATATGCTGGTGATTTCGCTAGGCTGGTAGGATTTGTCAGGGGAGGGGGGGGAGGGGGGGAAGGAATGTGGGGTTCGTCGGGGACGGGCGCGCCTTTCCCTTAACGGGTTTTCTGCGCTCCCCTTTCGCCTTCCCCCGTTCGGCGTGTTGCTGTCTGGGCCCCGTGCTTGCTGTCTCCTAGTTCGAGCGCGCGCGCGCGCGCGCGCTGGAGGGTGGTAAATGTGGGGCCCGGGTGGCGACATGCGGGGTGGCGGGGAGGGGGCGTGTTTTTTTTTTTTTTTTTTTTTTTTTTATTAACCTTGGGGTGGTTTTTTTTCCCATCTGGTGCATCCTGCCTGTGACGGGTCTCCGACGCTCCCCATGTTATTGAAATATGATCATCATATGCAGGGGGGTATAGACAGAGGTGTTTACGCTTTCACAACCAAAATGCGCTCTCGCATAGGCACACGCACTCTGTCACTCACATCTGGCCCGCACAAAGGTGACGTGAAACCAGTAACATTTCATAGAAAATAATCAACTTTTATTTAATTTGACTCCGAGCCCCACCGGTCACTGCACAACACACTTATCTGTATTATACAAAAATGTAAACATCATACAGATAGTCCTATAATCACATCCCCTGTTCTCTAGTTACTACTACTTAACCAGGAAAGACAATATTCCACTATTCTGTTTGCACACTTATGAACTTAAGAACAAATAAACGTCCATAACTTACCAGCATGCCTTGGTTGACCATCAGTTCTCTCATCACACTGTGCGACTACGAGCTGAAGCTGTCACACTGTTGTGTCCTCCCGACTAGCCTAATCCCAGTTGGGGACACTGGTAACGTAGCTCAAGTTGCAACATCAGACCGAGTCTCCCGGACTCCACTGCACTTCACCCTCTCCACGGAAAGGGCTCCTGTCGGCCTCTCCCACAAGTCTTCTCTGGCTGCAAACACCCCACCGTTGTCTGACAGTTCCCTGTCTAGGCCCCAACAGGCTGACACGTCTTGCTGTCGACCGTCCCCACACAGGAGACAATTCTTCTCGTCGTCGGCTTCAAGGCTACAGCAACCTCCATTGTCTTACGTCCGTACCCAGAAGACAATTTCTAAATCGTCATCGGCTTCGAGGTGACAGCAAACCTCTGCTTCTCGCTGTATTTTCTTGAGCCCTCAGCAAGATGGGCGAGTTCACTTTCCCTCAAGTGAATCACACACTTCCTGGTTTTCTGAGCATCTTATATCCATTCTCAAACAAGAGACAACCCGAGTTAAACTGGTTCAACCAATGGAATCACTGGCACACACTCATCACAACGGTTTGCACCAATAACTTCCCAAGTTATTTTTTTATTCCACCAATGGAATCACTGGTCACCTACACATACACACACACACACCATAGCTGCTAGCACCGACAAAGAGTTGGGTACCAAGTGGTTAATGCATAACCACGTATTCAAACTCATGTTCGATTCCCCGAAGCTACCCATTGTACTTAACAGCCTGGAGTTCTCTACAAGCCAGGGCTAATGCTTCAAGTATTTACTACACTCTATAGTGCAAGGTGCAAATCACTCAACAGGCCGAAGCCTTCCATTCATTCCTCAGGACAAGAACGACTGGTCACTGTACTCTGCCTGGAGGCTGACGGTCACCGAACCGTGACGGTCATCTCCCACGATCGCCGCCTTCAGGTCCACTGGAGAACCCAATGAATAGCCAGTGGTCGAAGTGGACACTCTCCTCCACCCAGGACCGGCAGGTCGGCATGCACTTGTTACTATCCCCACTGGACATGCCAACAACTTCCCAGTAACTCTCCCTCTTTCAGTATACGACTTGGAGTATTCCCCTCTGGTGATGCCTGAGTTCGCACACTTGAACAACCCAAGGAACTTGCTCTCAACAACAGCAAAACTACCCTTAATTTGCCTAAATGCTCAAGAACATTCGGCTGACTCATGACACTGCCAATCGAGCGAGATCACATTTAACTTATCCCGCGTTTTTTTTTGCACACCGCGAGAGCAACTCATTTTGAGAGGAGTGTGCGTGACCCCAATACCTGATGATGTTCTTGATTTTCGAGAGTTTAATATGACCATGTCTGAAATCAGCTCACAATTTTATGGGCTAGTTCCTGTATATTTACGTGGCTCTCACTTATCTGTCTGTCTCTCTCTCAAATAGCAAGCAAGTCACACACACACACACACACACACACACACACACACACACACATACGGGCAAACACGCGCTCATATGCCATTTCATCTGTCTGTTTGATACTATTTGAATTTTGAACTATTTAGAGGTACAGCAGGACACGGCCACGGACGGAACATTTTGGTGCTGAACTGACATAGAGGACTTACCAGTTTCGGAAATTTGAGGACTCTTCACACTCTTAACTTGAATGTCAACCAAAGCTACAAACTGGCTTAAGTTCTCTTACTTTCTTCTATATCTAGCTGCAAAGGTTTGTACTTTTGTGCGTCCAGAAAGTTTCTACAAACAAAACACACTTCCACGTACTCACGCATAAACACGCGTATGAACGCAGGCACACACACACACACACACACGCATCCACACACACACACACGCATACACACACACGCATGCACACACACGTGCGCGCGCGTGCATGTACACACACACACGCGCGCATGCACACACACACTCACACACATGCGCGCGCGTACGCGTCCACGCGCATGCACATACACACATGCGCGCGCACGCACACACACACACACACACGCATGCACACACACACACACACACGCACACACACAGACAGACAGACACACACACACACTGCAATGCAAATCAAATGAAGACCCCAAGGCAAACTGTCCGTCACAACCTCAGGCTTAAAGGACGTAAATCTCACCATCCAATGTGGCACATTAACACATCGTAGTCATTTTTGACAACGGCTGGCATTCCAGAACAACACGGCGTTAAGACAGAGGTCAGTGAAAAGATTTGAGACACGAAGCTTTTTTCTGCTATAATTATGAGACACGAAGCTTTTTTCCTGCTATAATTATGAGACACGAAGCTTTTTTCCTGCTATAATTATGCATCAAACCAGGTGTGGAAAGGAGGAGAGCATGGCAAATGGATGGAGAAGTGTGTGTGTGTGTGTGTGTGTGGGGGGGGGGGGGGGGGGTTGAAAAGTGAGCAGGTAGAAAAGGGGACTGGGGTTCAGAAGGAAGACTGGTGAAGAACAAGAGTCATCATGAATGTCAATGTTTAGCTGAATGTTACGACAGTACCAGCGTAACGTTATGTTTCTGCAGAATTGTAGGAAAAATGTAGTTTTAACAAGATGCAAAGCATATAAACGTACTCCCAGTTTATCCTGAATACGCGTGAGATATTCCATAAAGAGGAGAAACCATCTTGGGCTGGTGTAGCCGTTAGTAATGGCTATACTGGTAAACATCGGCCACCATCTGTACTATAATGAACATACGTACAAGTTTTCAGAAAGATCGGCCAAAAGCGTTCTGAGATTTTCCATAAAGAAGAAAACCATTATGGGCCGTTATTAACGGCTATAACGGTAAACTAAAACATCGGGCATCATCCGTGACCCATAATGAACATACCCACAAATTTTCAGAAATATCGGCCACATACTTTCTAGGATATTCCATAAAGAAGAAAAACCGTGACGGGTCGTTATAGCCATTAGTAACGGCTATAATGGTAAGCTAAAACATCGGGCATCATCCGTGACTCATAATGAACATACCTACACATTTTCAGAGAGATCAGCTACATACTTACTGAGACATTCCATAAAGAAGGAAAACCGTTATCGGCCGTTATAGCCGTTAGTAACGGCTATAAACATACCTGCTAATTTTCACAAAGATTGGCCCAGTAGTTTTGTCTGGAGCGAGTGGAACACATTTTGACCACAGACGGACGGACGGGGACACACACACACACACACACACACACACACACAGAGCATTTCTTCGTTCCCATTCTAAAGTACTCCCTGCACTATTAGAACTCGGAGTACAAAAATTGAAATTAAGCAACGTATGGAATCCTGCACTTTTGCCATAAAATGTATTCTTACAATATGTAACACACACACACACACACACACACACACACACACACACACACACACACACACACACACGAGTGCGCAAGCAAGCAAGCACAAAGTCAACTGAAACCAGTCCAAATAAGCTGCCTCCGTCAATGGCCTGTGCAGCCGCAAGGGACAACTTTTGACACTGGGCGAGGTAGGGGTGGGGAGTGGGCAGAAGGAGTGCCTATCTTACCTACCTACGCCGCCACTGCCTGGATTGAGCAGACATTTTCACACCGGTTGTACAGAAGGGAAGGACCGCGATCCAACCTCTCGTCCTAAGGCAAGTTCGTGGATTTTTTTCCTCTCCTTAATAACTTTACTAAAACGAAATTGCTTTATCAACGTTAAAGGACCATAGAGGTCTTTGTCAAGCGGACCTTGGTTTACCTGCATTATCTGATGGGAGGTCGGCTGGACTTTTCAGGAAACTAGCACAGCTACAATCTGAACGTGATCTTGTGACGCTCATAGTGTTGTTGTCTGTATACTGGAAAGTTCGATGCGCCCGTTGGAACTTGCCGAGTGAAGAACGCGTTCGGTAGGATGCTGTCGGACAAGTCTGGATTTATCAGATTTATTCTCCTGCCTGTATGTTCCTAGTAGGTACAGACCAGCGACGTGAAGGGGTGTGTGTGTGTGTGAGTGTGCGTGCGTCCGTAGTGTGTGTGTGTGTGTGTGTGTGTGTGTGTAAAGGAGAAGAGTGGTTTTTATAGGATTTACGAGAGTTAGACTTTTTGTGAAATTTTTCGTGCGATTTGTTTTTTTTAATTATTATTATTATTATACTACAATGTCTTAATTGTGAGCGCAATGTGATTCGTTTTAGTATTGGATATCTCTAGGCTTTGTTTTTTTTTTTTTTTTTTTCAATGTGCATGACTTTTATCATTCATATTTTTACCGTTTGCTCTTTTAATTTAACGCACTGTTGAGCTTTTTATGGAATGTGCGCTACATTATTATTATTATGACTCTTCTCAGGTTTTAGCCTGAATTTAGGCTTTCTACACAGATCCACAGGCCCATTTTTGACATTTGTATAAATCTGCTGAGAAAACAGGGGGATGTGGGAGATTAAAATCATCAGGTTTGAACTTCAGAATTCAATCCGTTATATTATTCCAATTTGATTCGTCAAGGCTACTGCCAACTCCAAACTCGTTTGGTTTAACAAAAAATTGTGAGTCCGAGACTATTTCCAAGAGACGAACGGCCACGAAACATTGTCAGTAAGTTATGCATTGTGGTGAGAGTATGCGTTGTGGAGAGAATATGTACGCGCTTGCGCGCGCGCGCACACACACCAGCCTCTGCTTTTGTATGGCTCTTGCATGCTTAGTGTTGTGTCCCAGTAGGTTGCCTTGCGCAGGACACACGTGTGTGAGTGTGTTTTTCAAGCATATTTCTCTTCATGTCTGTCCTCTTTTACGTCTCCGTCTCCCCTCTTAGGGACCTCCACGGGTGTGCAGGCGGTGGGGAGATGATGTGTACTTATTGCATTCCATTATCGTGTGTGTGTGTCGTTATGACGAGATGATGAGAGTGGTAGGTGGGTCCTCCTGGGGGTTGGACTTGGAATAATT
>CM065716.1:116098070-116145570 GCA_033310375.1 Conus canariensis
GACTCGGAACTCTGGTTCACAGACTTGACAACCTCGTTCAGTTTAATACTGAAGAGAGCAGGAGAAAGGGACGTTTCCCTGGGGTACACCCAACTCCTGCTCAAAGTGTATGCTTTTGGTTTGCTGTGCAGTGGAAGTCACCAGGTTCTGCAAGCTATGTTTTTTTTTTTAAAAGAAAAGTGAGAAGAACCTGCAAGCTCTGTTTGCTTTTGGTTAGCTCTACAGTGGAGGTCAGAAGGACATGCAAGCTCTGTTTGCTTTTGGTTTGCTCTACAGTGGAGGTCAGAAGGACATACAAGCTCTGTTTGCTTTTGGGCATACAAGCTCTGTTTGCTTTTGGTTTGCTCTACAGTGGAGGTCAGAAGGACATGCAAGCTCTGTTTGCTTTTGGTTTGCTCTACAGTGGAGGTCAGGACATGCAAGCTCTGTTTGCTTTTGGTTTGCTCAAGTCAGCAAGGACAGCAAGCAACGGGTGTTCCTCTCTATTCGCAGCTCGTTAGGTGCACCAATAACCCTGGTTGTCTTCTCTAGTTGAGCACGTCCACATAAAAAGAACCGAAACTCACCGAAACTGGGTGGACCCCCCTCTGCCTAAAACAGCAAAGATGAGCAGGAACTGAAAGGGACAGTGAGAATCTTGATGAAAATTATAGACTTGAGTCATTTTCACAAATCAAAATGTGAAAATGATAAAGAATATAAAATCTACAACAAATGTCGCCCGTATCTCAACACCAATATCCGCTTTGTTGTTCAAATTCTCTCTCTCTCTCTCTCTCTCTCTCTCTCTCTCTCTCTCTCTCTCTCTCTCTCTCTCTCTCTCTCTCTCCTTAATGTTTTTCAATGGAAGCATATTCTTTGTTTCTCTTCCTATCGGGGGAAAACCATCAACTGACATCTCAAAACGATTTCCACTTTGTCTGGCAGGGCTTCACTCACCGTCAGCATGAAGATTCTTCTGATGGTCACGGCTCTGACCCTGGCCTCCGCAGGAAGTGTCTGGACGCGAACCACCGACCTACCCAACCCCTGGCTGACACTTGACCGCTCAGCCAAAGTGCTTAGCCTGCAGTGCAAACCTCCAGAGGCCAGCCTCTACTGGCAAAAAGTCAACGACCTGAGACTGTCCTTTCTTCCCCAACGCAGCAATTCGTCCAACATCAGCCTGGTGAACGTGACCTCTGACATGGAGGAGCCCAAGTCCAACGACCTCTTCACCATCCACCGCGCCGCCTGCCAAGGTTCCTGGCCGACCATGTCCGTGTTTCTGAACTTCGTGTTCGCAGTCACCGACAAGGAACTGGGTCGCTATTTCTGCACGGTACACTACAATGACAAGGACGACAAACTTTTGACGTTCACGACGGAGATGGTCGTGGACCAGGATCTTGTGTCAAGTCACATCCGCATCCAGCCAAAGAACGTCAACGGTTTTTCCCTGAAGGTCATCGAGGCTCACGAATTGAGAGTCACATGGACGAAGCCGGAAAGTCACAAGTTAATAGAAGCCAGCGTGTCACGCATGCTGGTTGACAAAGAAGGATCTCCCATGGCTCCTTCCATGTCCTTGTTTACCACCAAAAGTGTCAGTCCTTTTGAGTACAATTCAGATGTCCTTCTGACCAAGTTCAATCCACAGGACAGCGGTAATTTGTCCATAACTCTGTACGTGAAGAGTGATGCATGCAGTCGATTATACCGATACACCTGCCGTGTGTCGTATCCGGCCTGCACAGGACACAGAGCTGTTTTCTGCACGTGCTGCCAAGGTGCGACCAACCCTGACACACCAGCGCGTCCATTTTCTTCAAAGGATTCTCCAAAGTTTGAAGTTTTGTTCATCATCTTTTTGTGTTTGTTTCTGCTCCTTGTGAGCGTTGTTGCTATACTATTGACTTGTTTTGGTATGTACAAGTTCAATAAGACTGATAATGCTTTTGTTAAAAATATTTTCACCCCGCGACGTAAACCAACTGATCCCGAGAGAACAGCATTAGTACCGCAGAAACCTCCGATTGATTCAACAGCTTCAAGTAAAGAAGGAAGTAAGAAACAAAACGATGTTGACACAGATGATTCAAAGATAACCCATGACCCTGACCGGACCGGCCAGCAGATCAGTTCAAGACAGAAGGAAACTATAGAAGCATCAGAAACCTATTCCATCCGCAACAGTACCACAGGTGAGGAACCGACTCTGTCTGCAAGCAGAACCAATTCTGTAGAATCAGTTTTTTCTAACAATGATGGAAGTAAACAAAGTATACATACTGCGACTGTTCATGCTCCACATCAAGGAACGTCATCAGCAACACCCACCGCCAGTCAGGAAGAGAAAGAAGTGGATGCGGTGACAGGTAATAGTGGTAAAACTCACAAAACCCGAGCATCGGCACCAGCTGCAGTCATACACGATTCCCAAATTCATGAGACAGAAGGCGCAAGAAGTTTAGGAAATGCAAGTAATGGTTCCTTGCCACCTGCCGGCACTGTAAGAGATGAAAAGCGTCTGAATTTTGAAGGTCCATCGAAGAGGTCCTCAAAAGTCGACAGCCATGAGATAGAAGATGGCTCTTCACACGGAGCTGTCGGCGGGTCTGCTGATAATGATCTTCACGCCAGTCATTCAGATTCTGCCCGAGCACCTTTGCTAGACAGTTTGAACATCCTCTTGCCTGAAAAGGATTACAACGCTTGTCCGGGAAGACGTCGGTCAAGAAACGTGTCTGATGACACCACCGAATGACGATGTAGCTGGAATACAACAGGGGTTGTCAGCGCTGTCCGAATCACAGCTGTCCGAAGCCTCTGTTCTTGCGGGTAAACAACTTGTACCATTCCAGTGCACTATTCATGGCTAAAAGTCACATTTGTCGGAATGCAATGGGCACGTCGTGACAGGATAATCTGAAAATGTGAAGTGAACTTGATACTTTTTTTTAAAAACAAGTAACAAACATACGTTGTGAAATTTCAGAAGAAAACATTAGCCTCGTTAACTTGGGAGAACTTTTGTAGCATTTTCCTCCAAAATTGGAGACGAAAAATTACATCCTGCGAAAAGCAAGTGCGGTGCAACAGCTTCATTCTCTGATGGTTTTAAGTTTCATTGCGGTCATGAGGCCGACAATACTGTGTGTAGTGTAGTGGAGATGTGTTTCACGCAGGTTTAATCTACCTGCATCACCAGGTATGTTAAAGATACCGTCAAAGTCTCTCTCTCTCTCTCTCTCTCTCTCTCTCTCTCTTCTCTCTCTCTCTCTCTCTCTCTCTCTCTCTCTCATACAATTAGCCAGTTCTTAAACCTATGGATCTGTTCTGAGAGACGTGACAAAAGTACAGATAGGCATCTGATTTTGACAGTTGTGATTCCGACAGCCATGATTCGAACGAGCGACATTCGGACATTCTAAGGTGTCTCACGACATCCAGACAAGTGTTTTTACAAGGAAAATCAATTTATTGCTTTGATTGGAGACATAGTGGATTTGTGTTTTGTCCATATTCGAAGTGTGTGTGTGTGTGTGTGTGTTGTGTGTGTGTGTGTGTGTGTGTGTGTGTTTACACGAGAGAGAGAGAGAGAGAGAGAGAGAGAGAGAGAGAGAGAGAGGAAGGGGTGCATTCACATACAGTAAATTTGCCATATCGTTCTGCAAGTTCGTATTGTTTTCTTACTTTTATAGTATTTGCCTCCTTGTTTCCAAACGCTTTGTATAATAATAAAAAAAAAAAAACTTGCTGTGATAAAACGCTTTTTTTAAATTGTTATATGCCCATACGTGTGTGTGTGTGCGTGTGTGTGTGTGTGGTGTGTGTGTGTCTGTGTGTGTGTGTGTGGTGTGTGTGTGTAGGGGGGAGGCATGGTACACAGCCATACTGGTGGGTCAGGTGGGGTAGGAGAAGAAGAGAAGGGGGGGGGGGGGGGGGGCAATGCGGGACAGAGTAGACGGTCAAAAGCATTCAAAGGAACACAGTGTACGCAACATTTTTGTTCTTTCTTTGTTTTTTAAGTTTCTGTCGAACTAGAAGGATGCTTTGTGTGTGTGTGTGTGTTGTGTGTGTGTGTGTGTGTGTGTGTGAGAGAGAGAGAGAAGGAGAGAGAGAGAGAGAGAGAGAGAGAGAGAATGCATTCATATATTGTTGGTTTGCCATTATGCTGCGATTTCATGTTTTCTCATGTTTACAATATTTGCATGCTTCTTTCCAAATGCTTTGTTAACAAATTGTAGTAGAGTTACACTTTTTAAAACTGTTTGTGTCGATGTATGTTGATGTGTGTGTGTGTGTGTGTGTGTGTGTGTGTGTGTGTGTGTGTGTGTGTGTGTGTGAAGAGGACCTGATACACAGCCATATAGACTGGCTCCAGTGGGGTAGGAGAAAAGGAGGGAAGAGGTTGGGAAAAGGGAGCGGGGTGGTGGGGGTGGGGGTGGGGTGGGGGGGGGGAGAGAGAGAGAGAGATTGACTGAGCAGACGTTCAAAAGCATTCAAAAGAATGGGACGAGCTGTTCGACATCTTTTTTTAATTTGTTTTTAAATTTCTATTGAACCAGAAGGATGCTCTGAGAGAGGAGAGAGAGAGAGAGAGAGAGAGAGAGAGAGAGAGAGAGGAGAGAGGATGCATTCATACATTGCAGGTCTGCTATTATGCAGTGATTTCGTAATATTTTCTTTTTTTACAATATTTGCATGTTGTTCCAAACGCTTTGCCAGATATATCGCATCATTAATAAACGTTTTTTTTATTTCTTTTTTTAAAAATAATTTTGTTTGTGTTCATGTGTGCGAGTGAGTGAGTGGTGTGTGTGTGTGTGTGTGTGTGTGTGTGTGTGTTGTGTGTGTGCCCGCACCCGTGCCCGTATGTGTGTTGGAAAAAGGCACAGCCATACAGATGAGGTCAGGTGGAGTAGGAAAGGAGGGGGAGGAGGAGATGGGGGATGGCGGGGGTGGGGGGAAGGCGCGACATAGCAGACGTTCAAAAACATTCAAATCAACAGGAAAGTCTGCTCGACATCTAAATGCGAGAGAGAGAGAGAGAGAGAGAGAGAGAGAGAGAGAGAGAGAGAGAGAGACGAGAGAGAGAGAGAGAGAGGAAAACATTACGTAATGCCCCATACCTATCCTTCTCCCCCCTCCCCTTCTCTCCCAAACCTGTGTATTGGTACCCCATGACAATAACACATAGAACAGGGTGAACTTGTGTTGCGTCGAACACGATTTTTTAAAATTTGGCGACTGGGGGAAGGGGAGGGGAAATTGTTGTTGTTGTTGTTGCTGTTGTCTTGCTGGCGCGGTGACTATGATACAATATTCCTGGATGTAGCTGTGTAAGGCGGTGCCGGAATGAGCGTCATGGGAATAAAGTCACTGAAAGGACACGTCCATCATGAACATCAGTGACAGCTATGTCACATCAGCTCACACAACGAAGTGAACATTGAATAAAGTCACTGAAAGGACACGTCCATCATGAACATCAGTGACAGCTATGTCACATCAGCGCACACAGCGGAGTGAACATTGAATAAAGTCACTGAAAGGACACGTCCATCATGAACATCAGTGACAGCTATGTCACATCAGCGCACACAACGGAGTGAACATTCCCTTGAAAGCAGTACTGTCAAGGGAACGATTTCTCTCTCAAAGGGTATTCAGTGCTTTAGACGACAAGAATTCCGCGCCGAGTGGAGAAATGGGCAAAACAATTAGCAGTAGCACCCTCACCTTGCACAGATGCTGGAACTGTGTGAGGGAGGCCTATGGTCAGGTAACTAATCGTTGGATGACAGTTGGCATCCGAGGCCGTGAAAAAGAAAAACAAGATTGCTACGCCGAAGAGGAGCCCCAGAGATGACCATGGAGACCCAGTCCTGGAACCTGGTGCCAGACAACCCAACGCGTCACCGTCACCCAGTGCTGAAGCAAACTTGAAGTGACTTGTCCGAGAACTGTGGTGTGTGTGTGTGTGTGTGTGTGTGTGTGTGTGTGTGTGCGTGTGTAAACCTGGCCAGGTAAGAAGCCTTTTTAGTTTAAAACCCAGGATTAGGAAGTATTGATCTATTATGTTTTGATTATAATTATTCCTTTTTATGTAACTGGATTTGTCATGTGCAATTATAAGTGGAGTAGAAACTATATCTCTTGTTCTAAGTCGTGTTAGGAAAGAAGCGAATGCGTGACACCCCATTCCCAGAATGAGCTGAATGTTTGGGGGATACATGAGTGCATATAAGCGTGCATGAGTACAGAGATAACCTTGGTGTGTTAAGCTTGACTAATCTATCAACTTAGTTCATGTAAGCAATCCCATCACGATTTCCCCCCGTCCTGGACAAATACTTATCCGATCCAGCCGGACTAATGCCATGCTTATCCAACCAGCCTTGTTGCTTGCGAGTGAATAGACCTGTAAAACAATGATTGGGTCGGTCGGGTAGCATTACTCTCCCCCTCAGCCAAAAAGGAAACAAAGCATGGCTGGAATCTATCGGACAATGTTCCAAACAGAGGAGCTATTGTCTGTCATAATGGCCAGGTGAGAACTGTCGAATTCAGCATTTATCTATTATTGAAGCAAAACATGGCAACTCGTCTCAGCTGTAGACGTCTTTCTTGCCATTACTGTCGTTTTGAGTTGGGAACTTCCAAGGTTTCCACATCGGACCTCCCAACTGGGGCTTGGCATGGATAATCAGCCCCTATATTTTCTGCTGTTGTGCGTTGGTGTGGTATGGTGTGGTGAGGTGTTTGTGATTTTTTGTTTGTTTGTTTGTTTGTTTTACTTTTTTTCAGTTTGTTTGTTTGTTGTTGTTTTGTTTGTTTTATTTTCAACTCCCCTATCCATCCCCACCCATGTACCCCTTCTCACTACCCCCGTTTTCTTCTTCCTATTTCCTCATCATCTCATCTTCGTCCGCCGAGTCTACACACTCAGGACCGTGCGAAGCCTGAGGACGCATAACAAATACACAGACAGTCTAACCTCAAATTACACGGTTCAGTTTTCGCCATGCGGGTAGAGCAATGTCATGATGACACGTACAGGGTGCAGCAACCATATATACTACCCCCCTCTCGCCTCCCCCTCCAACCCCTCCCCCCTTCAAGAGTGCCTCAAGAAAGGAGAAGGGGACCCGCCAAGATCAAATTTCGGACAACTCCCGAGGAGAGAGAGAGAGAGAGAGAGAGAGAGAGAGAGAGAGAGAGACGGGCATTGATATTGTACTGTCATTAGCTCTATAGCCCTTGTGACAGGGGGTACAAAAATGATTTGATTTCAGTGGCAAAGTCATGGAAAACAACATACAAACAACACTATACTTACATAATATACTCTCTCTCTCTCTCTCTCTCTCCTCTCTCTCTCTCTCTCTCTCTCTCTCTCTCTCTCTCTCCATCCACCTCCGACTCCAAAACATCACAAAAGCAAACACCAAAAAGACAGACACACAGACAGTGCTTTTGACAGGTGGGTTTCGGGATCGGAGGTCGAGTTTCGCTTGCTGGGGAAATTGTGTGACGTAATGGTTTCGTATCGAGGTCAGAGGTTAACACGCAAATTACGACACTGTCATAGGCACATGAAAAAACTGTAATTACGGTTTACTTCATAATTCCGTTAAACAAAAAGAAAAAGAAAAGAAAATGAAGGGGGAAAAAAAGAAAAAAAACGACGCTTCCGTGTGACATGAAAGAGCATGGTTGGTTCTAATCTGTCCGTATTACCGAAAAGCAAGAATCTTTTCAATCCTATTACTTATCTCTCCTCTCAAACCTAACCCTTACAAAGCAGCAGGCCCTGACCAGATTTCACCTAGGATACTGAAAGAACTAGCAGCAGAAAGTACACCGATCCTCACCGCAATATACAACAAATCCCTAAGCACAGGTGAAGTCCCACAAGACCGGAGAGACGCCTTAGTTACACCAATGTACAAGAAAGGACAAAACATTCTGAGCCAAGCATGAAACAGACCAGTATCACTCACCAGCGTACCATGTAAGATACAAGAACACATAATAGTGAGCAACATCATGACACATCTAGAATCCAACGACATCCTGACCACACAACAACACGGCTTCAGGAACGGACGTTCCTGTGTCACCCAACTGCTCGAGCTGACAGAAGAACTATCTGAGAAAGTAGACCAGAGCACGGACACCGACGTCGTAGTGATGGACTTTGCGAAGGCTTTTGACACAGTCAACCACAGCCTCCTAGTACACAAACTCCAACACTACGGAATCAGAGGTGAAACCAACTGATGGATTGGCAACTCCTTGGGCAACCGACGTCAGTCAGAAGTGGTGGACGGATAACGCTCGGAACCAGTAGCACTTAGATCAGGCGTCCCCCAAGGTTCTGTGCTGGGACCCTGCCTGTTCCTCGTATACATCAACGACCTCCCAAACAGGGTCCAATCCAGCACACGCCTATTCGCTGACGACACCATCGTCTACAGACACATTTTAGGCGTAGCAGACCAGCAAGCCCTCCAGAAAGACCTTGAGGCGCTAAAACAGTGGCAGAGGGAATGGGACATGATCTTCCACCCAGACACATGCACAGTCATGCATGTGACCCGCAAAAGAGATACACCCACTGCTGGATACCAACTCCACAACCAGACTCTTCAGAGCAGCAACAACACGAAGTATCTCGGAGTGACCCTGCAAAACGACGGCAAATGGAGTAGGCACAGCAACAACATATGCGCCACCAACAAGACACTGGGCTTCCTGCAAAGGAATCTAAAGAACACAGGCAGGAAGGTCAAAGAAATGGCATATAAAGCACTAGTGAGACCAGTGCTGGAATACGCCTCTGCTGTCTGGGACCACACACTGCTCAAGATATCCAGGACAGTCATAGAGGCCATCCAACGTAAAGCGGCACGCTTCGTCATGAACAACTACAAGCAAACCTCCAGCGTCACCACCATGCTGGAGGAACTAAAATGGCGACCCCTTGAGACGAGGCAGAAAGCGGCACGACTAACCATGTTTTGCAACATGAAACACAACACAACGGCTGTAAAGTTCCGTTCCACCAACTAAAACCCCTCCAAACAAGATCAAAGAGGGGCCACAACTAACAATTCAATAGGATAACATGCCGGACGGAGCAAAGAAATACGTCGTTCCTCCCAAGAACAATAAGGGACTGGAATCTGCTCCCTCAGGAAATAGTGCAGGTCTCAATGGCAGGTACCCGCAGTTTCCGTAAGTCCAACTCTCTCCTTCCCCCCTCCCCCCTCCCCCACTCCACCCTTCTTTGTACTCTGTACCCTCCTTCATTCTCTCAATAAGTTTTTTTTTCCCCAGTCGTCTCACCCCAAACGTAATAATAATAGTGAAACGCTTGACTGTGGTTACTACCGGAAGAAGAAGAGGAGAACTTCACTGTGGAGGTGAAAGTACCGAAATGACATCGTTGGAGCTACAGCGGACGCTCACAGAACGAACATAATTTATTGGTGCTCACTGCAGTCAAGCTGCAGAACCTACCGGGTCCAAATCCTAGCTTTAGTGCCTATACACGTGGCAACCAAAGCCTTAGACTGGAAAAATAATCTGTGATTTTGTTCTGCCGTCGGCAAATGTTTGTACCTGTATTATCTAAACAGGCAAACACGCTGATGTTGTATTTAGAGACGTTTTTGCGAGCGCGCGCGCGCGCGCACGCACACACACACACACACACACACACACACACACACACACACACACACACACACACTCACACACACACACACACACACACACGCACGCACACACACACACACACACACACACACACACACACTCACTCACTCACTCACACACACACACACACACACACACACACGCGCGCGCGCGCGCGCGCGCGCGCGCGCACGCGCGTGCACACACTCACGCACGCACACACCCACATGCCAATGCAAACATTGGAAAAGAAATGAAAACAGCACAGGAAACAGTCGTTTCTTCAGAACCTCAGACTATGCAGGTGTAAATCTTGCCACCCAGTCCAGACAATACATGGACTACAAACACGACAAACACAGTCACTATGTTACTACAGGTGGCAGAACGCTTCGTCGAAACACAGGGCAATCAAAAGACGTTACTATTCAAACTTTATTTTCTGCTTGAGTTATACAGCAAGCAGAGCGAGAACAAGGGGAAAGGAAGGAGAGAGGGTGGGAAAGGGAGGGGAAATGAGGGAAGGGGCTAGGTGAAGTGGATGACAGGGGGAGGGATAAAGAAGGAAAACTGCCAAGGAAAATATATCGATATCAATATTTAGCTGCATGCTACCATGCTACTATCGTAACATTATGTGTTTATGCAAATGTGTGTAAAATTTTAAGTGTAATTAATCTTAGCTCAGACGTTGAAACCCTGAGTAGAATCCATTATGCAAAGCAAAACTTTGAGTCACCTGAAATGTGCTCCAACTGAGATACTTTTGTCAACGGCCTGTGGTAGCGGTTGGGACAAGTTTTGACACCAGTCTATCTGCTGACGTATTCCTCGGCGAACGCGGCCAACACACAAGTGAAGCAGACGACATTTTCAAGCTAATGGATCGAGAGTAAGGAATGAATTCCTGCATTCCTACCAATGAACAGCAGCTTAGTTCGTGGAATTGTATTCCTTGATGTTGTAAATGAACAGAATTCCCTCCCTGTGACCTTTAGGATCATGTAGGCCCGAGTCAAATCTTTGATAGGTTAGACCTTGGTTTACATTGAGCTGAATCCTTTAACCTTGGCATGAGCCACCATTGCCGAAGCTAAGAGAGGATAATTCGCTGACGGAAAGAACTTGAATTCTTAGAGCTTCTTAGCGAGGCGGCTAATGCTATACCTACTACTTTACAATGTGACTTAACACAGTAATCTCGGTGGGCCGATTCGGATACGAGCACAGTATTAATCTGTGCGTGCGCGAGTGGCATTTTTTTTTTTTTTTTTTACGATCACAGAACTGGTGTGTGTGTGTGTGTGCGCGCGCGCGCGCGTGTGTGTGTGTGTGTGTGTTGGCTTTTTACTCGCAGTTCTTTTCTATTTCTTTCCATCTAACAATTCTTATCATCATGATTATTATTCTTAACACAGTTATTATTGTTATTGTTATTATTTCACTGTTATCATCAAGTAGTAGTAGTGGTGGTAGTACTATTATCATGATCATTATGGTGGTAGTACTATTATTAGTAGTAGTAGTAGCAGCAGTAGTAGCAGTAGTGGTGGTATGGGCTGACTTCAGTGGAGGCTGTACAGCCTATATATGCCCCATCCTTTTATATCGTAGTTTTAACTGGTATATTTTGGATTGTGCATTTATTTTTCATCGTAATCATAAAAAAAATTTTTAATCGAATTTCCTGTGAGTGTCAATAAGACCTTGGAAGGAGTTCACAATTTGTGCATGCTTTACTTCTTATGGTATAACGAGTTCAAATTTTCAAAAATTCTCTGACGGAAGGAGAATTTGTTAAACAATGTTGTTTGAAAGGTTTATCCTCTGAATTTATTATTATTTTTTTTTAACGTTTTTATTTTCTTTTATTGTTATTACAGAAATTGTAATATGCAACAACATCAATATTCAGAAATTAGGTATATGGCAAGCTAAACATAGATACATAGACAAGTAAGTATATACACAAACAAAAAGAAAGATATAGTCTTCAGCATATCATCATTTATCTATCTAAAGCATGGTTACTTGATGACGTAAACAGCATAGCACAATGTATTGTACTTAAGGCAAATCCTTTCTATGTAGTGTAATCATGCTTTAAAATTTAAAAAAAAGGAAAGAAAGAATAGGATAGAGAGATCAGTGAGGATAAACGAATAGCACGAGGAAGGACAGGTAGGAGGACAAACAAGCGGACATACTGACAATTAACCAGACAAACATTAAGACAGAATGGGTTGGTTCACAGCAAATGAAGATATGCTATTTTTCACAGAACACATTGTCTCAATGATAGCAACCTTGAAAAAAAAACAACAAAAAACAAACAAAAAAAAAACCTTGAGTAACATACATGAGCCTCATAGACTGTCATCAGCAAGGGAGCAGAAATATTGTTTGTTAGTCTAGTGTTTAGTTATCATATATTACGTTATATACATTCACACTGACAAAAAACAGTTAAGCATCAAAAACGAGGGGCTCATATGCAAGCCATTTTGTCTGGAAATCCATGTGGTTCATTGTTAAATATGAGTTATATTTTTCAATTCTAAATCTATATTTCAATATTCTCAAAAAGCCAGTTAATTGTGGGAGACTGCCTTCTAACTTACATTTATATACATACTGTTTTGCCAGAAGAATGATAAAGTAGAAAATGAAATCACCTGCAATTGTTGCATCAAAACCTAGAAGTATAAGAGATTCTGTTAAACGTATATTCTGTGCATGGGTACATTTCTCTTTTACTAGATCAGTGCTCAACCAATCATGACTGCAAATCCCAAACGGACTATGAACATGGACCAAATGGAATATCCATGTGTCTGTGGAAAGCGTTTCGCTACCACCCGTGGCATGAAGATCCACAGAACAAAGATGGGATGTGTGAAGACTCATCTGAATGAGCAGCAGCGCACTGCATCAGCAGATAAGACGTCGGAAGACCAAGGCCAGGATTTAAACCACAGTGCCAAGGACATCCATGCTGTTGGTTCGGATGAGGAATTTGCACAGGCCCTCGATGCCAGGCGCCTGAAACTCAACCTGCCACGAGCAAACGAAACTGAAGATTGGGAGAAACTGGATGCAAAAATCGTCCAAAGACTCGACGCACTGATAGGGAAAAGCACCCTGGAACACAAACTAGCCACATATGGGGACATTGTGTATGCCACATGTAGAGACGCCTATGGAGCAAAACTACCCAAAGAGAAAACACCTCCAAAGAAATCCAGACGCCAAGAAAAGATGGACAAGATCAGGGTCCAAAGAGAAAAACCTCAAGATGCAAATGAAGACCGCACTGCCAGCTGAAAAACAAGGCTTGGAAAAACTGTGGAAAGACCTGAAAGAAAAACACAGCGCCCTCAGCAAAGCGGAATCTGCGAGGAAGAGGAAGAGCAAAAAGAAGAAGACACAAGAGCGCTTCTTCAGAGACCCCTTCCAGTTTGCCAGAACACTGTTTGAGCAGCCAAAATCTGGGACCCTAAGTGTGGACAAAGGAGTTCTTGAGCAGCATCTGAGGAAAACATACTCTGACCCACAGAGCAAAGCACCACTCGACATTCAAGGTCTGGTGTGGCCAACCAACCCTGAGGAACAGTTCAATGGCAAGCCTCCAACGTTGGCGGAAATCAAGAAGGTGGTCGACAAAGCCAGAGCCAAATCATCACCAGGGCCAAACGGAATACCTTACCAGCTTTACAAGAAATGTCCCAAGGTGCTGGAGTGGCTCCACAGGCTGCTGCGATCGGCTTGGAGAAACCAGAAGATCAGCGGCCAGTGGATGACAGCAGATGGTGTGTACATCCCCAAAGAGCAAAACTCAAGTGACATCAGCCAGTTCAGGCCAATATCACTACTGAACGTCGAAGGGAAAATCTTCTTCTCTGTCATGGCAGCAAGGCTGACCAAGTACCTGATGGAAAACAAGTACTTGGATGTGTCAGTCCAGAAAGGTGGCATCCCAGGCGTGGCTGGCTGTGTAGAACACGCCACAATGATCTGGGACGCAATCCAAACAGCAAAAACAGAAAAGAGAGACCTGGACGTAGTGTGGCTTGATCTGGCAAACGCATATGGATCTGTGCCCCATGAGATGATACAGTTGGCTCTTGAGATGTACCATGTGCCAAAGAACATCCGCGACATGCTCAAGAAGTACTTCAATGGCTTCTCAATGCGGTTCTCTACCAAGGAGTACACAACAGACTGGATCAACTTGGAAGTGGGTATTGCAATGGGCTGTGCAATTTCCCCAATACTGTTCGTGCTGGCAATGGAACTCATCTTGAAAGCAGCAACAAACAACGCGAGACAAACAGACCTTGGCGATGGATACAAGATGCCTCCTCTCAAGGCCTTCATGGATGACACTACAGTGATTTCATCCAGAGAAGACGAGACACGTCATGTGCTGGAGAGGCTGGACGACATAGTTGCCTCATCCAGAATGAAGTTCAAGCCAAAGAAATCACGGAGTCTCTCACTGAGGAAAGGAAAAGTGGCCGGATCTGTGGTCTTCAGTGTTGCCAACCAGGCCATTCCAACAGTCACAGAAGAACCAGTCAAGAGCCTTGGAAGATGGTATGATGATACGCTGAAAGACACACAAAGAGCAAAAGAAACCAAGCAGATGGCGGAGGAAGGCTTGGAGACCATTGACCAGTGTGGGCTCCCTGGCAAATACAAGGTCTGGTGTCTGCAGTTCATGCTGATACCAAAGCTCCTATGGCCTCTGATGATATACGACATCTGCACCAGCATAGTGGAGGCAATGGAAGCCAAAATCAACAAGTTCACAAGGAAATGGCTTGGTGTCCCACCCTGTCTGACTGACATAGCGCTGTACTGTCGCCAAGCAAAGCTGAAACTACCACTGAAATCCATCCTGGAGGAATACAAAGCAGGGAAGATCAGACTTCAAAGCATGCTGGAGGACTCAGGAGACAAGGTGGTAGAAGCAATCAAGCCCCAGCTGAAGACAGGCAGAAAATGGAAAGTTCAAGAGGCGATGGATTCTGCAAAAGAAAGTCTCAAGATCAGAGAAATAACAGGACACACACAGACCAACAGACAAGGACTGGGGGTGACCAAAACTGAATGGTGGTCAAAGGCCAAAGGAAAAGCCAAAAGAGACATGATGATTCAGGAGATGAGAAAAGAAGAAGACCAAAAAAGACTCCAAAAAGCAGTCCAGCAGAGCCAGCAAGGGCAATGGACAACGTGGGAGAATGCACTCCAAAGAAGTCTCACTTGGAATGACATTTGGCGCATGGCCCCTCTCAGGATCAGCTTCATTCTCAGATCTGCATATGACCTTCTGCCCTCAAATGCAAACCTGGTGAAGTGGGGGAAAACAGACGATCCTGCATGCCCCCTCTGCCATGAAAAACAAACAGTGGAGCATGTCCTAAGCTCATGTAAAGTAGCCCTGGCTCAAGGAAGGTACACATGGAGGCACAACCAAGTGCTCAAAGAGATTGTACAAGTAGTCTGGGCTAGTACCAACACCACAAAAGGGAGAATCAGGACTCCAAAAGCACCCGCAACATTCTTCACGGCAGGAGGCAGCAAATCATGGCCAAGAACAACAGTACCACTCGAAACATGCAGGCAGAGTCTGCTGGACGGGGCAGATGACTGGGAGTGCACTGCAGACCTCCCAGAATGGAAGAGTCACCCAGAGATCATCAGCAAGAGTGGCATGAGACCAGACATAGTAGTCCACTCTAAGTCAACCAAGCAGCTGATCATGATCGAGCTCACGGTGCCATATGAGAACAGAATGGAGGCAGCTCAAATCTACAAGACTGAAAAGTATGCTGATCTGGCAAACAGCCTGAGGAGAGAAGGCTATCAGGTCAAAGTCCTCACTGCAGAAATTGGAGCTAGGGGGTTTGTAGGAACGTCTGCATACAGCCTCATGAAACAGCTCTCAGTTGCAGGGAAGGAAAAAACCAGAGCCCTGAAAGCAATGGCAGAAGCGGCAGAGAGGTGTTCAAGCTGGATCTGGTCAAGGAGGAACAAAAGTGAACTTCATAAGGCTTAATTTCCCTACAAATATCAGGTGTCCCTGTGGCTCAGTGGTTAAAGCGCGAGTCATTAAGTGGAAAATGAGCATGTCCAGAAGGTCATGGGTTCGAATCCCAGCCATGGCTCGTCCCAAGATGGGAAAAAAAGGGGCAGCAGAGGGACATCCGGAGTCATGAACCGGGTGTGGCCCAACCCCTCTAGAGTGTCAGGAGATAAGGGCCGAAACACTTGCTTGAAGGGGGCTTCTCTTCTGAGGACTCTCTGCTGCCACGCTCTCCACGAGTTTCTTTCTACAGTGAACATATTCCAAAAACATTTAATGTAGGTACATTTCCAAAACATATGGTCAATACTATCTTTAAATAAGCCGCAGAAACTACATTTATCATTATCTACTACTCCAATTTCTTTCAAAATTACATTTGTTCCTAAGCATCTATGGATTATTCTCAGCTGAAGCCACTTAAGCTCCACATCCGTTATCTTATGTACATTAAAGAAACACGATTCCCAGTCATGAGTCTGTGAAAGTTTCATGTCCCATTTGTCACAGCATGGAGCTCTCAATTTATTATCAATCAATACATCGTAGTACGTCTTTGAGCCTCTGCAGGTGGCAAACAATATCTTATAACAGAGTGAAGAAATATTACCTTTATTGTTTTTAATGGTAATGTCAACTTCCTTTATGAATTCAGTTATTGCCATCTTATATCCTGCAAAAGTAAGAAAGTCAATATTAACATCATATTTTTCCTTGAAGTTCCTGTGGGAAAGAAACTGACCATTATCATCCAAAAAATGTGCGATATAATAGACACCTTTGTTTGCAAGCATTTTAGAAACAATGTATCTTTTCCCGACTTGAATACGTTTATTGTAGGATATAGGTTCTGCGAGTAACTCGGCAGAATTTTTGGGTTGGCATGTGAAATAAAAAAAAAGTATATAAGCTTCAAGAACGTCTGCCCAGAACGGGTTATATTTTGTGAACTTTGCGACAATTTCTGGACCATATTTACACATAAGAGGCCATTGAGGAAAATTACTGACTAAAATTTGTTTCCATTTATGGTTTGATCGTTCAGTTCTACGGATCCAGGATAATTTTAAAGATGCGACGTAGGTTTTTAACTCAGGAAGACCAATACCTCCATTCTGTACATTTTTATAAGCTGTTTTTTGACTAATTTTTGCTGGCTTTTTTTTATTCCATACAAATTTATTGCATATTTTCTGACACTTTTGAAAGAAAACATCCGGCGGGTTTGGTAAAAGCAGCCATAAATGAATCAGTTTTGAAAGGATGATAGATTTCAATATAACTATTCTACCTAAAGGTGTAATCTGGCGTTTTACCCATATTTTAAACAAATGATTTACATCTGCTAGCTTTTCTGAATAGTTTATTTCTACGCAATCTTTGAAGTCATTTGTGAACCATATCCCAAGTATTCGAAAATTTTATGGATTCCAAACAATGTTCAAATGCTCCATATAGCGATTTTGTCTATTTTTTAAGTTCCTAACCAAACTGCGCTCGTTTTACTCAAATTCCTGTGAAGACCCGAGACGCTGTCAAATCTAAAAAGAACGTCAATACAAGTTTCAAACGATTTTCTATCCCCTGCAAGTGGAAACTCTGTGTCATCGGCGTACTGAGACAACTTAAATTCAGTTTCATTTATTCTAATTCCCCGAATATCTTGGTTTTCCCTAATCATGTTGGCTAATATTTCAACACAAATCACAAATAAATAAGGAGAAATTGGGTCTCCTTGTCGACAGCCTTTTTAAATATTGAACCAATCTGAAACCTGTCCGTTAACAATAACGCAAGACTTAATATTTTTATAGAAAATGTTTATCCATCTACAAATGTCTTTTTGGAAGCCAAACGCTTTAAGGACTTAAGACATGAATTCCCAAGAAATCGAATCAAAGGCTTTTTCGAAGTCTATATTCAACAACAACCCGGGCAGATTATTCTCGTCTAAATATGAAATAGTGTCAAATATCAGTCTTATGTTGTCGCCGATGTATCTGTTTCTAATAAATCCAGTTTGATCTTCGTTTATGATTTTCGGCAACACACTTTTTATTCTATTTGCAATGCAAGAAGATCCTATCTTACAGACTACATTCAACAGAGAAATAGGTCTCCAGTTTTTAATATAATACCTAGGTTTATCACCCTTTGGACTACATGTAATGATTCCCTCTCTTTGTACACATGACAGTTCTCCTTTTTTAAAACTTGCGTTTAATGCTCTGACGACAAAAACACCTATCTGTTTCCAAAACACTTAAAAAAATTCAGCAGTAAAGCCATCAGAACCAGGGCTTTTATTATTTTTCATTGCCTTTAAGACATATGTAGCTTCTTCTAATGTAATGAGACCTTCTAATTCAGCTGCTTCTCTTTCATTCAAACTGAGGATGCCCTCAACTAAGTCTTCTATGTCACAATTTTCCACACCATTATCAGTGTATAATGATTTATAAAAATTGTGCACTTTTTTAAGTATGTCATTTTGGTTTGTTAAAACATTATTTTGTTTATCAGTTAGTCTGGACATGTTTTTACTAATGTAGTGTCTTTTCTCAAGATTACAAAAATAACTACTAACTTTTTCTCCCTCTGCTATCCATTTAGCCCGTGATCTTAATAAAACTCCTTCTATTCGTTTTGTTCTGATTTCCTTTAGTTGCTCTTTCTTGTCATTAATGATTTCGATATCATTTTCACTTTTCCTCGCTTTTTTTTCCAATGTACTGATAACTTGCTCTATCTGTTTTTCTTCTTCATTAGTCTGTCTTTTTTTCGCAGTAGCGTATGATATTGTTTTCGATCTTATTTTCATTAGCAGGAAATCAAGAAATAGATCATCTGCGATTGAGAATTGTACCTTTTCTCCTGATTTATCATTATCTGTTTTATTTATCGAATATTCTTCTTTCACATTTTCAATTACAGTATTTATTTCATCTAAATATGTCTTATCTTTCAAAAGAGACGAGTTAAGCTTCCAAAAAGTATTGCGTTTTAAGTCTTCATCAAATTTTAGTTTCAACAATACAGCAGAGTGATCCGTTCTATAACCAGACTCAATAACTACATCATCAGCATGAGAAACAACTGTGTCTGATATCAAAAAGAAATCTAACCTGGCCTGTTGAAATGGATTAGTTCTTCTCCACGTAAAACGGCGACAATCTGGGTTTAGTTCCCTCCAAACATCATTCAGGTCTAAATTTTCAATCATGTTTTCAACAGCTTGTTTTGCCTGAGGATTATTTGTGTGTTTATAATTGTGATAATCTCTAGCCGGGTCTAAGACCAGATTAAAATCCCCGCCTATTATAACATTTTCTAAACCAAGTCCAACAATCTTTTGTTTCAGACTGTTGTAGAATTCTGGGTCATCTCTATTAGGTCCATATATATATTAACAAACAGGAAGTTATTCTTATGTGTCTCAACATGTATTAAGATAAAGTTCCAAACTCGTCCTTGGTAACTTGTTTAACCTTAAATTCAAAGTTATTGTTAAACAAAATTGCGACTCCTCTCAGCATTTGAAGAATAACTCGAAAAAAACGCCTTGTAGCCCCATTCAGATAAGATATAGTTTTCCATCTTTTTTTCAAAATGAGTATCTTGCAAAAAGTACACGGAGTATTTCTTACATCTCAGATAATGGAAAACATCACGTCTTTTCTTTAAATTATTGAGGCCCTGGCAGTTAACTGATAAAATAGACATGTTACTATCCATTTTCTTTAACACAATATCAGTAAAAACGACAATGTATTATTTCTATGTGTGGTAGAAAGAAACTCGTGGAGAGCGTGGCAGCAGAGAGTCCTCAGAAGAGAAGCCCCCTTCAAGCAAGTGTTTCGGCCCTTATCTCCTGACACTCTAGGGGGGTTGGGCCACACCCGGTTCATGACTCCGGATGTCCCTCTGCTGCCCCCTTTTTTTCCCATCTTGGGACGAGCCATGGCTGGGATTCGAACCCATGACCCTCTGGACATGCTCATTTTCCACTTAATGACTCGCGCTTTAACCACTGAGCCACAGGGACACCTGATATTTGTAGGGAAATTAAGCCTTATGAAGTTCACTTTTGTTCCTCCTTGACCAGATCCAGCTTAACAAATCAAGCCGAATGAGGTCATGAATCTCACATACAAAAGATGGCATAAGATATGCCTTTTTAATCCACTCGAAAGAAAAGACTTATAGTAGTCCTTGACGAACAAACATACATACCACGATTTAATAGAGAAGAACATCGAGAAGAAAAAACAAAAATCCATCATCATCACCATCAACAACAACAATATCAAACAAACACAAAAATGTAATAAAAAATATATTTCCTTGACCGCCGCGAGCGAGCAAGGGGTGCACACACCACAGCTAAACTGTAGGGCCTAATGTCATGTAAGTGATTTCAGAATTCGAAACTTGAGGAACAAATGTCCTCATTACAGAGATACGCAGAAATATCATATCTACTCTAATCATTCTATCAACATAAATCCGTAATTACATCAATGCACATAAGAGTCAGATTTAATTCTACAAGTGGACTTGGAAAAGAAGCAACAAAAAGATATTAAAAAAAAATTAAAAATTCATATATTTTTCTTTTACAGGCGAAGAGAGGTAACCAACGAGTTTTATGAGACAAGCATGTCAATACAGGCAGCATGTATATGCGCCTAGCGCATGCGTGTAGCCTGAAGGCGAGGGGGGGCGCTAGTCTTTTTTTTTTTTTTTTTTTTCAATATTTGGGACCCACACCCACACACACACACACACACACCATGGCTACCACGATTTATACATTATGGATGGTACTGAATACATCTCATGGGAGAGAGAGATTGATTGATTGATTGATCTTTAATACACAAGATGGAGATTTTAGGCCAAAGCCTAGTCTTACAATCTGTCCTTGTCATGCATACGTTATTTCAGCACATATCATTCATACTGACAATTCAACATAACAACATGGTAATCTAATTCTACAATGATAAGCAAACAATTCATAAAGCACTAATGAGATGGGTGATGGTAAAACAGAAGGAAACTTACAAACAAACAAACAAGACTACAGAGAGAGAGGTCAGAGGTGGGTGGGGAAGAGAGAATGGTAGATAGGGGGAGGAGAAAAGGGATGGTAGACAGAGTGGGAGTGGGCATGAGCGATTTTAACGGAGTAGGTTTTATGTTTAGACGATTTATTCAAAGTATGGTTCACAGAAGACGTTGCAGAGAGAGAGAGAGGAGGGGGGGGGGGGGGGTACAGAGAGAGCAAGGACGAATGGGGCAAAGGGAAGTCGTTAACTGTGAACACTTCTCGACGTTTCATTCCAACCTTTCCTCCCCCCCCCCCCCCCCTTCCCTTTTTTAAAATTTTTTTTTACTGTGTACACATACGTCCCCGCACGCGCATGCCCCACTCGTGCACGCACGTGACCATTCAGGCACGATCCGAGGAGCAAGACACGCACGCGCCTGACACGCGCGCACACCGGTATGGGAGAAGTATATTTAAAAAAAAAAAAAAAAAAATTCTCCCTGCCCTTGTTCATGCTAGCTATAGATTGGGGGGGGGGGGAGAAGAAAGGCGGAAGAGAGAGAGAGAGAGAGGAGAGAGAGAGAGAGAGAGAGAGAGAGAGAGAGCATTGAATCGTTCTGTGTGCATTACCTGCATGAAAGTCCCTCAAACAGGCAGTCTTGTTCCTTCAAACATTTTTATGGCATTAATGCTAGACTCTCCCCCCCACCCCCACCCCCACCCCCCACCCCCCGTCTCCCCACACCCTCACATACACACATGGCCCACAACCGTCTCCCCCCCCCCCCCATCCACAAAACTTTCATTTTACCATTTAAAAGGCTTCCATTGGAACACCATAAACATGTTCCAAATAGCACTTTTCCTCTACGCACATGAATGAAGAGGTGAAAAATAGTCATCTTTCACAATACAGATTTACAGCAAACCAGATAATCCTCACCTAGTATTACGGATCTAGTGTTCCATGGGAAAAAGGAAAAAGAGGGAGAGTGAGAGAAGAGAGAGAGGAGAGAGAGAGAGAGAGAGAGAGAGAGAGAAGGAGATACAGAGAAAATGAGAGGGAGAGACAGATAGATAGCAATAGAGACGAACATGAGAGAAGAAGAGAGAGGAGAGAGAGAGAGAGATGAGAGGGAGACGAGAGAGAGAGAGACGAAGACAGTAGAGGAAGAGAGAGAGAGAGAGAGAGGAGAGAGAGAGAGAGAGAGAGAGGAGGAGAGAGAGGAGATGGGGGGACAGAGGACAGCGACAGGCAGTAGAATTGACAGGACGAACAGAGAGAGAGGGACGGGGCGCATCGGGGGCGGGGGTGGGGGGGGGGGAGGAGGGGGGGAGCACTGTGATATTACATGCACATATCCATATAGCAAGAAACACAATCTTCGAAAGATTATCTTATCCATTCTGCAAAGAGTAATTATGTTTTATGCCATTGACATAGAGCTTTCCCTCCCCCCACCCCCTCCCCCCTCCCCCAGCACCCCCCCCCCCCTCTCCGAAACTTGTATTAGAACACAACATCTATGATTTCAATTGCACTTCACTTTCATATAAATAGAAATTCATTTCAAACGTTGTAAACATACGTATGTCTGGTAAGACAAACAGTATGATAACATTCCGTGACATAAAAGATGGGAAGAATGAGGAGAAGAAGAGGCGTGACATAATAAGATGAGAAGAAGAAGAAGAAGGGTAGGGGAGGGGACAGAGGGAGTGAAAGAGAGAGACAGACAGACAGAGGGAGGGGGGGGGGGAGAGAGAGAGAGAGACTGACAGAAAGATAGGCAGTCAGGTGAACAGAGCAAAAGAGAGAGTGAGGAGAGAACGGAGAGAGAGAGACAGAGAGAGAGAGGGGCATGTTGGCATTCATGCAAACATTCAAAATGACAACAAACGTTTTTATCAACTCTAAAATCAGCATATGATAATGATTCATAACTGCTCTCCCTCTCCCTCCCTCTCTCCCAACAGTTTCTCCCCCATCCCCAACCCCCACACCACATTCCCAACAAATGAGAAGCTTCCATTCAAATACACAATATCTGTGATGTCAACCACTATTCCCCTCAATTCATCTGACAAGTCATTTGTAGCACTGCAAAAGTACAATTCAATTCAAGAGGATAATGAACATTTAAATATTCCATGAAAAAAAACAACAAAGAAAAGAAAGAGAGAGAGAGAGAGAGAGAGAGACAGAGGAGCGAGGAAAGGAGGAGTGGAGAGAGGTGGGGAGGGAGGGAGATACAAAGAGAAGGAGATATAGAAACAGACAGACAAATAGACATACAGACAGATAGGCAGACAGCCTGCTGGACAGACATAGAGGTAGACAGGAAAAAAATCTGACACCATTTTGATATTATATACATATACATCTTTTATAACAATATTTTCCCTTGAAAGATGGTTATGTCCATTCAATAAAAAGTTTTGCAAAACATAGCCAAACAAATAAACAAATAATGGAGAAAACAAAAAAAGGAAAAAAGATCAGTCGCATTTACCCTGTCTATATATGAACAGTAATTTTTGGCATTGCATATGTGTATCGACAAGACAATCGACGCATAATTGTTGCATGCAAGATAGGCTCCATACATCCTTCAATGTCAACCAAATCCTTTTGTCTTCAGCAAAGGCCCCCCCCCCCCCCTCCCCACGTGAACATGTTCAGACTGAACAACATCATTACATCATTGATCATTGCATCATTGATGTTTTCAAAAGGACATCAGTCACAAAACATAACCAATTCAAATTGTAACCAAAGTGATCACGATAGAGAACATTAACTTACGTCTCAAAACGATGTCCACTCTATCTGGCAGGGCTTCACTCACCATCAGCATGAAGATTATTCTGATGGTCACAGCTCTGATCCTGGCCTCCGCAGGCAGTGTCTCGAGTCGAACCACTGACCTACCCCACCCCTGGCTGACACTTGACCGCTCAGCCAAAGTGCTTAGCCTGCAGTGCAAACCTCCAGAGGACGCCAGCCTCAACTGGCAAAAAGTCAACGACCTGAGACTGTCCGCCTTTCTTCCCCTACGCAGCACGTCGTCCAACATCAGCCTGGTGAACGTGACCTCTAACATGAAGGAGCCCAAGGTCAACGATCTCTTCACCATCCACCGCGTCACCTTCCAAGGTTCCTGGCCGACCGTGTCCGTGACTCTGGACTTTCTGTTCCCAGTCACCGACAAGGAGCTGGGTCGCTATTTCTGCACGGTGCACCACAATGACAAGGACGACAAACTTTCGACGTTCACGACGGAGATGGTCGTGAATCAGGATCTTGTGTCAAGTCACATCCACATCCAGCCAAAGAACGTCAACGGTTTTTCCGTGAAGGTCATCGAGGCTCACGAAGTGAGAGTCACATGGACGAAGCCGGAAAGTTCCAAGTTAATCGAAGCCAGCGTGTCACGCATGCTGGTTGACGAAGAAGGAACCCCCAGGGCTCCTTCCATGTCCTTGTTTACCACCAATGGTATCCGTCTGTTTGAGTACAATTCAGATGTCCTTCTGACCAAGTTCAATCCACAGGACACCGGTAATTTGTCCATAACTGTGTACGTGGAGAGTGATGCATACAGTTGGTCATACCGGTACACCTGCCGTGTGCCTTATCCGGCCTGCACAGGACACAGAGCCGATTCCTGCACGTGCTGCCAAGGTGCGACCAACCCCGACACACGGGTGTGTCCCACTCCTCCAAAGGATTCTCAAACATTTTTTGTCCAGTTCATCATTGTATTGATCTTGTTACTGCTCTTTCTTACTGTTGTATTGGCTGTGTGTTTTGTGCTTAAGACCCGCAGGAGCGGTACTATGGCTAATCTTTTAAGAAGTTTTATCACCACGGGCAAGTCAACACCGGTAGGAAGTAAGGAACAACACAAAATTAACTCAGCTGATTCTGAGATAGACACGAGTGTTGAGTGGACACCAAACACACAAGTTCCAGACTGCAGGAAGCTGGAGAAGCATCACAGCCCCAAACTGATTTGAGGAATGATCAGGCGCTGGCAACAGTCAGACAATATAAAACTAGTACTAGTTTTTCTGGAGCATTAACACGTGTAGGCGGCATATCCGGTTTCAGCAGCGACAGAACCAGCAGAGGAGAAGAGACTCTGTCTGCAAGCAGCCCAACTGATCCCTTGGTACCAGGTGACAGTGAAAGCAGTGGGGGTAAAAAGAATCAACAGCCTCTGCGTGTTCATCTGCCATCAAAAGGCACATCGGCAGGAAAAGGCCTTGAAGCGCCGCAGGAGCCGCTTGGAATTGTTCACGAAGCACTCACTGCCCATCGTGGAGAGCCGATGAGGCGCATGTCACCAGGCAGCACTTTTCAGCCAGATCAAGAAGAACTGGGGGATAAGTCGCTGAGGTCAAGACCTCCATATAAGTCCTCTCCGGCGACCTTTGGTGAACACACAGATGACTAATGGATATCACGCTTCTGACACGTACATGACAGCTTGCTAGATGTTCGTCATGCTTCAGGTGTGGTACAGCTTGCTAGATGTTCGTCATGCTTCAGGTGTGCTTGTTGAGGTACCACTGAAGTTTTAATGACATCTCCCCTTCTATTGCAGGTCACCGTGGACCTCTTGAGACCTGTCATACCTGTCCTCCCACCTTTTCTTCGTACCCCCGCTAATGTGACCTGCAAGCTTCTCACATGCCCGTGCCGTTTCATATTCCTCCTGTAGCTGAGAGTGAGTTGATATTTGAATGGTCTTGACCTCGCTGTGTGACTTCGTTCATGACCAAGTCTTTGTGTGCGTTTGACATGCCAAGATCTTGCGGTAAAAGGTTATCCTCCCAAGCTTGGGTTTGTCTTTGCAGTTTGCCCGTGAGTATCCAAGTATTCCAATCCGTTCAAGAGTTTGACAATAAATGATCAACCAACACATAAACCTGATGGTTTTTCCTTTCGTTCTGAGGGAGACGTTTTTATCACGCAAAGAAGCATCAGTTTTACAAACGGGGTTATTGCCCGCGCTATTCAGACCAGAACATGCAGTCAAATGCCGAGAGTCTTTGTGTGGGGATCTATCTACGACTTGTTCATGGACCAAAAAATCAACTAATGTTTGGTTAGTCCGTGTCCATTTCATTCAGTTCAAATTTTCCTCCGGTATGTGCAAGCTGTATGCAAAACGTCCCACAGAGAGAGAGAGAGAGAGAGAGAGAGAGAGAGAGAGAGAGAGAGAGAGAGAGAGAGAGAGAGAGAGAGAGAGAGAGAGAGAGTTTTCATCACGAACTCGGCAAAATTCTTACTGTCTCTAGATAAACTCATCGTAAAACAATACTGCATGTACACACACACACACACACACACACACACACACACACACACACACACACACACACACACACACACACACACACACACGACAGGAAGACAGATTGTGGGAGCAGCAAGGTGTTGGGAGGAGGGGGTGGGGGCTAATGTAGAGTGACAGATAGAAATACAGTTATATAACGAGGAAGTATGGAAATTCCTCTTGGCGTGGAAACAAGCAGGAAAGCGTAAGAAAGTCATGTTTTTAACTGGTAACACACGCTCTAAGTTCTGTTATAAAGTAACAAGGACTTAGCAATTCACAAATCTTACGACTTGGCTAACCACAGATCTTACGGATGCTGTTAAGAACGAAAGTTTTACACATGCAATGGAGAGAAAAAAATCTAAGTTGATTACAAAAACCCTTTGTGAAGTCACGAAAACCATACCTAAATGCTGCTGAAAGATTTAAAACGATAACATTGTCCGTTAGCATTGTTTGATTTGTTTGCTCAAGTTGTAAACGTCTCTGCTGCGGATATAACCGGAGATGCCTATTACCGTACCATTGGTATTCCGTAGTCCCCTCCTTTGCCATCAACTTCCCCATCTTCCCCATCACCGTACCATTGGTATTCCGTAGCCCCCTCCTTTACCATCAACTTGCCCATCACCGTACCATTGGTATTCTGTAGTCCCCTCCTTTACCATCAACTTCCCCATCACCGTACTATTGGTATTCTGTAGTCCCCTCCTTTACCATCAACTTCCCCATCACCGTACTATTGGTATTCCGTAGCCCCCTCCTTTGCCATCGACTTCCCCATCTGTTTTCAACAGATCGATCGAATGACACAGTCAAACCATCACCAAACTTCTTCCCACTGCATATTGCTAGCCAGTCAGAAAATCGGTAAAGACAATATCCTCAAAGGCAGTTGCCACCTGTGCTTACTGTTTGCACTCCCTTACACACTTATACCGCCACACATTGGTCAAATTGTTACTATTGTCACCAGTAAGGAATTTCTACTTTTCACGCGAGACCTCAAATGGAAAGTTCAAACACTTGCGCTGTCAGATCAGTATGTTTTGTTTGTATGGCTGACTGGCTTTTTCCACAGAAGTGGGGTAATATTCGCTAAAAAAAAATTTGGCTCAGAATCACTGTATATAGTGAGAGATCATGAAAGTCGTCCTCATGTTTCTTCTTTTTTGGGTATTGGCTTTCCGTCCTATTACCTCTACCCACTCCATTTCTTCCCTTTTTCTTTCAAAAGTTATTTCTAAGATTATACAAGAAAAAGACATTTGTATGATAGACATTTAACACTTTCCCCCCTTATTTCTCCCCTTTTTCTTTCATACGTTATTTCTACGATTATACTTGAACAAAACATGTGGGGGGGGGGGGGGGGGGGGGGTTATACCCGCAGTTGCTCCTGTCTATTCGCAAAGGCTGTACATGACTGCAAATACGTAGACTGAGAAGAACGCTCAGCTGGGAACGCTTGTCTCATGACTCGCCCACTCAACGTGCTACTTCCAACAAATATTTACCGAATAACAAAGGCACCACATGCTTACTCAAAAAAAAAAAGTCAACAACAAAAAGAAATTGGGGGTGGTGGGGGTGGGGGGGGGGATAAATAACTGAACACTTAAAACGAAGCCGACAGGCAAGACGTTAAGCTTTAGCACAAAAAAAAAAAGAAAGAAAAAAGTATGGGTGTGGGGAATATCCATGACACGATCCGTGCAACATAGTATTGTCTCAATAACGGGAGGAGGAGAGGGAGGGGAGGGTGTGTGTGTGTGTGTGTGGGTGTCAGTTAGGAATAACAAATAAAGGATTTTTTTCTTCCCCGTCCCACCGTACTCTTGTTTCTTTCTTTTCTTTTTATTTCAAATAAGTTCATACAGTACAACACATTAGAAAATAGAATAACGAAGAAAAATCCGAACAAACGATAGATAAAGACGAAATCAATACACTAAACACAGCTACAATACCATTCTACATTTTTAAGGCACGGTTACAGCCTCAGCTTCTTTACGTGGTAGAGAAAGAGAGAGAGAGAGAGAGAGAGAGAGAGAGAGAGAGAGAGAGAGAGAGAGAGAGAGAGAGAGAGAGAGAGAGGCAAGCCTTGTGCATTATGAAATTTTACATATTTGTCTTTGTTTTCTTTATATTATATATATATATATATATATATATATATATACATACATATAAACACACACACACACACACACACACACACACACACACACACACACACACACACAATATATATATATATATATGTACATAATGCACATATATAAGGTTCTGTATTATGTCCAAAGGGGCTGTGTTAGACGGTGTAACAGTTTTAGGGTGCTATAATCATACTTCTATAATGTACAATGTCATAATCATTCGTAATTCATTCTGAGCCTGCTAACATCGGCGTATGTGGGTGCCATTTGGAAAGGAAATCGTTATATACAGAATTTTTTTCGAGCAATGTATTCTTCAGTTTTATATCTGTATTTTAGCTTATTAAGAAATACTTGCAGTCTTGAGTGATTTCTGTTCTGTTCTACACTGACATAAATAGTGTTTTGCAAATAATACAATGAAATAAAATACATGGTCTATATGTGTATCTTTATCAAATCCAACTATGGCTAATGGTTCAGTTATCTGCAAATTAAATGCACACATACATTTGTACTCTTGTTTCTTTGTTAACAAGAATACCATCAAATCACTGATGTGGGTGTCAACATTAATTCAGTTTGAATGATATACTCGCTATGTCAAGAACGACGGAAACGAATACAGGTAAAGAAATGGGGCAGTTGACTTGATGCCGAAGGTCACGTGCCGACCAGTGCCTCAGTATCGCACTGGTATCTGTGACGTCACTTTAAGCGCTGTCAGCTCATTTGCTCTCACTGAGGTCACGTGCCGACCAGTACCTAAGTATCGCACTGGTATCTGTGACGTCACTTTAAGCGCTGTCAGCTCATTTGCTCTCACTGAGGTCACGTGCCGACCAGTACCTATATCGCACTGGTATCTGTGACGTCACTTTGAGCGCTGTCAGCTCATTTGCTCTCACTGAGCCGCGCGACAGCCAAGGAAAGTAAACGGTTTGTGTCTCTGTGTGTGTACGTCCGTCCGTGCGTGCGTGCGCGCGCGCGTCTGTGTGTGTGTGTGTGTGTGTGTGTGTGTGTGTGTGTGTGTGTGTGTGTGTGTGAGTGATGATGATGATAATGATGATGATAATGTTACTCGACGTCTTGCGATGTTTATACGAAAATCAGAGCTTGTATAATGTTACAGGTCTACACACAGATCAAACAATGCTACAAGACCTCTTAGCGTTGGGTTCTTTTCCTCTTCAGAGAGAGAGAGAGAGAGAGAGAGAGAGAGAGAGAGAGAGAGAGAGAGAGAGAGAGAGAGGAGAGAGAGTAAGCAGTTATTTTTTAAAATGGCAAAGCATCGGCTATAACCGATGGCAGCTATTCACAGGAAATGACCTGGATAGAGAGGTAGACGACGACTAAAGATGAGGCGCCGGAGGAGGGGAGATGGGGATGGAAAAGAAGGGACAAGGAACATGGCAGAGAGAGAGAGAGAGAGAGAGAGAGAGAGAGAGAGAGAGAGAGAGGAGAGAGAGAGAGAGAGAGAGAGAGAGAGTGGGTAGAGGGGGAAAGTTGGAGGAAGTGGAGATGGGGGCGCACGGATGCTTACCGATTTGTACATACACCGTTGTAGTTGACTTGATTCATTTTTTTTTGTGCTTGTATATTGATGCTTCTTATATATGGCAGTTTTCGGTATAGAATCATTGGCGCAACTGAACAAAATGGCAACAGAAATAGGAATGTATTACCCCCATTATCATCTTCCTGAACTTAATCATAAACAGACTGTAGATTACACACGGGTCATGGGAGGGTCGTGCTGTCACGATAGTAAACTCTTGGACATGTTGATATTCATGTAACGTTATTTCCCCCTCGATAAGCACATATCGGGGTTTTGACACTCTCGCTGATATCAATGCAACTTTAAGGTAAACCGACTGAAATCCAGTTTCAGACGGGCTGATTTGAAATAATTTTTTTTACAGACCTAGGCCTTATATGAATATAATTTGAAAACCTGATGATTTTCAAAGTTATTTTTGGACAGACTGACTTCAATGTTTATAAATTGTGTGTTTTGTTTTGATTTTTTTTAAACACCACCTGATTGCAAAGTAAGCGTATTAATTTTACACTTATTTTCATGCCACGGATTACCCCCAATTCTTTGTTTCTGAATTAAAGTGCCTTTGTTATCTTCACTGAATGTGTGTGAACGCGTGTGTCTGTGTTTGTGTCTGCGCGCGCGCGCGCGTGTATGTGTGCGTGCATGCGTATATGTGTGTGAATGTGTGCGTGCGTGCGTGTGTGTGAGTGTGCGTGTGTGCGTGTGCGTGTGTGTGTCTTGTGTCTGTATGTGGGTGCACAAAGCTTCCGCGGACGGTTTGATCACATTTCGTGTGTGTGTGTGTGTGCGCGCGCGCGCGCGCGCGTGTGTGTGTGTGTGTGTGTGTGTGTGTGCGAGTCATTCTTCAGCACTTGTCACACACACAAAATCCGATGACCGGAAGTGAAACAAAATTGTTACTGGTGAAACAGAAATGACAATAGTATATGGATCCACAAAAGAGAAAGCTACAGATAATAAATACAGAAATGACTATAGTATACGGATCCACAAAAGAGAAAGCTACAGATAATAAATACAGAAATGACAATAGTATACGGATCCACAAAAGAGGAAGCTACAGATAATAATATCACTAGAGCAAAAAGCGTTGTCAACTCAAATCCCTTGTCAAAAGTAACTCACGCTGCGTTGTGGCACAACATTGTCCGTAACACACCAGATCAGGAAAACTGGTACTGCTTCCTTGACTGGCTTGTTGAATTTGCTTCTTATTGTCTTCTGACTTGTTAAATTTGCTTCTTATTGTCTTTTGACTGGTTAAATTTGACTCTTATTGTCTTCTAGCTGTCACGGTGTAAACACATTTCCTGTTTCGTGTCCTGTCCATTATACAGCCAGTACTGTGTCACACGTTACTTCTTGTTTTTCCATGAACGAATCTAAAAATATTTATGATCAATATCATGGCATTAGTTAAGATCTCAACACCAACATCTGTTTACTGACATGGAGAAATCTGAGTGAATTGTGATTTTGTAATATGCAAGGCGTCATGAAAGATCAAAGCGAATCATGCCACTCAGTGAAAGAATGAACTCTTTTCAAAAAAGTTAGAAGTGCATCAAAAACACATAAGCCTGCACACCTTTGAAAGTATTTACTTTGACACAGCGGGGCACACACACAACACACACACACACACACACACACACACACACACACACACACACACACAACATACACACACGCGCGCGCACACACACACACACACACACACACATGTGAACATGCAAAACAATACCAAACCAAGGTACGAGAAGAGAACTGCCCCCCCCCCTGCTCTCTCTCTCTCTCTCTCTCTCTCTCTCTCTCTCTCTCTCTCTCTCTCTCTCTCTCTCCTTTTCTCTCTGTGAAATATACGACAGAGTGATTAAAAAAAAGAAGAAATGTGATGACGATAAAGTCAACCACACACACACACACACAACACACACACACACACACACACACACACACACACACACACACACACACACACACACGCACACACACACACACACACACACACACACACACACACACACATGTATGTATTTACGTATGTATGTATGTATGTATACGTATCTGTCCCTTCTCTCACTATCATGCCTGCTGGCACTCAGGGAGGAGGTCAATTGCTGATGAAGGTGAATAAAGCCGAACATTTCGACTATAGCCATGATACGGATGGTGTGCGGTGCGTGTTTTGTTGTCTGACTCTCGCTCTCAAAAGTTTGGATGCGTGTACGACTTTTCCCTACACACACCCACACCATACGAACATGGATAGCCAGGCAACACACGAGTAAGATTTTCTTTTTTTATATGCTGCCCGAACCATCAATATGAATTGTTACAAAATCAATGCATGCCACTACATAGCATACAGATCAATTCACGTCAATTGAGACATACATACATAAGACATAAATATATAAGACACTTCAACCATTAGATATCAGCGTATCATATATTTTTTTAACATAAATCACAGACCTTGCCGGTGCCGTCGACAGTGTCCCACATATACAGTCAACGCACTCGGTTGCACAGTGCCCAAGCCACAATCTACAGCACTTTTTCGAGTCCCAGCAATGCCTCGTGAGTGAAGTGTGGGCCAGATTCCCCCCCCCCCCCCCCATCTCCCTGGTCAGCTTAATATACTGTTAAAAAAAGTTAAGGACCAACATTTCACTGACTTACAAAAAAGAAAATTGGGAAGTGATCAATCTCCAAGTGTAACATGAATTGACTGAATATGTGAAAAGTGTGTAAAGACAATGACAAGTCCAAGGAATCAACAAACTGGAATCGAGCGCAGTACAAACACCCCCACCCCCAAATTTGAAAGTCACAGGAGAAGTGTTTGTTCAATGTCATGGTTAATAACGTGTGTGTCCCCCGTTATTGGCAAGGCATTCAAGGCAGCGTTGTCCATGGAGTTTACCAGTGTGCGCAGAAAGGCCTGGGGGATAGCAGCCCACACCTGCTGGAGTGACTCAAACAGCTGACCCAGGTTAGCAGGAGGAGGACGACGCTGCTGCTGTCTCCGGCCCAGCTCATCCCAAAGATGTTCGATGGGGTTCATGTCTGGGCTGTTTGCGGGCCACTGCATTCTGTTGACACCAGCAGCTTGGAGAAACGTGTTTACTGCTCTGGTGCGATGGGCCCGTGCATTGTCGTCTGGAAAGACTGCCTGAGGTCCAAGCTGTTGAAGGGCTGGCAGCACCAAGGGTTGCAAAATCTCTGTTTGGTAGCAAACACCATTCAAGTTCCCTGCCACATTGTAGAGAACCGTTCTGTAGCGTGTGCTTATGCCGCCCCAAATCATAACGGATCCCCCACCATAGCGGTTCCTTCCCAGGACAGCTTCTTCTGCAAAACGCTCCCCACGGCGTCTCCAGACCCTGTTCCGTCTATCGGTGGGATCCAGGCAGAACCGCGACTCGTCTGTAAACATCACGTTAGTCCACTGTTCATGTGTCCATCTCACGTGCTGCGTGCACCATACTCGGCGTGCTGCTCTGTGGGCATCAGTCAAACGAGGTCTTATGGCTGGTCGTCGAGCACGGAGGTTAGCGGCGTGTAGGCGGTTTCGTATGGTCTGATCACTGACAACAGTGTTGGTGGCATCTCTAAGGCGACGTCTGATGTTGTTTGCACTTGCTGTTCTTTCTTGTGTGGCCTGCCTTTCAATGTATCGGTCCTCTCGTGGTGTTGTTATTCTGGATCGACCAGAGCGTGGTCGTTCTTGCACTCTTCCTGTGTCTTGAAAGCGTTGTCTGAGTCTGATAACAACAGAGTGTGATACCCCAAGTCTCCGTGCCACTTCCCGGACTGCAACTCCTTCTTGGAGCCATCCTATTGCTCTTCCTCGATCCAGCTCGCTCAGTCTTCGACGTGGAGGCATGCTGTTGCATTGCATTTTTCGCCAGTACAGTGGCTTTTAAAGACATTTGGTTGAGCATACTTTATGACCTACAGCCTGATTTAGCTCGTGCTTCACATGATTTTGATTCAGCACATGCTCCTCGGATCCCAAGCACATCAGAAATTCACCCCAATTTGTTCCAAAAATGACAAGTCGCGACACGTGTTTTTCAAGGCGCGTGAGAAATGTGTGCCACAAAATTGCAGTTGCCGCATTCACTGTCAATTTGTGCGTGTGGTTCAATTTGTTTGGACCACAAATGCGGTACAATTGAATTTTTGTGAATTTTAAAAAGTTTTTGTGCATTCTCAATGTTGGTCCTTAACTGTTTTTGAACAGTATAGAAGACCCTAACGCCCGGCTGAATAAAGTTTCGTCGTATGACTACACAGGCAGATGATTTTGCTATCTACAGTAAAGATATGTAATCCATCTTTGATGGGTTATGCAAAATACCCAGCAAGCAACCACGACTCTTGGGCACTCCTAAACCCTTCCTTTCGCCCACTGAAATGATGTGACGAATATTAAACAACAGCATCGTTGTTGTTTAGATGTTCGTCCCGGCTCCACTGTGACCAAGTGGTTTGGGGATGATATATGATCACTAATAAATAATATTCAGAGACTATCAGGCAGTGAACCAGATTTGAACACAGCCAAAATAACTGTACAGTCGTGTATAATCGTAATATAATTATAATAAAAGACTAAAACAATGAACAGATTAAGCACAGGTCTTTGGTAGAAAATAAAATGATTACTTTATGACAATATCTCACACATCATGAAAACAAAACAAGCAAATTCTTACATGATATTAAGAAGGCAGTGGTGGATATGAAATAAATACGTGATATAATTATCACACAAACTGAACTAGATAAAATCACTGCATGTTAAAAAAATACAACAAATGATTCAATACAGTTACTGAGATTTTATATAGTAATCATACACTGAGAATGAATAGAAAAAAAAGAGAAACAAGAACAGCCAAGACATCTTGTTAGAATAAAGTCAAAACTCAGCCAAGAAACTTTGTTACAATATAAGCTAAACTGGTTTTTTTTTTTCAAGTCAGTAACAGTTTCAAAACGGTAGGGAAGACAAGCCATTCTTGAATTAAAACACATATACCAATCATTAATCTAATGTTGCAATGACACTTAAATTAACACAGGAGGTCGCTAAGAAAGATATCAATCAAGAGGACGACAGATCTTGAGACAAAAGATACATGAGAATTTCCACAAAATCATGCATACTGATTTTCTTTCTTTTTTTTATATTTTTTTTTTTAACTATTACTGAACATGGGAAAGATGAGAAGTAGACTCAAACATTTAAAAGTACTTTAAAGAAAACATGTTCAAGTCCACGGTGGGTGAAAAATGGAAGCATTTTCAAATTTCTTAAGTCAACAGGTGCCCTTCTGCTAGCGACTGAACCCTTCACGTGTGAACCCAGGCAGTGGATAGGAAACGCAGTGTACACATATCGTAACCCACGTCTGCCTTTCGTGGGTTGGGTAAACACAAAAAATATCCAGCATGCACCATTCCTCTTAGTTCACCAGAAATGCTGGGATGAATACTCAGACAGCAACATTATGCATGTGTCTGTTACTACAGTTTATCACTGGGAGTCATCTGGGATGAATACTCAGACAGCAACATTAGGCATGTGTCTGTTACTACAGTTTATCACTGGGAGTCATCTGGGATGAATACTCGGACAGCAACATTAGGCATGTGTCTGTTACTACAGTTTATCACTGGGAGTCATCTGGGATGAATACTCAGACAGCAACATTAGGCATGTGTCTGTTACTACAGTTTATCACTGGGAGTCATCTGGGATGAATACCCAGACAGCAACATTAGGCATGTGTCTGTTACTACAGTTTATCACTGGGAGTCATCTGGGATGAATACCCAGACAGCAACATTATGCATGTGTCTGTTACTACAGTTTATCACTGGGAGTCATATCCACAATCTAATAAAGGCCCCTGGCAAGAGGGACAAGTTTAGAATGAGAGCCTCAGCTGGCAGGGCGTGTGAGCTGTTGTTCAGTGAGAATGAGACCCCCAGCTGGCAGGGCGTGTGAGCTGTTGTTCAGTGAGAGCCTCAGCTGGCAGGGCGTGTGAGCTGTTGTTCAGTGAGAGCCTCAGCTGGCAGGGCGTGTGAGCTGTTGTTCAGTGAGAACGAAGCCTCAGCTGGCAGGGCGGGTGAGCTGTTGTTCAGTGAGAGCCTCAGCTGGCAGGGCGTGTGAGCTGTTGTTCAGTGAGAGTCTCAGCTGGCAGGGCGTGTGAGCTGTTGTTCAGTGAGAGCCTCAGCTGGCAGGGCGTGTGAGCTGTTGTTCAGTGAGAGAGCCTCAGCTGGCAGGGCGTGTGAGCTGTTGTTCAGTGAGAGAGCCTCAGCTGGCAGGGCGTGTGAGCTGTTGTTCAGTGAGAGCCTCAGCTGGCAGGGCGTGTGAGCTGTTGTTCAGTGAGAGCCTCAGCTGGCAGGGCGTGTGAGCTGTTGTTCAGTGAGAGCCTCAGCTGGCAGGCGTGTGAGCTGTTGTTCAGTGAGAATGAGAGTCTCAGCTGGCAGGGCGTGTGAGCTGTTGTTCAGTGAGAATGAGAGTCTCAGCTGGCAGGGCGTGTGAGCTGTTGGTCAGTGAGAGAAAGACGACGTACAATTAACACAGACACTTCGATATTCCTGGCCACAGATACATCAAAGTGACTAACCGCCATTTCCAGCTACAATAGTTATTTTACACCAACACCGGCAACACATGATAGAGTGAGCAACAGTAAATATGTTACTGTATATCAAAATTACACTGCATGGGAAACAACCCTGACACAGACAAAGCATATTCTCCCTGATTCTTCCAACCATTGAAAACCAAAACAACATCAACAACCATTCACACACAGGGTAATATGATCCAAATTTCAAAGGCTTTTCCATCACCAACAATGCTTTTTGAAGGATTGTAAAAGTGATACGCACTACCAAAAACACAAAGCACGGCAAAACAACACACACGCTCAGATACTGACACATGTCACAAACTAGCGTTATAGCCATGCAATAAAACACGGCAACACAACACACACGCCCAGATACTGACACAAGTCACAAACTAGCTTTATAGCCATGCAATAAAACACGGCAACACAACACACACGCCCAGATACTGACACAAGTCACAAACTAGCTTTATAGCCATGCAGTAAACAAGTATGCAGCTGACCCTCCAACTCTGGAAACAAATGGCATCATTTAGGACTGCCATCCGACCTGGTATCTATTTTATTACTGTCTCTACATTGTTCCCTTTCTCCTTCACTGTCATGACCGATCCATACTTTTATAATCTGGGGGGAAAATATTTTTAAAAAATGCTATGTTCCAAAGAATTACAGAAGAATTATCATAATCTAAAAGAAATGGCATCATCAAATATCTGATACTGACCATGAAAGGTATGTTGTTAAAATCACTAAAAGCGAGCAGAAACGGAGAGCAATAGTAGATTCAGCGCAATCAAATATTCCATCTGCTCTTGATGACATGAAATAAATAGAAATATATAAACTTACACCATCATGACATCCAGTATAAACAAGCAGAATATCTTTAATCAATGATGCATCACTTTCCTTCTGCAGCAAGTACATTTCGCACGGACGACTGCATTAGGTTCGAGTATCCTCCCCATTCTACCGTTAAACAGTTTGCCTGGCTAACATGCAACATCTCTCTCTCTCTCTACTTATGACTGCTGCCAACAAAGACACACATGCATGATTGATAAAGATTTTTAAGGTGAATGATGGGTGAGGAGATTTGAGGTGGGGTTCACTGGTTGCCCCCCCCCCACCCCCCCGGCTGAGATCAATGTCTGCTGTCTTTTTACATGAAGTAGAACGCCGCTTCCTTTATTCACAGCTGCCAGCTTACCCATTCCAAATCGGACAAAGATGGTGGGCAATTTCGCCAGAGGTGGAGGAGAATAACCCAGGAGTGAGTATGTACAGAGGATGTGGGAAACAAACATCTTCCTCCACCATTCCTGAATGAAATGGCAATCAGGATGTGGAGAGACTTATCAAAAGCCTTTCATAATTTGGACCAGTCAAGGCCAAACTCTCATCAACTTCTGCAGGTTTTTCTTTTACACTTTTTTGTGCAACTACTCTCATTCAAATAACCTACTTTTTCCAGTTTTAGTTTACCAACACTGTGAATGTGAGAACAGAAAACGCACTTTACATACATTTTATTTCGTTCTGGAACAGATGACTTGTTGTGTTGTTAGTATGTCTCTTTCTCGATCATTTTTCGTTCAAAGGACCCATCCTCATTTAAAATGACTAGCAGTTATGAAACAGATTTCCAAAAATGATAAAGAAAGAATAAGAGTGACCTTTGCATTCTCACAGTTTTAGCTTAAAGTCAGAATCAACGTCTGTGGAAACTGACACTCTTGTCTCCTGCATCTCATTCCTTTAAAGAAAGAATACAAGCCTCTGGGGAAGTAAACTTGCAATTGTAAAATGGAATTAAAATCTAAATCAAATTAACAAAGCAGGCACCAAATATGACACTGCATTCAAGAATAAGTTAACGTGTCAAATGTGATGATATGACAACAGCAATCACAACACGGAAAACCACAAGCTTAAAAGGTGCACACATGAGCTACGACTATGAGTATGTTCTAACGATCGAGCTGTGGAACAATGAGGTAATGAGCAAACACACTACATGGAAGTAGAACACTATTATGGCAAGTTACTCTCTGACTTCAAGCCGACCTAAGGTATCAAAGGAAAATCCTGCAACTCGATCATATTCATACCTTGAATTTTATCTAAGTAATGTAAGTATAAAAAAAAAGGTTCCCTTTTCTTTCTCTAAAACAACATACCAGTATTGTAAACATGGGGCAGCAGAAGGAAGGCTGGATATATGTGGAATTACCTTGAGTCATTTTATAACACCATCAACAAAATTCACATCAACAGAGAACCCCCCAAAACACTAGTTCTATCAACAATGACATTCCTCCCTATATTGCTGTCTTCCTCCCCAAGTGCCCCAATTATCACCTAACTGGCGAGTCCTTTGCTGCACAGTCCATCTTTGAAGAGGACGCAGGTTGATGTTGATGACCGGCGCTGAGGCTGACCCCATGATTCGCATGTGTTGAGCTCTTTAAAACCCAAACAGCTAGAAGAAAAGAACAGGAAAAACAGATCACCTGCACATACAAAATGACTTCTGTTGTCTAGGCTCTTAACAAAAATCAACAATCAGAATAGAGAAAGAAAAAACCCAATGACTTTACCAATCATAATGTCCTGCTTGATACACCATTTTCCTGTTTAATTCAGACAAGGTTGCCCCCTAAATCTAAAGTGTTTTACATATGGACAACACTTCTTTACTTTTCACTCAGAGATCATATTTTCACAGAGGCATCACTGCCACATTTTTCTTTCTGGATCCTCCCGTACACACCTAAGTCAGAACCTTTTCTCACATTCCCAGTGCCAGTGGTCCACTGAGTGCTGTCAGTATCAGTTCCGCATGAGGTTACCCAACACAAGACACCCTTAATTAAGTCACTTTGGTGGTGTTCAATGGTGCCGAGTCTGATCCACCATTAAAACATACACCATCTACTTAGCTCCACAGACAATAGAAATTACTTCGTTGCAGACCCACGGCAGGTCATCTTCCCCCTCCAGAAGGTGATCGTCACCGTACTGATCCAAAGACAGTCGCTATTATCTTGATGACACCGAGGCCTTTGATGCAGACTGATCACAGGTCTAGTTGTGAAGGGGAATGGAAGTAAAAGTCACCACAAGAGCAGGGAATGAAAGGCCACAAAATCTGACTCCTTGGTGATGGTGATCAGTGAGGATGGGGATGATGAACTTGAAGTTTAAGCCACAGAGCTTCATTCTACCCTGAGACAATATGATTGGGCTGCATTCTTACGTTTTGTTTTCTTTACATCGTGGCTTCGACTAGGCCCAAGAGACAGGCACCCGCAGTGTTTTGCAGGAAATGTGTACAATATGGCCAAGAACACATCTACATAAATCAGCGAAGCACAGGTGCTTGATTCTAGTCTACCCATTTGAGTTTACAGCGCTGCCAGCAATTCTCTTTCAGCAACTCTGTGAGGAACCTGGAACCTAAAAAACCTCAAATTTGAGATCTCTGTCTGCTCACTGCCTACAGTGCTAACCACCCCACCACAAACTTTGGCACGCTGATATTCCCATACTTGGGTCCACTAACAAACATCACAGAGTGTACCTGTCAAAACAGTTCAAAGCCTTGCTCACCTAGTATGTATGTCCAGACAGACAACAGTATGTCTTTGAACTGTTTGGGCTTCATATACTTGAGTATGATCACATTCTGTACGTTCCTCTCTCTATCTGCCACTGTGTAAAATGTACGAATTGTATGCATACAGAAAATAGTTCAGACTCCTGCAAATGCTGTTAGAGCTTCCTGATAATAAGCACTAACATGGAGTAACACCACCATTCATACTGACTGGCAAATTTCTAGTTTTGCAAGCGTCAAATTCTGGGAAATTTCTAGTGTTGGTAGCCTCAAATTCAAACTCCGAGTGACAACATGAGGAAAGACCATGCACAGGAAAGCTGCTTCAGTGCCAGAAATAACAAGAAAAGCAATGGTTCCGAACGGATGAAATCTTTTACTGAAGCACAAGACATGACCGTCTGAATTGTGGCTGAGCTAGAGGTTTATATTCATTGTAAGCAAAATTATTGCAACTTGCATTCCAGCATGCCGTCTAAGTAACCAGCCGATGCAGAAGAAAAACTGTTTACAAAAATCCAAAATACTGAAAGAAATCAAGCTTCCAGTGCCAATGACTAGCTTCCAGTGCCAATGACTAGCTTCCAGTGCCAATGACTAGGTTGGGTTTTGAAACGACAGGCTGGTAATTCAATTCATTTTTTTCTCCCCTTCCCTGGATAAGGTATTGTTGCAACAATACAGATAACTGTACCATTGTTGGCCTTCCCTGGATAAGGTATTGTTGCAACAATACAGATAACTGTACCATTGTTGGCCTTCCCTGGATAAGGTATTGTTGCAACAATACAGATAACTGTACCATTGTTGGCCTTCCCTGGATAAGGTATTGTTGCAACAATACAGATAACTGTACCATTGTTGGCCATTATTACCTTAACATTTTTTGCTAGCACCAGTTAGTCTTTTCACATGTGGCAATACTCATGAGCAGAACCTGATGTTACAGATACATATAATCGATGATAAAACTGCATAGGAGGTTACTCTGCACCTTACAGTCCTAAGGACCTTGTACAGTTCTAGTTGTAGGTCAAAGATAACAGCTAGCAATAACATGGGGGGGGGGGGGGGGGGGAGAGAGAAAAGGCAAACTGAAATCCCAGCTGGGTATGGAAGAATTCTTAATAATGGGGAAAAAGTAACAATAAATTCTTTCAACCTTTGCCATACGTTGTGGCACAGTCATAGTTTTCATACAATAACAACTCTTATTTTTTTAGCTACCTCCACAAGATTTGATGACTTTGTCAAGAAAGTATGGCCCCACATCTGTATCAAAAACTGCTTTAATCAATAAAGGAGTGCACAAGAAGGAAAACCACCTCCAGATTTAATTCCTTCAGTCAACGTATGGATTCCTGGAGACCCCCCTCAAACAGAAAGGCTTCATACCTTCAGTAAAACATGGGTCTCTGGAAACCCACAGTGTACAGTCACCGTGTACAGAGAGGCTTCATTCTTTTGAATCTTCAAAATTTTACGTAATACATCCCCCAATCATGAACAAATCAATCACAAGACAAAACTTGCCACATCTAACCTCTTAGGTCTTCTTCAGGCAAGATAAATAACACTCAGGAGAACGAAAAATGAAGAATGAGCAATCACTTATCTTGTCCAAACGGCGAAAGATGGGCGTTGAATGAAAACGAGGCCGTCAGGAAGGAGACGATGCGAGTTAAAGTAGTAATGACTTTAATGAATACAAAAGTGATATCAATAATAATAATGATGATGATAAAAATATTGTAAAAGTAATAAAAAGAGGATTACTACCACTTCTGGTTATGACAGTAGCAGTTGTAGTATAGAAGAAAGGAGAGGGGTTAGAGGATTGTTGAACAGCATGGTTGTCGTGGAACAGTGTTACTAGTTTTAGTGGCGATGATGATGGTGATGATAATGGTAATGATGGTAATATCAACAATAACACTGGTATTAAAGTTAATATCACTGTCCCACACATTTGGAAAGCGCAAATCATCAAAGTCCAATTGTGTTGACAACTGGACAGTATGTGCCACAGGAAAATGGGCGGACGGAAGTGTCAGTGGGTTAAAGTATGCATGCCGGCCCGTTCCTCTAGAGTGCGTTTCCACAAAAATGAGTGGTCTGTTTTGTCGTTGCTTTGTGTGTATTTGTTTGTTTTCGTAATTTCATGGTAACTGCGTGCAACATTAAAATTGTCAGAATGGACAATACTGGAGTTGTTGTGCAGTAGCTGCAGTGAATGTAGATTTAATGCGGGCTCAGTGGTACACTTAGCGTGAACTCCTGCTCTTTTGCCTTTTTTCCCTAATCCTAGGACAGGAGTCCCACTGGTGTTAGTTAAAAATATGTGTATTGGCATGTTGTCTTACAGTGTATGTAACAGGCTGTCTACGACCAGTTTTCAGGCACAAGAGTCAGCGAATCATCACTGATGGGTCACAGCACTCGATCTGGTGCAACATGGAAACGCTGCTGTCACTTCAGTTCAGTTACCTACCAAGAACTCTAGTAAACGTTTCTTCTCCCCCCAGCCCCCTTTAATAAATTCATAGTATTTTTCAGAAAAATGTGTGCAAAGAATATACTAAATTTGTAAGGTTTAACAGGTATGTAACATGATAGATGAACAATGAGCAAGGTCAACAACCAACCAAGCACACATACAGCTCCTCACCTATCAATCCATGAGCTCTCGATCGGACGGAGCAGAAGAATCACTGGAAACAACAGCCTCAGCCCCGTGACTTGAGATTCTGACCCGCATACACCAATGCCACAGCAACCAACGACATGATGAAGATGAAGGTGAGGATGACAATCGACATCTTGCTGCTCCCGACCTCTGTTGAGGGTGAAGGGGGATAGTAGTCATCCTCAACAGTTGAGGGTGAAGGGGGATAGTAGTCATCCTCATCTGGAACAGCATCCACCTTGCCCAGACTGTTCTGCTGTGAGCGAAGCAGAGTGTAGCTGGTCTTTGTAGCACTGCTGCGCTGCACTTTGCCGTAGTCACTCTGAACACTTTGACCTGAGGAGCAAAATACGCAAATAATAGACCATGGATTGATGATCTTGTACAAATGCATAAAGACGTATAAGATGCAGGTAAAGTTTGAAGTAAGGAGAACTAATAAAGAAAAATCATCTATGCATCTAATCATTTGCCATAGTGTTTTTCTGAAAGTTTAGGCCATAATAATACCGTTAATTTTAGATCTAGTTAATGGTCAAGTTTCTGGATGGTTTAAGACAGACCGCGGATGCAGACAAGGTGATCCGCTATCGCTATATTTATTCCTATTATGTGTTGAAATTCTAGCATTAATGATTCGGGAAAATGTAAACGTACGTGGAATAGTTATAGATACAGTCGAACATAAGCTTTCTCAGTATGTAGATGACACGGAATTTCTTTTAGCAGGCGACAAAAAATCATTTGAAACATGTATAAACGTACTGGAAATGTTTGGTCGTATATCGGGGTTATATATATGTTACAGTGAATTTACAAAACAAGGGAGTTTATAAAATCGCTAACATTTTTTTTAGTAAACTGGCGAAATTACTGTTTCACTCGGGGTTTTTGCCTGTTCTCTAATTTTTCAAGGAATTTTACAAAGTTACTGTTTTTTGGATGACGTTTCTCGACGATTTTACTGCAAAGTGTTAGAAATTACAATGTACAATACGAACACAGTCATTACTAAACCAATCATAACTATTAAAAGAATTCTCAGGAATAAGTTTAACTTCCCTATTGCGGTGTCACAACTCTTGTTTCCCGACGTTGTAGTAGTTATTGCTTCTGATGCTGGTCTTGTCATCGTATCCGTTGGCGTGGTCAAGATCGGAGTACCTTTAGTTGTGGTTAGCCTAACATCTGTCGTATCCGTCGGCCTTAGTTGTGGTTAGCCTAACATCTGTCGTATCCCTCGGCCTTAGTTGTGGGTAGCCTAACATCTGTCGTATCCCTCGGCCTTAGTTGTGGGTAGCCTAACATCTGTCGTATCCCTCGGCCTTAGTTGTGGTTAGCCTAACATCTGTCGTATCCGTCGGCCTAATATCTTTTGTTGTTGTGTGCGTCGGCTTAGTATCTTTTGCTGTTGTATCCCTCGGTTTAGTCATTTTTGTCGTTGTAGTATAAACATTTTTGGGTAAGAACAATTCCAAAGGACACGAGTTGCTACGTAAGCCATTTAAATCAAACGCAGGTTTATACTGGAGGGAAAGTAAGGAAAACTCCACAGGGAGAGAGGGTGTGTACTTGTTTCAAACTGTATGGCGAATTAGCAAGTTCAGGACAAAAATGGAAAGGCAAAGAAAAAACACAGAATGGCAAAGAAAAAACACAGAATGGCGTAAATTTCTGCAAGAAATGCAATGGAGAGGGGTTCTGATATATGATTTTATACATAGCACCCCCCCCCCCCCCCAAATAAAACAACAACTAACACCACCGTCCAACACAGTTGTAAAACTACACACATGAAGCATGTGAATTCACATACAGAAACTGATTCTATTACACAGAGAGACAGAGAGAGAGAGAGAGAGAGAGAGAGAGAGAGAGAGAGAGAGAGAGAGAGAGGAGAGAGAGAGAGAGAGAAAGCGATGAGGTAAAGGAATGGAGTGAGAGGGGAGAAAAGGGGGGGTGCGAAGGACGAGGGGGGGGGGGGTGGAAGATGGAAAGTGAGGTGATGGACGGGAAAAGGGGAGGAGGGGGGGGGGGGGACACCATAAAGCCATGAACCCGTGATGTCACTCCGTTCTGTCATTAACCTGGTGAAAAACATGCCAGTCCCCAGTGCTCCCCCCCCCCCCCCCCCTTGTTGCATGCATTTGACTGTGAGTGAACGTCGTCAACTTCGGGCTTGGTGTGTCATAACATGTCAGTCCTGTACTGACCGAACTGGTGGGAACACGATGAGTTTCACACAGCGTTCCTCAGTTCAGTACTGTCTGTCTAATTGCACGTCCGTCTGCTGGTCTGTCCAGTCCGTCTGCTGGTCTCTGTCAGTACAAGCCTGCGACGAAAACAACAGAACAGGCAAAGGAACATCAGAAGGGGCAAAACAGTTGCGCAAAAAAACATCAGAAAGGGCAACAGAGCTGGGATTTTGAGTAACATAAGAACATTGGTCGGTTCGGTAGTAGATCTTTTGCCTATTGTATCAACGGTTGTAACTTCTTTTTTGGGCGTGACGTATTCGGTTAAAACTGTAGTAGAAACCGTAGTAGCCTTGGTCTTTCTATTGGTTGCATTATAGTAATCCGAAAAGTTAATCTCCAATAGGTAGCTCCCGTCTTTGGCATGATGGGTATAATCCAGTCCCTGTACGTGACACTGGAATGTAACTCCGGCAGGATGGCCGACTCCAGAGTAACTTTGGTTGAGGATGAATCCATAGGTCGTGCTTTTTTATGACAAAACCTTCCCCTACTCTTTTTGGGGGATCGGAGAGTTTAAGGACTATCCAGGGCGCGCTTTCTTGGGGTTGATGGGTTTGATGTAGACGCCCTGGATTTTCCTAGCGTATGAACATTTGTTTGCACCGAAGTTACATCGACAACTGAATACTACCCGCTGGGTCTCCATCTGTACTTGCTGCTGAAATCGCAGTAGTATTTGGTAGGATCGGCTTTGGCTGTGGTACAATCAACGGTGGTAACCTCTTTGGCTGTGGCAGGATCTTCTCTGGCTGTGAGAGAATCAACGGTGGTAACTGCTTTGGCTGTGGCAGGATCTTCTCTGGCTGTGATAGAATCAACGGTGGTAACTGCTTTGGCTGTGGCAGGATCTTCTCTGGCTGTGATAGAATCAACGGTGGTAACTGCTTTGGCTGTGGCAGGATCTTCCTTGGCTGTAGCAGGACCTTCTCTGGCTGTGATAGAATCAACGGTAGTCGCCAGCAGGTGCTTCTCGACTTTTTCACGTCGGGAATTGTCCACTCCCTTTGTGCTACACTCAAACGTAACTCCGGGAGGATGGCTGGCTCCAGAGTAATTTCGGTTACGTGTGAATCTGTACGTACTGTTTCTGACATATCCTACTGGCGTCTCTGTTGTGTAACTGGACAGTTTAACGACTCTCCAGGGCGCGGCTTCCCGCGTGACGGGTTTGATATACAGTCCATGGATTCTCTTTGTGCAGGTTGGGCATTGGTTGGTACTGACTTTACATTCACAATTTAACATCACCCGCTGGGTCTCCGTGTGTACCTCGCCCCTAAAATCGCAGCCATCGACCGCTACGAAGAAAAATATAAACAGTAGAACCATTGTGCTCTGTTTTCCGTTCAGAACTCTCATCGTTTTACTGCTAAACGTTGCTACTTGCCACCGCTTTTTGAGCAGTTAACTGGGAAACAGGAAGGAAGGGGGGAAAAAGGGGGAAGCGAAAAAAAGGCGGGGGGGGGGGGGGGGGGGGGGGAGGAGAGAAATGTAAGATGAGAAAAAATCCAGGAGAGAGAATGATCTAGTCTTTCTTCGTCCTTCGCTCCTTCCCCTTAGAATCTTTTTTATGGAGACGTGGTATGGACGTTCCCTCTTTTTTAGAATCTTTTTCTTCTTCTTCTTCTTTTTCTAATGCAATGTCCCAAACAGCGTTATTAATGTCCGGTGAAATGCAATGTCCCAAACAGCATTATTAATGTCCGGTGAAATGCAATGTCCCAAACAGCGTTATTAATGTCCGGTGAAATGCAATGTCCCAAACAGCGTTATTAATGTCCGGTGAAATGCAATGTCCCAAACAGCGTTATTAATGTCCGGTGAAATGCAATGTCCCAAACAGCGTTATTAATGTCCGGTGAAATGCAATGTCCCAAACAGCGTTATTAATGTCCGGTGAAATGCAATGTCCCAAACAGCGGTTATTAATGTCCGCTTCCTCAGTCGGCGTAGTTTGTGGCAGGTCGACGTTCTTATGGAGTTTTTTGCCTTCTTCATGAGCTGCTTTTTCCTCCCTGGACTAAGAACCAGACTGAGAAAACTTTTATAACTTTCGGGGGGGGGGGGGGGGGGGGGGGAGACAAAAAACAAGCCAGGGAAAGAATCTAGAGAGAGAGGAAGAAAAAAGAAGGTATAAAAGTTTGGTTTGTGTGAAAGTCTTCCTGATCCTGGGAGTAAAATCATGTCCGGTTACGCCCCCCGGTACGTGCAAAGGCGAAATCAAGCCCCCGTTCTTGACCAGCACGATGCCCAGTACGCCCCCACTGTTGTCCGGTGCGCCCCCACTATTGTCCGGTACGCCCCCACTGTTGTCCGGTACGCCCCACTGTTGTCCGGTACGCGACTGACGATGACGACGACAGCGATGCTGAT
>CM065716.1:116153070-116163070 GCA_033310375.1 Conus canariensis
GAGTATCCTCCCCTTTGGAGATTGTCTCCTCCTTGGAGACTATAAGCTTGCTGAAGGCTGATTTTGAGAAGCATTTATTATTCCCCATTCACCCTCTCAAGCACATACTGTTAAGCAGAATTATCTACCACTGTAGATATGAATGCTTATCTCCCCCTATTTCTTCAATCTAAGACAAAAGAGCAAGCTCTGTTTATAATTGAATATATATATGTGATGGTGTGGAGGGGTAAGGGGTGTGCAGGTGAAGACAGGTAGATGGGCTTTGGGCTTCCTTCCTAGCCTCTTCAAAGGTGGATGCAGGACTGCAGTGCCGACGGCGACGTCCTCCACACGGCTGGCACTGCTGCTGTTGCCTCGCTTGAAACTCAGCTAGAGGCACTCACAGCTACAGTTGCCAGCTTGAGGCAGGAAATACAGCAGCCACCACCTGCACGGCCACCACTGCAGATCCGCAGCTGCATGGCAAATGCGCAGCACTCACGACGACGGCCCAGGCGGAGGCGACGGAAGTCTCCACCTATGAAAACCGGGGACAAACCCCAGTCCTCTGCCACTGTCAGCAGCCAGAATGCTGACAAGCGACATGGCTCAGCAGCACCCAGGCGACAGGCAGACTCCATTTTGCCTCAGCTGTCACCGGGAGAGCTGCACATACTTCAGCAGGAGGACCCATCCATTGGGCCAGTTCTCTCCTCCTGGCCAAAGAAGCCTGCAGCTGGCGAGAATAGGGAGCTACAGGCGCTCATTCAGCAGCATAGCCGACTCACCTGCCGACAGGGGGTGCTGTGGACCCTAAACTTGGGGCATGTGAGCAGCTTCTCCTTCCCGGATCGCTCCATCCCAAGGTTCTGTCATCGGCCCACAACCACCAGGGTCACCAGGGCTACCAGCATGCTGCAGAGATGCTGCGACCCCAGATCTACTGGCCCGGTATGTACCAGGATCTGGAGCAGCACCTGGCTGATTGCCGACCCTGCAGAAAGGTCAGCCAAACTGCCAGTGCCTCCACACCATCACAACTGGCTGCTGTCCCTTGGTTCCTGTGCATATCACCATCTGCCCGTCTTCACCTGCACACCCCTTACCCCTCCACACCATCACAACTGGCGCTGCGAGCAGGATCGGAGACAGAGGGACCAAGAAGACAGCCCAAGAAGACCGGACACCATGGCCAGCCAACTGCCCCTACCTCTGCACCCTCTGCATCAGCTTCCCAAGTTCATGGGTAACGAGAGCAGCAGGGAAGTGGACGACTTCATCCGGGAGGCCAGGCTTGCCCTACACCTGCAGCCCATGGATGACAGGACAGCCGCCCTCTGGCTGATTGTCGCCCTAGATGGCCGAGCTCGCCAGGAGGTGACCAGGCTGCCAGCGGCAGAGGTAGACTCCCCAGCCAAGATCTTTACCATCTTGGAGGAGAACTGGGGAGAGCAGCGTGATGTCGTCACCCTGGCCACAGCATTTTTCAACAGGCAGCAGGGCCAGGACGAGACCATCTGGGAGTATGACTCCCATCTCCAGTACCTCTGGCGGAAAGTCAACCAGGCCGGGGATGGACTGCTGCCAGCAACCATACTACGGGACGCCTTCACCCGTGGCCTACGACAAGCAGCACTCCGCAAGGATGTCCAGTATTTCGTCCAGAACCATCCTACCACCACCTTTGAAGAGGCAAGGAAGGAAGCCCAAAGGTGGATGCAGGACTGCAGTGCAGACGGTGACATCCTCCGCACAGCTGGCACTGCTGCTGTTGCCTCGCTTGAAACTCGGCTGGCGGCACTCACGGCCACAGTCGCCAGCTTGAGGCAGGAAATGCAGCAGCCACCACCTGCACATCCCTTACCCCTCCACACCATCACATTTAAATGCAAAGTTCTCCGCTTGGACAGCATTTTGGATAATGGAATTTATATGTATAAAAAGAGCGAGGTGCCAGCTTTTTATTGATTACAAAATTATTTCGCATTGATTAGTATTTTTCATCGAAATAAATGAAAATATGACGTAAGCTCGTTAAAAGTGGATTCATTCTCGGACTTTAATCACCAATAACTTTATACAGCCACAGAATTGTCAAATATGACTTATTGCATTTTATTCCTTGGGTTCTGAGGTTTTCATCTATATCGAGTATGTTTGGATACTTTGAACGGACGGCGAGCTAGACAACGCAGAAGCTGCGGCTGATAGCACAAATTTTGTCATTTGCCGTCTCGCGAGGCTCATTTTGCGCGCGGCGCTGCGTTGTCTTCTTTGCGGTCCGGTCAAGCTGTATATAAGTGGGAGCGCTGGGTGAGTGCGATCAGTGTTGCGGAGCAGTGTCGCCGAAGAGTGTAGCCTAGAGTGTTGCGGAGAGTGTTCGCTAGAGAGAGAGAGAGAGAGAGAGAGAGAGAGAGAGAGAGAGAGAGGAGAGAGAGAAGAGAGAGAGAGAGAGAGAGAGAGGAGAGGTGCTCGGTGCACTGAGTGCTGAGAGAGAGAGAGAGTTCCCAGGCAGTGTTCCTGGTTGAGCTCCTTGCCATGGGAGAGAAATAAAAGAAGAAAAACTCCACGTCGTCCTGTGTGTCTTCTTGACTGGCTGCTATCCCTTGGTTCCTGCACCTATCACCATCTGCCTGTCTTCACCTGCACACCCCTTACCCCTCCACACCATCATATATATATATATATATATATATATATATATATAAAACAAATATAAACAGTAAACAAGTGGGGTATTTTTTGCTCCCATAAGAAAACCTAACACAGAGTAACTTTTATTCAAGACTGGCACAGCCTTTTAAACTTGAATAAAGTCAGACAAATACATAGACGAACAATCTAATAGTGGGGGAAAAAAATAAGCTCAGGCCAACAACTGAACTGTCTTCATAGTAATGACTTGGCAAAGATTTGGACTTAAGGAGGGGGGGGAGGGGTTGAAGATGGAGAAACTGGGAACATGAAATTAAGAAAATATGTGACAGATGTGAAAACTCTTCACCAGCTGCATAAGGGAACCATCGCAATCCCTTTTGAAGGCAGATATATTTGTATTGCCTGCTCCGAGGCCTTTCGTCCGCTGGGTCGGAACTCATCAGGGAGACACGGCTGGTTGTGTCTGCGCTCCTGGCGTCAAATAGAGACACACCACAGTCCATAATACTGTGGTGTTCTCACCACCAAGGGTGCAAAAAAGAATCCAATAGCACCCCCAAAGCAGCTGGTGAAGAGTTTTCACATCCGTAACATATTTTCTTAATTTCATGTTCCCAGTTTCTCCAACTTCAAACCCCCCCTGCTCCCCCCCCTCCTTAAGTCCAAATCTTTGCCAAGTCATTACTATGAAGACAGTTCAGTTGTTGGCCTGCGCTTGTTCCCCCCCCCCCCCCCCCCCCCCACAACACTATTAGATTGTTCGTCTATGTATTTGTCTGACTTTATTTAAGTTTAAAAGGCTGTGCCAGTCTTGAATAAAAGTTACTCTGTGTTAGGTTTTCTTATTGGAGCAAAAAATACCCCACTTGTTTACTGTTTATCGTTTACTGTTCCCTGCCTCATTTCATTTCCGATTTTGTTTTGATTAAATTGAGGTTATTTGTATTTGTTTCTGTCTGTGTGTTTGTCTTTTGATCTCCCTTGCATCTTTGGGTGGATCCTCAGGCGTAGGCTCAAAGATTGTCCCCTACATTTTATACTATTTGCATAATGTCTTTAGTTTTTCAGCAACTTTTTTCCTTCCCACACTTTCGTTTGGTTTCATTTACTACTCTTCGCTGGCTGCTTTGGGGGTGCTATTGGATTCTTTTTTGCACCCTTGGTGGTGAGAAAACCACAGTATTATGGACTGTGGTGTGTCTCTATTTGACGCCAGGAGCGCAGACACAACCAGCCGTGTCTCCCTGATGAGTTCCGACCCAGCGGACGAAAGGCCTCGGAGCAGGCAATACAAATATACCTGCCTTCAAAAGGGATTGCGATGGTTCCCTTATGCAGCTGGTGAAGAGTTTTCACATCTTTCACATATTTTCTTAATTTCATGTTCCCAGTTTCTCCATCTTCAACCCCCCCCCCCCCCCCCCCCCCTTAAGTCCAAATCTTTGCCAAGTCATTACTATGAAGACAGTTCAGTTGTTGGCCTGCGCTTGTTTTTTTCCCCCACTATTAGATTGTTCGTCTATGTATTTGTCTGACTTTATTCAAGTTGAAAAGGCTGTGCCAGTCTTGAGTAAAAGTTACTCTGTGTTAGGTTTTCTTATGGGAGCAAAAAATACCCCACTTGTTTACTGTTTATCGTTTACTGTTCGCTGCCTCATTTCATTTCCGATTTTAAAACAAATATGTAAAATTTCATAATGCACTATGCTCGCATCATGTGCTCTCTCTCTCTCTCTCTCTCTCTCTCTCTCTCACGAAGAGAGGCTGTAAGTGTGTGTCTTAAAAATGTAGAGTGGTATTGTAGTTGCGTTTGGTGTATAGATTTCCTCTTTATGTACCGTTTATTTGGATTTTTTTAAATTCTATTTTCTAATGTGTTGTACTGTATGGACTTATTTGAATTAAAAGAAAAGAATAACTGCAAAAGAGAAGAAGAATCTCTTACACTAAATCTTAGAGAAAAAGAAAATCGATTTGGTGTAACATGACCGGTCTGCAAAGCGCATGGGCTTTCTCCCTTTCTGTGTCCATTATGAGCGGCGGAAACCTGTAGCTGTAACTCCTGACTGCAGTGGCTGAATCCGACCTGCCCCTGGGTGGTGGACACCGTGCCGCAGCCCCCTGACAGGCCACACACCCTGCAGGGCAATGGATGGTGTCTGTGTTGGAAGAAACTGTCCCCGCAGTGGGCAGTGATGCAACTCAAAATGTGACATTGCTGCAGTCTTCAGGAAACGTGTAACGTTACAATGTTCGGAAGCTGAAAACGTAACATTGCTGTATTTTCGAGAGCAGTCCATTAACACGGTAACAGTGCACTAAATTAAGAAAATGGCATTTTGTTTTCATTTTATGGGGAGAAACAGTAGATGTTTCTACTGTGCAAGTGGGCAACAAATGTTGAAGAGTTCAAACATATGGAAAGAAAATCCGCAATGAAGCCGGAATCTCCATGAAACGTGCAACAATGGTGACCATGTTCAAAGATTCCTCATGACCAACGTAAAGCGTGTTGCAATGTTTATCCACACGTGCCAAAGATGAAACGTTGCGCTGTGTCAGGGCCGTCCCCTGTCGTTGAGGTCACGAGCGTCCTGCAGCGTTCTGAAGGCTTTACCTCCCCTGGTGCCTGCACACGGCATTGTAAAGGACACATGGGCATGTGGGCAGAACTGGCATAAGTGCGTCTGTACATGTAACCACATTTGCATTTGAGTGCATGTGTACTTTTACACTTGGACATAAACAGATGCAAATGCGTACCGGCTGCGAACAATTGGGTGTACGGGCATACATGCCCTTTCCCTCTACACATACAGGGGGAGGGACAGAGAGAGATAGATAGAGAGAGAGAGAGTGAGAGAGAGAGAGAGATACACACACACACGCAGTCACACACGCATGCACGGATGCATGCACGCACGCACGCACGCAAACACACACACACACACACACACACACACACAACACACACACACACACACACACACACACACACACACACACACACACACACAACACACACACATGTCAAATGGGAGATAACAGCCTGAAATCTAATATGCAGACAGGACCACGACTTCAGAATGTGATTATTGAAACAGCCTCCAATCTTCTCTCCTTACCGGCTCTGAGCTTCCAAGTCCTGAAACTTCATCCCTGTTCCTAACCACCCACCATCCCCAAGGCATGGACATCTCTGTTGGCAGCCAAATACCAGGCCACGCGATTTGCCCCAGAGATTTCCGGGCAGGAATGTTGCACACAGTCAGGACAAAGCCCTCAGACAGATAAACCGTCAGTAAAGCCGCCAGATTGTAACGCCGTCAATGAGCCCTTGAAACTGTCAATCTTCAATGAAGCCGTCAGATTATCACAACGTCAAGGATACCATCAGAGTATAACGCCGTCAACAAAGCCGCCAGATTGTCACACCGTCAACAACACTTTCAACTTTTCTCAACCTAAGTAAATCCGCTGAATGGTGACACCATCAACAAAGCCATCAGATTCTCAGAACCTTAATGAAGTTGTCACACTACAATACAAAGCCGTCAGATTCTCAGAACCTTAATGAAGTTGTCACACTACAATACAAAGCCGTCAGATTCTCAGAACCTTAATGAAGTTGTCACACTACAATACAAAGCCGTCAGATTCTCAGAACCTTAATGAAGTTGTCACACTACAATACAAAGCCATCAGATTCTCAGAACCTTAATGAAGTTGTCACACTACAATACAAAGCCATCAGATTCTCAGAACCTTAATGAAGTTGTCACACTACAATGCTGTCAATAAAGCCTCACATTGTGTCACTGCTACTGGAGCCAACAGATCATGAAACCATCAATAGAGCCGTCAGATCGTCACACCATCCATAAACCCTTCAAATGATCAAAGCATCAATAACACTTTCATATTATCACCGAGTCGTTGAAGCCATCAGATTATCACGTCATCCGTTAATCCGCCAGACTGCTGCTCCATCAGTAAAGATGTCCAATTGTAACAACATAAAGAAAAGCCTTCAGATTATCAGATCATCAGTGAACCCTTCAGACTGCCATACCGTCAAAAAAGCGTTCCGGTCATGACACTATCAATGAAATGATTTATATTTTCACATCGTTTAGAAAGTCGTCAGATCGTCGCTCAATCAATAAAACCTCCGGATTGTTACACTGTTGAAACAGCCTCGTCACACTGTTAATAGAGGTTCCATATCATTACATTGTAAATAAAGTATCTAGACTGTAACACTGTTGAAAAAGCCTCGTCACACTGTGAATAGAGGTTCCATATCATAACATTGAAAATAAAGTATCTAGACTGTAACACTGTTGACAAAGGCTCTGGATTGTCATAGTGTGATCAAAGTGCCACCGGATTGTCACACATTTAAGGAAGAGTACAGACTGAGCGATGTTAATGAATGTTAGTGGAGACCGAATTGTGGCTAAGGGCAAGAATAGTACAGTCTTAAGCAGCAGATTGGGGAAGGGGGAGGCGAGGGGTCTGGAACAGACAGAGAGAGAGAGAGAGAGAGAGAGAGAGAGAGAGAGAGAGAGAGAGAGAGGTTGTGTGGTGTGTGTGTGTGTGTGTGTGTGTTGTGTGTGTGTGTGTGTGTGTGTATGTGTGTATGTCCGTGTGCGTGCTCGTGCGTGAGTGCGTGCGTTGTGTCGGTGGTGTGTGTGTGTGTGTGGGGCGTGCGTGCGTGGTGCGTGCGTGCGTGCGTGGCGTTGTCGTGTGTGTGTCGTGTGTGTGTGTGTGTGTGTGTGTGTGTGTGTGTGGTTGTGGTGTGTGTGTTGTGGTGTGGCTCGCGTGCCTCTCTGTCTCTGTCTCTGTCACTTTCGCTGTCGCTGTCGCTGTCGCTGTCTCTGTCTCTGTCTGTCTGTTTGTCTGTCGGTCTGACTGTCGTCTCTGTCTCTATCTCTCTCTCTCTCTTTCTCTCTCTTACACACACACACACACACACACACACACACACACACACACACACACACACACACACACACACACACACACACACACATCGTCTAATATCACGATTAGTGGAAAGAAGTTAAATGAATGACACACACACACACACACACACACACACACACACACACACACACACACACACACACACACACACACACACACACACATCGTCTAATATCACGATTAGTGGAAAGGCAAATCTTAAATAAATGTTAGCGAACCAGTGAATTTTCATTGTTTTATTCGTTAATGTCTCACCTGATGAAGACCTAAGAGGTCGAAACGCGTTGTGTTTCGTCTTGTGACTCGTTTGTCCACGTTCTCTGGGCGGTTCGCTAACATTTATTTAAGATTTGTTTAGATTTCCGCCTGCAGTCCTCTCGCTTTGCAACTAGTGGAAAGACGTTAAATGAATGACACACACACACACACACACACACACACACACACACACACACACACACACACACACACACACACATACACACACACACACACGCACACACACACACACACACACACACACACACACACACACACACACACACGCGCGCGTGCGCGCGCGCGCGCGCACTCACTCATTCACACACATGGCCTTATCAGTCATCATAGTGCAGTAGACAGGGAGACTGGTTTGATGGTCATCACTATAGTACTCATCATAGCAGAATAGTGTTCCTGTCTGGTTCACAGTGGTCAAGGAGACTGCTTTGGTGGTCATCACTATAGAACTCATAGCAGAATAGTGTTCCTGTCTGGTTCACAGTGGTCAAGGAGATTGGTTTGATGGTCATCACTATAGAACTCATCATAGCAGAATAGTGTTCCTGTCTGGTTCACAGTGGTCAGAGAGACTGGTTTGATGGTCATCACTATAGAACTCATCATAGCAGAATAGTGTTCCTGTCTGGTTCACAGAGACTGGTTTGATGGTCATCACTATAGGACTCATCATAGCAGAACAGTGTTCCTGTCTGGTTCACAGTGGTCAAAGAGACTGGTTTGATGGTCATCACTATAGAACTCATCATAGCAGAATAGTGTTCCTGTCTGGTTCACAGTGGTCAGAGAGACTGCTTTGATGGTCATCACTATAGAACTCATCATAGCAGAATAGTGTTCCTGTCTGGTTCACAGTGGCGAGGAAACTGGTTTGATGGTCATCACTATAGAACTCATCATAGCAGAATAGTGTTCCTGTCTGGTTCACAGTGGTCAGAGAGACTGGTTTGATGGTCATCACTATAGAACTCATCATAGCAGAATAGTGTTCCTGTCTGGTTCACAGTGGTGAGGAAACTGGTTTGATGGTCATCACCATAGAACTCATCATAGCAGAATAGTGTTCCTGTCTGGTTCACATCCACAGTGGAACGAGCACGCAAATGGCACAGAAAGCGTAATCAAAACGCCAGAACTGTTATAATTCTCGATCACCAACACCCCCCCCCCCCCCCCTCAAGCCCAACTCATACATAAATACATACATAACATCCATTACACTCTACCATACCCACAGACATTGCGGATTCCTATATCACTGATGATCACCATACAATCAGCATTTTCTTGTTCCTATTAAGGCAACAACAAGATGTTCGGCAGGTCCATTATCTGACTCTTGGGAAACTGATGGCAGCGTTTTGCCTGTGAACTTTACATCTGAATCTGACCTTACCTGACCTGAACATCAAAAAGGTTAGAGTCACTTTGATTTTCGTTTACAAAGTGAGGTGACTGCAGGCGGAAACTGAACGAACTTTAAAGAACAAATTACTGTTCCGCCAATCGAAAGAGACAAACAAATTTCAAGACAAAGCACGACGCGTTTCGACCTGTTTGGTCTTCTTCACGCAAGACAAAGAACACTTTAAGACAATGAAAACGGAGAAGGAACAATGACTTACCTTTTTTAAATTGGCTGCAAAATGAATGTGGAACAAAAAACGAGGGTCCTGGGAAAGAGACAATGCGAGTTAAGATAATAATGATAATGATAGTGATATAATGATAATGATAAAAAGAACAATAATAGAAAAAAAATAATGATAATGATAAAGAAAATAATGATAAAAATGATAATAATAATAATGATAATGATCATGATGATAATATTGATAACAACAATAATAATATCATTAATAATAATAATAATGATAATAACAACAACATCGATAATAATAATGATAATAATAATAACAATAATGATGATAATGATAATAATAATGATAATGATGATGATAATAATGATAATGATAATAATGATAATAATAATGATGATAATAATAATAATGATAATAACAACATCGATAATAATAATGATAATAATAATAATAACAACAATAATGATGATAATGATAATAATAATAATATC
>CM065716.1:116165570-116203070 GCA_033310375.1 Conus canariensis
CGCCGAACAACATGGACAAACAAATCACGAAACAAAACACGACGCGTTTCGACCTCCTAGGTCTTCTTCAGACAAGATAAACAACACTCAGGACAACGAAATTCAACTCCCATCCTGCGCCGAATTTGATAAAGAGTAGTGATTGCTCGTTCTTCATTTCCGTCGTCCTGATTATTCTTTATCTTGCCTGAAGAAGACCTAAGAGGCCGAAACGCGTCGTGTTTTTGTCTCGTAATTTGTTTGTCCGTGTTGTTTGGCGGAGTTATTCGAACCACTATTAAAGATTTGACATAGAAGAGCATGTCGTTTGTCATTTTGAAGGCAAGTCTGCCCAACCCAAGAGCATTAAACGATGGACAGAATTTGATCTGTAACGGTGTGAAGACTGGTGGCAGCCTTATGAAATCTGTCCAAAGGTGATGATTGTCATCACAGCTCACATATATCATGAAACTGATTCTACGTAATCATCCGTGTTTGCTTGTCTGAAAGCAGGGCATATTTCAACTTTACACAAGATCAATTGATGACTCTTGAGGAATTACCAACTCGAACTTAATGGAGTTGGTGTTTAGTTGCACTCATTACTTGGAAATGTTCATCTCAATATTGACAAGATTATGCGACACTGTTGTATTTCCTATCTTGAGAGCAAACTAATCACAAAAAGTGACTATGCTACACTGTTATATTTCCTATCGTTTCACAAATAGGAGTACAAATAACACACAGATAGTAAGCATGGTGTGCCGTTAAATTCCATATTTTTTTTTCATTGGTAAGAGAACAAAGTTTGAAAAAAAAGTAATTAAAAAACCCGCATGAATACATTCATGACTTCCCACACACAATTAGCTACCCACAACATTCACACAACACACACACACACACACACACACACACACACACACACACACACACACACACACACACACACACACACTCCACTACACCACTACACTATAGTACTTAGCGCTGTAGAGCACCGTAATGTACTGAACGGCACTGCACGGCACGACATCACTCAATAAATACAACACGACACATTTCGATTATACAGCACAACACTGCCCTGCCGAAGAAGGAAAAAAAGTGTGTGTGTGTGCGTGCGTGCGTGCGTGCGTGCGTGCGTGCGTGCGTGCGTGCGTGGTGTGTGTGTGTGTGTGTGTGTGTGTGTGTGTGTGTGTGTGTGTGTGTGTGGTGTGTGTGTGTGTTGTTGTGCAGGGAAGGCAGTGATGTCCTTATCTGAAATAAATGGTTTTGGGAGGACTGCCTGTGGTAATGATGATAACTTAATGACAGTCATTTAGCTGAGGCCCACACACCACCCTGTGTTTACTTAATTTCCTTGTAGCGGCAGTCCTTCCGCATCTGACCATAATCTTCTTCTTTTCTTTCACCAGTTTGTGTCATCTGTCGCTCTGTTTCCAAGCATCTCTCTCTCTCTCTCTCTCTCTCTCTCTCCCTCCCTCCCCTGTCCCTCCCTCCCTCCCTCCCTCTCTCCCTCCCTCCCTCCCTCCCTCTCTCTCTCTCTCCTCTCTCTCTCTCTCTCTCTCTCTCTCTCTCTCTCAGAGACTAGGCTGCCAGGAAAAAGTCTTATGATACGACCAGCTGCTGAATATTCTGGAATCTCTGTTGACAAATGACTGCAGCAGCCACTTGCAGGCCGTCAGACTGGCCTAGGGAGCATTTGGAATTGCGTGTACCTCCATTCAACCATTCACTTGTCGTGTTTCGTTTGACAGGTGGTAACCCGCACAGAAACTGACGATGACAGATGTCTTTGTGGGAAGTGTGTGCGTTACAGAGATGGGAGGGGATGACACAGAAGGTAACTTTCTGTCAGCACTTCAGTGTCAACAAGTTGCTTTAACTGCGTGGTAGGTAGAACAACAGATATTACAGGAACAGATGATAGTTTTGTCCACTCATCAGAAATACCATACACTACACTACACCTACCACTACACACACTACACCACACCACACACACACCACACACAACACTACACACCCACACACAACCCCCACCTACACTACACTACACTACACCACGCTACGCCACGCGACACCACACACACTACACACACCACACTACACTACACTACACTACCCACGCCACGCCACGCCACGCTACACTACACTAACTACACTACACTACCTACACACACCACACACTACATACACTACACTACACTACACTACACTACACCACGCCACGCCACGCCACGCTCACTACACTACCTACACTACACTACACTACACTCACACTACTACACTACACTACACTACACTGCACTATCACTACACTACACACTACACTACACTCACTCACACTGCAACTCACTCACTCACTACACTCTACACTACACTACACTACACTACCACTCACCACTCACTACACTGCACTGCACTCACTCACACTACACTACACTCACTCACTCACTGCACTCCACTCACTCCACTCACACTACACTACTCTACACTACACTATACTAGCATAATACACTGCACTGCACTGCACTGCACTACACTGCACTACACTACACTACACTACACTACACTACACTACACTATGCACTGCACTGCACTGCACTGCACTACACTACACTACAACAGTACAGTACAGTAATCAGACTACACTACACTACAACACTACACATACACTACAGTACACTACACTACACTACACTACACTACATTACATTTCACTAGACTACACTGTGCTGCACTCACTACACTGCACTACACTACACGGCACTGCACTACACTACAGGGCACTACACAACTTACATTACACCACACACTATACTGCACTGCACTACACTACACTGCACTGCACTACACTGCACTGCACTGCACTGCACTAGCTCTGCACTACACTACACTACACTGTAGTATGCTACACATACACTACATTACAGCTACACTACACTACACTACACTACACTACACTACACTACACTGCACTACACTACACTGCACTGACTCACTGCACTACACCACACCACACTACACTACACTGCACTGATACTAACACTACACTACATTGCACTGCACTGCACTGACTACACTACACTACCTACACTAACTACACTACACTACACTACACTGTAGTATGCTACACTACACTACACTACACTACAGTACACTACATTACACTGCACTACACTGTATATGCTATGTACACTACACTACACATACACTACACTACACTACGCTCACCTACACTACACTACACTACCCCCTGTAATCTACACTCACTAACACTACACTACACTACTACACAGCACTGCACTGCACTACCCCATCACACTACACTACACTACACTCCTGATACACTACAACTTCATACTACACTACACTACACTACACGCACTACACTACACTACACTCACTACACTACACTACACTGTTTGCACAGCACTACACCACCACACTACACTACATGCACTGTACTACACACATACACGACCAACATTACACTACACTGCACTGCACAGCCTTGGACTACACTAACTACACTACACTACAAACTGTACTGTTCTGCACAGCACTACACCACACCACACTACACTACACTGCACTGTACTACACTACACTACACTGTACTACATTACACTACACTGCACTGCACAGCCTTGGACTACACTACACTACACTACACTACAGTACACTACACTACACTACACTGTAGTATGCTACACTACACTACACTGCACTACAATACGCTACACTACACCACACTACATACACTACACTGACTACACTATTACACTACACACTGTAACTACATTACATCTACTACTGCACTGCCAGCATACCTATGACTATACTACACTACAACTACACTACATACACTACACTACACTACACTGTAATGCATACACTACACTACACTGCACTACATATTTAGCGCTACACACACACTACACACTACATACTACACACTACACTGCACTACACTACACTACACACACCTACACTACACTACACTCACTACACTACACTACACTACACTGCGCTGCATTACACTGCACCTGCGCTGCAAATACTCATACACTACACTACACTATAACTTTACACTACACTAACTACACTACATACATTACTACACTACACTACACTACAACACTACACATTACACTACATACACTACACTATCACTACACACTGACACTGCATACACATTCATGCCTGCACGAGTCACACACTAACACCACACAACACACACATACAACATAACCATCTACAATACCCTAATCTGATACCTGCACTACACTACACTACACCACCACTCACACACTACACTACACTACACTACTACACACTTCACTAGCACTGCGCTGCTGCATACACTACACGACTCACTACACTAATACCTACTGCGTCGCTACATACACTACACTACACTACACTACACTACACTACACTACACTACACACTGTGCTGCATACACTACAACACTACACTACATTACAACTACTTACACTGCACTGTCCTGCATACTACTACACTACACTACACTACTCATCACTACTACCTACACTACACTGAGCTGCATTAAGTACACCACACTACTACACTACCATATCACTACTACTACACAATCACTTACACTACACTATCACTGCACTTACACCTAACACTACACTAATAAAACGACCACTGCATACAGTTAATTCGACAACCACAGGACACACTCATCACAACACACGCATGACCACTACAGTAGACGTACATAGCTACATACACCCACTATATTCAGATGCACTGCACTGCCTACATACGGTATACACTACCACTCACGGCATACACTCACTACTAATCACTACTCTACACTACTCTACACTACGCTCACTACTCTGACACTACGCTACGCTACACTGCATGCACTGCACACTACACTACACGCACTGCATACACTACACTACACTACACTACACTAAGCACTAAAACACTACACTACACAACTACTACACATACACTACACTACACTACACTACACTACTAACTAGCACTGCACTAACTACACTCTAATGCACTACACTACATCTACACTATACTACACTACACTGCACTGCACTACACTACACTGCACTGCACACTGCACTACACTACACTACACCTGCAACCACTGCACTGCATACTACTACTACTAACACACTACACTACACTACATTACAGCTACACTACACTCACTACACTACACTACACTGCACTGCACTACACTACACTACTCACATTGCACTGCACTACACTACATCACTACACGCACTGCACTGCACACTACATACACTACACTACACTACACTACACTATATACACTACACTACATTTCTGCATGCACTACACTACACTACACTACACTACACTACACTACATACAGTGCACTGCACTACACTGCACTACACTACACTACATACACTACTCTAACTACAGTACACTACACTACGCTACACTACACCCACACTACACTACACTACACCACACACATTACACTACACTGACTGCACTACATCCCACACTGCGCTACACTACACTGCACTGCACTGCACTGCACTGCACTACACTGCACTGCACTGCATATGCACTGCACTGCACTACACTACCTACACTACACTACACTAAACTACACTCAGACACTAAGCTACACTACACTGCACTGTGCTGGACTACACACACTACACTACACTCATACACTACACAACTACTACATACACTACACTTATATGCACTACACTACACTACCTCACACAACGCTACACTAAACCACACTACATACACTACACTGCCACCTGCACTACACTACACTACACTACACTCACTACACTACACTGCAGCACTGCATACACTGCACTGCCTGCACTACACTACACTACACTATACTACACTACACTACACTACACTACATACACTACTACACTACACTACACTGCACTACACTACACTACACTGCTCTACTATTCTGCGCTGCAGTACACTACACTACACTACACTACACTACACTACAATACACTACACTGCACTCACTGCACTACACTACACTACACACACCACACATTACACTACACTGACACTACACCACACTACACTCCACTGCACTGCTACACTACACTACACTCACATTACACTACACTTGCGCTGCATACACTACACTACACTACACTACACTACACTACACTACACTACACTACACTACACTGTGCTGCATACACTACACTACACTACACTACACTACACTACACTACACTACACTACACTACACTGTGCTGCATACACTACACTACACTACACTACACTACACTACACTGCACTAAACTACACTGCACTACACTGCACTGAGCTGCATTACACCACACTACACTACACTACACTACACTACACTACACTACACTACACTGCACTACACTACACTACACTATAAACGCCCTGCACGTTAATGTCCGACACGACAGGACACCACACAACACACGCCATGACACAACAGTAGACGTCTATGCTACAATACCCTATATTGCAGTGCCGTGCACGCTACACTACGGTACGCTACACCACGGCACACTACACTAAACTACACTACACTACACTACGCTGCACTACTCTGCACTACGCTACGCTACGCTGCACTGCACTACACTACACCGCACTGCACTACACTACACTACACTACACTGCACTACACTACACTACACTACACTACACTACACTACACTACACTACACTACACTACACAGCACTGCACTATACTACACTACAATGCACTACACTACATTACACTATACTACTCTACACTGCACTGCACTACACTACACTGCACTGCACTGCACTACACTACACTACACTGCACTGCACTGCACTACACTACTCTACACTACACTACACTACATTAAGCTACACTACACTTCACTACACTACACTCCACTGCACTGCACTACACTACACTACTCCACATTGCACTGCACTATACTACACTACACCGCACTGCACTGCACTACATTACACTACACTACACTACACTACACTATATTACACTACACTACATTGCACTGCACTGCACTACACTACACTACACTACACTACACTACACTACACTACAGTGCACTGCACTACACTGCACTGCACTACACTACAGTACACTACTCTAAACTACAGTACACTACACTACGCTACACTACACCCCACACTACACTACACTACACCACACTACATTACACTACACTGCACTGCACTACATCACACTGCGCTACACTACACTGCACTGCACTGCACTGCACTGCACTACACTGCACTGCACTGCAATGCACTGCACTGCACTACACTACTCTACACTACACTACACTAAACTACACTACAGAACACTAAGCTACACTACACTGCACTGTGCTGGACTACACTACACTACACTACACTACACTACACTACACTACACTACACTACACTACACTACACTGTAGTATGCTACACTACACTACACTGCACTACAATACGCTACACTACACCACACTACATACACTACACTGCACTGCACTACACTACACTACACTACACTACACTACACTACACTGCGCTGCATACACTGCACTGCTCTGCACTACACTACACTACACTATACTACACTACACTACACTACACTACATTACACTACACTACACTACACTGCACTACACTACACTACACTGCGCTGCATACACTATTCTGCGCTGCAGTACTCTACACTACACTACACTACACTACACTACAATACACTACACTGCACTACACTGCACTACACTACACTACACCACACCACACTACACTACACTGCACTACACCACACTACACTACACTGCGCTGCATACACTACACTACACTACACTACACTACACTGCGCTGCATACACTACACTACACTACACTACACTACACTACACTACACTACACTACACTACACTGTGCTGCATACACTACACTACACTACACTACACTACACTACACTACACTACACTACACTACACTGTGCTGCATACACTACACTACACTACACTACACTACACTACACTGCACTAAACTACACTGCACTACACTGCACTGAGCTGCATTACACCACACTACACTACACTACACTACACTACACTACACTACACTACACTGCACTACACTACACTACACTATAAACGCCCTGCACGTTAATGTCCGACACGACAGGACACCACACAACACACGCCATGACACAACAGTAGACGTCTATGCTACAATACCCTATATTGCAGTGCCGTGCACGCTACACTACGGTACGCTACACCACGGCACACTACACTAAACTACACTACACTACACTACGCTGCACTACTCTGCACTACGCTACGCTACGCTGCACTGCACTACACTACACCGCACTGCACTACACTACACTACACTACACTGCACTACACTACACTACACTACACTACACTACACTACACACTACACTACACAGCACTGCACTATACTACACTACAATGCACTACACTACATTACACTATACTACTCTACACTGCACTGCACTACACTACACTACACTGCACTGCACTACACTACACTACACTGCACTGCACTGCACTACACTACTCTACACTACACTACACTACATTAAGCTACACTACACTTCACTACACTACACTCCACTGCACTGCACTACACTACACTACTCCACATTGCACTGCACTATACTACACTACACCGCACTGCACTGCACTACATTACACTACACTACACTATATTACACTACACTACATTGCACTGCACTACACTACACTACACTACACTACACTACACTACACTACAGTGCACTGCACTACACTGCACTGCACTACACTACAGTACACTACTCTAAACTACAGTACACTACACTACGCTACACTACACCCCACACTACACTACACTACACCACACTACATTACACTACACTGCACTGCACTACATCACACTGCGCTACACTACACTGCACTGCACTGCACTGCACTGCACTACACTGCACTGCACTGCAATGCACTGCACTGCACTACACTACTCTACACTACACTACACTAAACTACACTACAGAACACTAAGCTACACTACACTGCACTGTGCTGGACTACACTACACTACACTACACTACACTACACTACACTACACTGTAGTATGCTACAGTACACTGCACTGCATTGCACTACACCACACCATACTACACTACACTGCACTGCACTACACTACACTACACTACACTGCACTGCACTGGACAACACTACACTACACTACACTACACTACACTACACTACACTACACTACATTGCACTGCACTGCACTACACTACACCACACCACACTACACTACACTGCACTGCACTACACTACACTGCACTGCACTGCACTGGACTACACTACACTACACTACACTGTAGTATGCTACACTACACTATTCTACACTACACTACATACACTGCACTGCACTGCACTACACCACACCACACTACACTACACTGCACTGCACAGCACTGGACTACACTAGACTACACTACACTGTAGTATGCTACACTACACTTCACTGCACTACCCTACACTACACTACACCACACTATATACACTGCACTGCACTGCACTGCATTACACTACACTACACTACACTACACTACACTACACTGCACTGCACTGCACTGCACTGCTCTACACCACACCACACTACACTACACTACACTGCACTGCACAGCACTGGACTACACTGCACTGCACAGCACTACACTACACTACAATACACTACACTACACTACACTACACTACACTACACTACACTGTAGTATGCTACACTACACTACACTACACTACACTACACTACACTGCACTGCACTGCACTTGACTGCACTGCACTGCGCTACACTACACTACACTACACTACACTACACTACACTACACTACACTGCACTGCACTACACTGCACTACACCACACTACATTACACTGTGCTACACTACACTGCGCTGCATACACTACACTACACTACACTACACTACACTGCGCTGCACTACACTGCACTACAGTACACTACACTACACTACACTACACTACACTACACCATAAATGCTCTGCACTTCACTGTCCGACACGACAGGACACCACACAACACACGCCATGACACAACAGTGGACGTATATGCTACAATACGAGTACACTATAGTGCAGTGCCGTGCACTCTACAGTTCCGTACGCTACACCACGGCACACTGCACTACACTACACTGCACTACGTTGCGCTGTACTACACTACACTACACTACACTACACTACACTACACTACACTACACTACACTATAAATGCCCTGCACGTTACTGTCCGACACGACAGGACACCACACAACACACGCCATGACACAACAGTGGACGTCTATGCTACAATACACTATAGTGCAGTGCCGTGCACAAGAAGAGGGGAGGTGGAGGGGAGGGAGTGGGGATACTGAAAAAATGCGGGGATGGGGGTTAGGGTGAGCTTGGGGTTCTAGTCTGAAATATTCTCAGCTGGGAGGACTGGCTGTGGTGATGATGATAACCTAATGGCGGTGATGAAGGACTGGCTGTGGTGATGATGATAACCTAATGGCGGTGATGAAGGACTGGCTGTGGTGATGATGATAACCTAATGGCGGTGATGAAGGACTGGCTGTGGTGATGATGATAACGTAATTGCAGTGATGAAGGACTGGCTGTGGTGATGATGATAACCTAATGGCGGTGATGGACTGGCTGTGGTGATGATGATAACGTAATGGTGGTGATGAAGGACTGGCTGTGGTGATGATGATAACGTAATGGCGGTGATGAAGGACTGGCTGTGGTGATGATGATAGCCTAATGGCGGTGATGAAGGACTGGCTGTGGTGATGATGATGATAACCTAATGTCAGTGATGAAGGACTGTGCATGGTGATGATGATAACCTAATGTAGGTGAGGGACTGGCTGTGGTGATGATGATATCCTAACGTCGTTGATGAAGGACTGGCTGTGGTGACGATGATAACCTAATGGCGGTGATGGAGTCGGCTGAGACCCACACACCACCCTGTGTTTACTTCATTTCCTTGTGGCGGCAGTCCTCCCCATCTCACCATAATCATCTTCTTTGGCCACTAGTCTGCCGGCCCTGTCGCCCTGTTTCCAAGCATTTCTATGTGTTTGTTTGTCTGTTTGACTGACTGTCTGTGTTTGTTCTGTCTGACTGACTGACTGTCTGTCTGTTTGACTGTCTGTCCGTCTGTCTGTCTCTGTTTTTGTCTGTCTGTCTCTCTTTTTTCTCTGTCTTTGTCTTCTCTATCTCTCAGTCTCTCTGTTTTTGTCTTTCTCTGCCTCTCTCTTTTCTGTCTGCCTCTGTCTATCTGTCTGTATCTCTGTCTGTCTCTCAGTCTCTGTTTGTGTGTCTGTGTGTTTGTCCATCTCTCTCTCTCTCTCTCTCTCTCTCTCTCTCTCTCTCTCTCAGTAATTTTCGCATACCACGTTGCCAGGATAAAAAGCTTATGAACCAGTTGCTGAATATCATACGATCTTTCTCAGCAAATTAATACAGCAGCCCGCTTGCAGGGTTCTTGACTGAGGCAGGAAGCATGTGATGTTGTGTAGTCCTTCATTCAACATTCACGGTAGAAAAAAAAAATCCAAAGGAGTTGTCGAGCTTTTTTTTTTTATCCCCTCCCCCACCTGCTTTCCCCTGTAATATAAACTCACGAGCACACGATAACCTTTAGCAGGAAGTGTCTGTCACAAGTTGCCAGACATGGCAAAGGTAATGAGGCACACGATAACCTTTAGCAGGAATGTCTGTCACAAGTTGCCAGACATGGAAAGGTGATGAGGCACATGATAACCTTTAGCAGGAAGTGTTTGTCACAAGTTGCCAGAGATGGCAAAGGTAATGAGGCACAGGATAACCGTTAGCAGGAAGTGTCTGTCACAAGTTGCCAGAGATGGCAAAGGTAATGAGGCACAGGATAACCTTTAGCAGGAAGTGTCTGTCACAAGTTGCCAGAGATGGCAAAGGTAATGAGGCACACGATAACCTTTAGCAGGAAGTGTCTGTCACAAGTTGCCAGAGATGGCAAAGGTAATGAGGCACACGATAACCTTTAGCAGGAAGTGTCTGTCACAAGTTGCCAGAGATGGCAAAGGTAATGAGGCACACGATAACCTTTAGCAGGAAGTGTCTGTCACAAGTTGCCAGAGATGGCAAAGGTAATGAGGCACACGATAACCTTTAGCAGGAAGTGTCTGTCACAAGTTGCCAGAGATGGCAAAGGTAATGAGGCACACGATAACCTTTAGCAGGAAGTGTCTGTCACAAGTTGCCAGAGATGGCAAAGGTAATGAGGCACACGGGACAACTTGAGTACAGGAGTTTGAGTGTCATCAAAGGGGCGTCACTGCGCGCTGACTAGGCCAGAAACAGTACAGGAACAAATGGAAAAGGTCTTCTTCCACCCTAACCTCAACTTTCACCTTTAGAAACTTCACCGCCACCCCCACCCCACCTCCACCTTTAGAAACTCTGTTCATCCCCACCCTAACCCCAACTTTCACCTTTAGAAACTCTTTTCTACCACCTTTGCCAAGTCTGTGATAGAATCTTCCACCTTTAGAAACTCTTTTCTTCCAACTCCGCCAAGTCTGTGATAGAATAATGTAAGTTCTGCTGTGCATCACATTGCAGATACACTAGCTCCAATGACAGTCTCTCGTCTCTAAGACAGTGTGCACGTGCGGCAGATAGTTACCCACTGTCAGTGACAGCTCATCACAGTGACCTCACTGCCCATGCACACAGACATGTACACCGCCTCGGCTTTCCGAAACAGAGAACAGAGATGGATGACCATTATCAATCAGGTTGTGGTTTCACCCAATTATTCTTGTGTCTTTCTCTGTCTCTTATCATGGTAACACAAAAGCCACAGGACCGAGTTTGCTGACAATCATTAGAATGAAGACATGTGGTCTGAGACAGAACGCTGTGAATTGTGTTCTGCATCCTTGGTGTAGAGGCGGAACAGTGGGTGATTCAGAGTCGTTTAACAAAATAATTACATAATGTCCACCAAACCAGAACACTGGTGACAAGGTGTTTTGTTTCAGCGAATTGTTCATTGACTATTTCATGTACTGTCCCATGTTGCGTGCATTTTAACTGTTGCACCTGGTCTTAATTTCTTGTCTCACTTGGAATGACATTTGGCGCATGGCCCCTCTCAGGATCAGCTTCATTCTCAGATCTGCATATGACCTTCTGCCCTCAAATGCAAACCTGGTGAAGTGGGGGAAAACAGACGATCCTGCATGCCCCCTCTGCCATGAAAAACAAACAGTGGAGCATGTCCTAAGCTCATGTAAAGTAGCCCTGGCTCAAGGAAGGTACACATGGAGGCACAACCAAGTGCTCAAAGAGATTGTACAAGTAGTCTGGGCTAGTACCAACACCACAAAAGGGAAAATCAGGACTCCAAAAGCACCCGCAACATTCTTCACGGCAGGAGGCAGCAAATCATGGCCAAGAACAACAGTGCCACTCGAAACATGCAGGCAGAGCCTGCTGGACGGGGCAGATGACTGGGAGTGCACTGCAGACCTCCCAGAATGGAAGAGTCACCCAGAGATCATCAGCAAGAGTGGCATGAGACCAGACATAGTAGTCCACTCTAAGTCAACCAAGCAGCTGATCATGATCGAGCTCACGGTGCCATATGAGAACAGAATGGAGGCAGCTCAAATCTACAAGACTGAAAAGTATGCTGATCTGGCAAACAGCCTGAGGAGAGAAGGCTATCAGGTCAAAGTCCTCACTGCAGAAATTGGAGCTAGAGGGTTTGTAGGAACGTCTGCATACAGCCTCATGAAACAGCTCTCAGTTGCAGGGAGGGAAAAAACCAGAGCCCTGAAAGCAATGGCAGAAGCGGCAGAGAGGTGTTCAAGCTGGATCTGGTCAAGGAGGAACAAAAGTGAACTTCATAAGGCTTAATTTCCCTACAAATATCAGGTGTCCCCGTGGCTCAGTGGTTAAAGCGCGAGTCATTAAGTGGAAAATGAGCATGTCCAGAGGGTCATGGGTTCGAATCCCAGCCATGGCTCGTCCCAAGATGGGAAAAAAAGGGGCAGCAGAGGGACATCCGGAGTCATGAACCGGGTGTGGCCCAACCCCCCTAGAGTGTCAGGAGATAAGGGCCGAAACACTGGCTTGAAGGGGCTTCTCTTCTGAGGACTCTCTGCTGCCACGCTCTCCACGAGTTTCTTTCTACTGATGCATGGGTAAACCATTGACTTCCGGGAATAGGCCGGAGGACGTCCGGGAAAGACCGGAGGACACTGGGAAAGACCAGAACCAGGGGCTCTGTGGGCTGGCTCCCCACTTTGCCTTAAACATGTGGCTACTAAGAATAAAAGGAAAAGATGCTCCCAGGATTCACCGAAAGGGGGAGAGAATGATGAATCCATCGGTGCTCAACCAATCATGACTGCAAATCCCAAACGGACTATGAACATGGACCAAATGGAATATCCATGTGTCTGTGGAAAGCGTTTCGCTACCACCCGTGGCATGAAGATCCACAGAACAAAGATGGGATGTGTGAAGACTCATCTGAATGAGCAGCAGCGCACTGCATCAGCAGATAAGACGTCGGAAGACCAAGGCCAGGATTTAAACCACAGTGCCAAGGACATCCACGCTGTTGGTTCGGATGAGGAATTTGCACAGGCCCTCGATGCCAGGCGCCTGAAACTCAACCTGCCACGAGCAAACGAAACTGAAGATTGGGAAAAACTGGATGCAAAAATCGTCCAAAGACGCGATGAACTGATAGGGAAAAGCACCCTGGAACACAAACTAGCCACATATGGGGACATTGTGTATGCCACATGTAGAGACGCCTATGGAGCAAAACTACCCAAAGAGAAAACACCTCCAAAGAAATCCAGACGCCAAGAAAAGATGGACAAGATCAGGGTCCAAAAGAAAAACCTCAAGATGCAAATGAAGACCGCACTGCCAGCTGAAAAACAAGGCTTGGAAAAAACTGTGGAAAGACCTGAAAGAAAAACACAGCGCCCTCAGCAAAGCGGAATCTGCGAGGAAGAGGAAGAGCAAAAAGAAGAAGACACAAGAGCGCTTCTTCAGAGACCCCTTCCAGTTTGCCAGAACACTGTTTGAGCAGCCAAAATCTGGGACCCTAAGTGTGGACAAAGGAGTTCTTGAGCAGCATCTGAGGAAAACATACTCTGACCCACAGAGCAAAGCACCACTCGACATTCAAGGTCTGGTGTGGCCATCCAACCCTGAGGAACAGTTCAATGGCAAGCCTCCAACGTTGGCGGAAATCAAGAAGGTGGTCGACAAAGCCAGAGCCAAATCATCACCAGGGCCAAACGGAATACCTTACCAGCTTTACAAGAAATGTCCCAAGGTGCTGGAGTGGCTCCACAGGCTGCTGCGATCGGCTTGGAGAAACCAGAAGATCAGCGGCCAGTGGATGACGGCAGATGGTGTGTACATCCCAAAGAGCAAAACTCAAGTGACATCAGCCAGTTCAGGCCAATATCGCTACTGAACGTCGAAGGAAAAATCTTCTTCTCTGTCATGGCAGCAAGGCTGACCAAGTACCTGATGGAAAACAAGTACTTGGATGTGTCAGTCCAGAAAGGTGGCATCCCAGGCGTGGCTGGCTGTGTAGAACACGCCACAATGATCTGGGACGCAATCCAAAAAGCAAAAACAGAAAAGAGAGACCTGGACGTAGTGTGGCTTGATCTGGCAAACGCATATGGATCTGTGCCCCATGAGATGATACAGTTGGCTCTTGAGATGTACCATGTGCCAAAGAACATCCGCGACATGCTCAAGAAGTACTTCATTGGCTTCTCAATGCGGTTCTCTACCAAGGAGTACACAACTGACTGGATTAACTTGGAAGTGGGTATTGCAATGGGCTGTGCAATTTCCCCAATACTGTTCGTGCTGGCAATGGAACTCATCTTGAAAGCAGCAACAAACAACGCGAGACAAACAGACCTTGGCGATGGATACAAGATGCCTCCTCTCAAGGCCTTCATGGATGACACTACAGTGATTTCATCCAGAGAAGACGAGACACGTCATGTGCTGGAGAGGCTGGACGACATAGTTGCCTCATCCAGAATGAAGTTCAAGCCAAAGAAATCACGGAGTCTCTCACTGAGGAAAGGAAAAGTGGCCGGATCTGTGGTCTTCAGTGTTGCCAACCAGGCCATTCCAACAGTCACAGAAGAACCAGTCAAGAGCCTTGGAAGATGGTATGATGATACGCTGAAAGACACACAAAGAGCAAAAGAAACCAAGCAGATGGCGGAGGAAGGCTTGGAGACCATTGACCAGTGTGGGCTCCCTGGCAAGTACAAGGTCTGGTGTCTGCAGTTCATGCTGATACCAAAGCTGCTATGGCCTCTGATGATATACGACATCTGCACCAGCATAGTGGAGGCAATGGAAGCCAAAATCAACAAGTTCACAAGGAAATGGCTTGGTGTCCCACCCTGTCTGACTGACATAGCGCTGTACTGTCGCCAAGCAAAGCTGAAACTACCACTGAAATCCATCCTGGAGGAATACAAAGCAGGGAAGATCAGACTTCAAAGCATGCTGGAGGACTCAGGAGACAAGGTGGTAGAAGCAATCAAGCCCAGCTGAAGACAGGCAGAAAATGGAAAGTTCAAGAGGCGATGGATTCTGCAAAAGAAAGTCTCAAGATCAGAGAAATAACAGGACACACACAGACCAACAGACAAGGACTGGGGGTGACCAAAACTGAATGGTGGTCAAAGGCCAAAGGAAAAGCCAAAAGAGACATGATGATTCAGGAGATGAGAAAAGAAGAAGACCAAAAAAGACTCCAAAAAGCAGTCCAGCAGAGCCAGCAAGGGCAATGGACAACGTGGGAGAATGCACTCCAAAGAAGTCTCACTTGGAATGACATTTGGCGCATGGCCCTCTCAGGATCAGCTTCATTCTCAGATCTGCATATGACCTTCTGCCCTCAAATGCAAACCTGGTGAAGTGGGGGAAAACAGACGATCCTGCATGCCCCCTCTGCCATGAAAAACAAACAGTGGAGCATGTCCTAAGCTCATGTAAAGTAGCCCTGGCTCAAGGAAGGTACACATGGAGGCACAACCAAGTGCTCAAAGAGATTGTACAAGTAGTCTGGGCTAGTACCAACACCACAAAAGGGAAAATCAGGACTCCAAAAGCACCCGCAACATTCTTCACGGCAGGAGGCAGCAAATCATGGCCAAGAACAACAGTGCCACTCGAAACATGCAGGCAGAGTCTGCTGGACGGGGCAGATGACTGGGAGTGCACTGCAGACCTCCCAGAATGGAAGAGTCACCCAGAGATCATTAGCAAGAGTGGCATGAGACCAGACATAGTAGTCCACTCTAAGTCAACCAAGCAGCTGATCATGATCGAGCTCACGGTGCCATATGAGAACACAATGGAGGCAGCTCAAATCTACAAGACTGAAAAGTATGCTGATCTGGCAAGAGAGAAGGCTATCAGGTCAAAGTCCTCACTGCAGAAATTGGAGCTAGAGGGTTTGTAGGAACGTCTGCATACAGCCTCATGAAACAGCTCTCAGTTGCAGGGAAGGAAAAAACCAGAGCCCTGAAAGCAATGGCAGAAGCGGCAGAGAGGTGTTCAAGCTGGATCTGGTCAAGGAGGAACAAAAGTGAACTTCATAAGGCTTAATTTCCCTACAAATATCAGGTGTCCCCGTGGCTCAGTGGTTAAAGCGCGAGTCATTAAGTGGAAAATGAGCATGTCCAGAGGGTCATGGGTTCGAATCCCAGCCATGGCTCGTCCCAAGATGGGAAAAAAAGGGGCAGCAGAGGGACATCCGGAGTCATGAACCGGGTGTGGCCCAACCCCCCTAGAGTGTCAGGAGATAAGGGCCGAAACACTTGCTTGAAGGGGCTTCTCTTCTGAGGACTCTCTGCTGCCACGCTCTCCACGAGTTTCTTTCTACTATTGTTTTTGATATAATAAAATGATTGTGACTTCAACTGGACTTGACTTTTGACCTGACCATTGTTATTAAGTAAGGCGTTGTCGTAAACTGGCGACACTTTATGGTAATAATAAAACGTTAAGATTTCGTATTTTCTATATCTTATTTTACAAACGTACATGGGCAGTAATCTTTTAAGTCTGTACCTTCTACTAACCCTACCCTTTCCCCCCGGCTGCAAAGTATTCTTGTTTTCATTCATTAATGAATATTTTTCACACACCCTCAGATAATAAAGCCGACCCTCTAATGATGAAGACATTTGAGGGGAGTGGAGGGGCTTACAGTTTGATGCATATCATGATCAAAGGGCAAAGTCTGGATCAGTTCACCCGTGGCAGAAGTCTGCGTTCTCCCCAGAATCCTTCAATGTCCACGCCATGTTTCTCGCACCCTTCGCCTCAGTCAACAGGACACAGGATGATGTAGGACTTGGTGTGTCGTCAGTGTGAATGAAGGACTTGGTGTATAGTCAGTGTGAATGAAGGACTTGGTGTACAGTCAGTGTGAATGAAGGCACGTCAGGCAGTGACAGAGGATGATGAAGGACTTGGTGTACAGTCAGTGTGAATGAAGGCACTTCAGGCAGTGACAGAAGATGATGAAGGACTTGGTGTACAGTCAGTATGAATGAAGACACTTCAGGCAGTGACAGAGGATGATGAAGGACTTGGTGTACAGTCAGTGTGAATGAAGGACTTGGTGCATAGTCAGTGTGAATGAAGGCACTTCAGGCAGTGACAGAGGATGATGAAGGACTTGCTGTACAGTCAGTGTGAATGAAGGCACTTCAGGAAGTGACAGAGGATGATGAAGGACTTGGTGTATAGTCAGTGTGAATGAAGGCACTTCAGGCAGTGACAGATGATGATGAAGGACTTGGTGTATAGTCAGTGTGAATGAAGTCACTTCAGGCAGTGACAGAGGATGATGAAGGACTTAGTGTATAGTCAGTATGAATGAAGACACTTCAGGCAGTGACAGAGGATGATGAAGGACTTGGTGTACAGTCAGTGTGAATGAAGGCACTTAAGGTAGTGTATCAGGAGAGTGTTGGCTCGTGTTGTGAGACTCGTTCCGTGAATACATGACATGTGCAGAGACATCTGTCAGGGAAATGGAATTCTTACGCCCCAGCACCAATGGCGTGGGCAGGAATCCTCAGACACGCTTCATTAAAAATCTGAATTTGTGGTGCAGTGAAGATCCACAGATTAATTACTGTTTGCATTTAACGTTCGGTATGGTTCCCACATCGTCAAAAAATCACTAATTGTGTAGATAATACATTATCACCTAAATGTTCGTTTTCGCTTTTCACTTAGTCCTAGTTTTATTATGAATAGATGCATTACCTGACACATTAACCCCCTCCCCCGTCCTCTCTCTCTCTCTCTCTCTCTCTCTCTCTCTCTCTCCTCTCTCTCTCTCTAACGATTTGAGACCTTTGAGACCCCACCCACCCCTCCAAAAAAGAGAGAGAAAAGAAAAGGAAAAAAAAAAAAAAACACGAAAAAGAACAAAGAAGAAGAAAAGGCCTGAACAACAAACATGTGGCCCTGTAAAGCGTACACTGAGGCTGCCCAGTGACAGACGTCAACATGTGGCCCTGTAAAGCGTACACTGAGGCTGCCCAGTGACAGACGTCAACATGTGGCCCTGTAAAGCGTACACTGAGGCTGCCCAGTGACCTGAACAACAAACATGTGTCCCTGTAAAGCGTACACTGAGGCTGTCCAGTACCTGAACAACAAACATGTGTCCCTGTAAAGCGTACACTGAGGCTGCCCAGTGACCTGAACAACAAACGTGTGGCCCTGTAAAGCGTACACTGAGGCTGCCCAGTGACAGACGTCAACATGTGGCCCTGTAAAGCGTACACTGAGGCTGTCCAGTGACAGACGTCAACATGTGGCCCTGTAAAGCGTACACTGAGGCTGCCCAGTGACAGACGTCAACATGTGGCCCTGTAAAGCGTACACTGAGGCTGCCCAGTGACAGACGTCAACATGTGGCCCTGTAAAGCGTACACTGAGGCTGCCCAGTGACCTGAACAACAAACATGTGTCCCTGTAAAGCGTACACTGAGGCTGCCCAGTGACAGACGTCAACATGTGGCCCTGTAAAGCGTACACTGAGGCTGTCCAGTGACCTGAACAACAAACATGTGGCCCTGTAAAGCGTACCCTAAGGCTGTCCAGTGACCTGAACAACAAACATGTGTCCCTGTAAAGCGTACACTGAGGCTGCCCAGTGACCTGAACAACAAACATGTGTCCCTGTAAAGCGTACACTGAGGCTGCCCAGTGACCTGAACAACAAACATGTGTCCCTGTAAAGCGTACACTGAGGCTGCCCAGTGACAGACGTCAACATGTGTCCCTGTAAAGCGTACACTGAGGCTGTCCAGTGACCTGAACAACAAACATGTGTCCCTGTAAAGCGTACACTGAGGCTGCCCAGTGACCTGAACAACAAACATGTGTCCCTGTAAAGCGTACACTGTGGATGCCCAGTGACAGACGTCAACATGTGGCCCTGTAAAGCGTACACTGAGGCTGCCCAGTGACAGACGTCAAAATGTGGCCCTGTAAAGCGTACACTGAGGCTGCCCAGTGACAGACGTCAACATGTGGCCCTGTAAAGCGTACACTGAGGCTGCCCAGTGACAGACGTCAACATGTGGCCCTGTAAAGCGTACACTGAGGCTGTCCAGTGACCTGAACAACAAACATGTGGCCCTGTAAAGCGTACACTGAGGCTGCCCAGTGGCCTAAACAACAAACATGTGTCCCTGTAAAGCGTACACTGAGGCTGTCCAGTACCTGAACAACAAACATGTGTCCCTGTAAAGCGTACACTGAGGCTGCCCAGTGACCTGAACAATAAACATGTGGCCCTATAAAGCGTACACTGAGGTTGCCCAGTGACAGACGTCAACATGTGGCCCTGTAAAGCGTACACTGAGGCTGTCCAGTGACCTGAACAACAAACATGTGGCCCTGTAAAGCGTACACTGAGACTGCCCAGTGACCTGAACAACAAACATGTGGCCCTGTAAAGCGTACCCTAAGGCTGCCCAGTGACCTGAACAACAAACATGTGTCCCTGTAAAGCGTACCCTAAGGCTGCCCAGTGACCTGAACAACAAACATGTGTCCCTGTAAAGCGTACACTGAGGCTGTCCAGTGACCTGAACAACAAACATGTGTCCCTGTAAAGCGTACACTGAGGCTGCCCAGTGACCTGAACAACAAACATGTGGCCCTGTAAAGCGTACACTGAGGTTGCCCAGTGACAGACGTCAACATGTGGCCCTGTAAAGCGTACACTGAGGCTGTCCAGTGACCTGAACAACAAACATGTGTCCCTGTAAAGCGTACACTGAGGCTGTCCAGTGACCTGAACAACAAACATGTGTCCCTGTAAAGCGTACACTGAGGCTGTCCAGTGACCTGAACAACAAACATGTGGCCCTGTAAAGCGTACACTGAGGTTGCCCTGTGACAGACGTCAACATGTAGCCCTGTAAAGCGTACACTGAGGCTGTCCAGTGACCTGAACAACAAACATGTGTCCCTGTAAAGCGTACACTGAGGCTGCCCAGTGACCTGAACAATAAACATGTGGCCCTATAAAGCGTACACTGAGGTTGCCCAGTGACAGACGTCAACATGTGGCCCTGTAAAGCGTACACTGAGGCTGTCCAGTGACCTGAACAACAAACATGTGGCCCTGTAAAGCGTACACTGAGACTGCCCAGTGACCTGAACAACAAACATGTGGCCCTGTAAAGCGTACCCTAAGGCTGCCCAGTGACCTGAACAACAAACATGTGTCCCTGTAAAGCGTACCCTAAGGCTGCCCAGTGACCTGAACAACAAACATGTGTCCCTGTAAAGCGTACACTGAGGCTGTCCAGTGACCTGAACAACAAACATGTGTCCCTGTAAAGCGTACACTGAGGCTGCCCAGTGACCTGAACAACAAAACATGTGGCCCTGTAAAGCGTACACTGAGGTTGCCCAGTGACAGACGTCAACATGTGGCCCTGTAAAGCGTACACTGAGGCTGTCCAGTGACCTGAACAACAAACATGTGTCCCTGTAAAACGTACACTGAGGCTGTCCAGTGACCTGAACAACAAACATGTGTCCCTGTAAAGCGTACACTGAGGCTGTCCAGTGACCTGAACAACAAACATGTGGCCCTGTAAAGCGTACACTGAGGTTGCCCTGTGACAGACGTCAACATGTGGCCCTGTAAAGCGTACACTGAGGCTGTCCAGTGACCTGAACAACAAACATGTGTCCCTGTAAAGCGTACACTGAGGCTGTCCAGTGACCTGAACAATAAACATGTGTCCCTGTAAAGCGTACACTGAGGCTGTCCAGTGACCTGAACAACAAACATGTGTCCCTGTAAAGCGTACACTGAGGCTGCCCAGTGACAGACTTCAACTGAAAGAGGAGAGTAAGACAAGTCAATTCGTAGGGTATCTGTAATGAAACCTCTACGAGGCAGAATGTACAACCAGCGAGCAATAATTCATTTGCCTCCTGTGCTGATCTCCTCAGGATTGCGGTGGCTCATCAATGACACAGGAACTATGGGCATGTTCAATGAGCGGAAAAATAGCTCCACACAACTGCAGAAGAATTTTTGGAATGTGTGTCTGAAACATAGAAACACATATCCAAGGAAAGGAACATACTTATTCTGAATCAATTAACAGACAAAAAAACAACAACAAAAAAACAAAAAAGTACACTCACAGGTTGAAGAATAAAAAGACATGGCCACAAGCGACAATATAAATGGTAAATAATAAAAAGTACTAAAACGCATCTTAAGATGGAAGTGCAAGAGTATTTGATGACTCATGACAGAATTATCCGCTAAGGTCAGAACAGAAGGAGGGCAAATCTTGTGTATGACACCAGACCGGTTTGGGACCAGCGCGCTACGCTGGGTGCAGACAATGAGATGCTGACGACTGGGACAAGCCGATATGTCGCCCATCAAAGACACACTATAGCTAATGAAGCTCTCTGCTAATGCTGACGACTGGGATAAGCCGATATGTCGCCCATCAAAGACACACTATGGCTAATGAAGCTCTCTGCTAATGCTGACGACTGGGATAAGCGATATGTCGCCCATCAAAGACACACTATAGCTAATGAAGCTATCCGCTGATGCTGACGACTGAGATAAGCCGATATGTCGCCCATCAAAGACACACTATAGCTAATGAAGCTATCCGCTGATGCTGACGACTGAGATAAGCCGATATGTCGCCCATCAAAGACACACTATAGCTAATGAAGCTCTCTGCTAATGCTGACGACTGGGATAAGCCGATATGTCGCCCATCAAAGACACACTATGCTAATGAAGCTCTCCTGCTAATGCTGACGACTGGGATAAGCCGATATGTCGCCCATCAAAGACACACTATGCTAATGAAGCTCTCTGCTGATGCTGACGACTGAGATAAGCCGATATGTCGCCCATCAAAGACACACTATGGCTAATGAAGCTCTCCGCTAGCTTGTGATGTGCTGACGGGGACAGAGAAGATGAAAACTGATGTTTGATTAACAGACTGAGACAATGCCGGTGATTGCTAAATCAACAACTGAGACTGCCGGTGATGCTAATCTGGCCTTTGAAGCAGATTGGGCCAGTCACGCCCGAGTAACACGGCTCCAGACAGGAGTGGACAGCATTGTTGAGTAACACGGCTCCAGACAGGAGTGAACAGCATTGTTGAGTAACACGGCTTCAGACAGGAGTGGACAGCATTGTTGAGTAACACGGCTCCAGACAGGAGTGGACAGCATTGTTGAGTAACACAGCTCCAGACAGGAGTGGACAGCATTGTTGAGTAACACGGCTCCAGACAGGAGTGGACAGCATTGTTGAGTAACACAGCTCCAGACAGGAGTGGACAGCATTGTTGAGTAACACGGCTCCAGACAAGAGTGGACAGCATTGTTGAGTAACACGACTCCAGACAAGAGTGGACAGCATTGTTGAGTAACACGGCTCCAGACAGGAGTGGACAGCATTGTTGAAGACTGTGGGCTCATGTTGTCTTTACAAGGCTAGTAATCTCTTTCTTTTCTTTTCTTTTTTCTTTCTATTTTACGAAGTGCGTTCATTTACAACACAAGCCCATTGATTTCGTAAAATGTATCGTGTCCTTTAAAGGGTATCATACCCTGTGTCTCTGATTGATGATTTTATGTACATTTACACAATTATAGTTTTGCCTTCAGAATTAGGATGGGAAGGAATCGGTTGGGGAGATGGGGGTGGGTCTGTTTGACGTCAACGTCTGGCCATGAAACGAACAAATCTGGGTAGTGCTCACTGACGTGTTAAGGCATTAAAGAATGTTCTCTCTCTCTCTCTCTCTCTCTCTCTCTCTCTCTCTCTCTCTCTCTCTCTCTCTCTCTCTCTCCTCTCTCTCTCTCTCTCTGTGTGTTCAAAAGTTCTTGTTTACCTGGATATGGATTTGGATTTGTGTGGATGAATCAAAGGACTGGAAAATCAAGATGAGTGACTGCACATGGCAAAAATGGAGCAACCACATTTAGTCCGGTGGGACCTTTAAGTTATACAGAACTTTTAGTAATGCGCCTTGTTTGAAACCTGATTTGGTTTAGGTAGAGACCAGTATTTAGAATCTATCAAAACATGAGCTAGATAGGGGATGTCTAACTCGATGGTGCATGGTCTAAGATACAAAGCCTTGATGGTGTTGGTTTAATCTGCCCATCATGCAGACAAGGTGAAGAACTTGAGTTTCATTCATTCCGTCATGTGCAGTCAAACACTCTTGCAAACATCCAAGAATTTTTCATAAATGCAAAATATATAAACAACTATCTTTTAAAACTGATTTGATAAAAAATATATTGCTAACGCTCTGCCCAAGAAACGTTGACAAACGAATCACAAGACAACACAGCGCGTTTCGACCTCTTAGGTCTTCTTCAAGCAAGATACGCAACACTCAAGTCAACGAAAATGAACGAGCAATCACTTATCTTCATTCAATTCAGCACAAGATGGGCAGTCAACACTGTTTTACGGTTTACTTTGGCGTGCAATTTGTTTTTCTTCAACAGCCTGGCCCACCATTAGCAGCCCGAAGCCCGGTTTCTCCCAATTCCCTCACCTCTCCCACCCCCTCCTCCCTTTACTGGAGGGGGCCTCTAATTTTACCTCCATGGGAAGAACGGCTGATGAGAGAGAGCTGGTGTTGCCTCAGGGGACACAACCCGTCCTGTCCACACGCAAAATCAACAGCGACAACTACGTTTGGAAATCATTACCTGAAACGTCTGCAGTCGTCCGATGTCACTGGGAAAATAAAACAAACAACAACAAAACGAAACGAATATATGGAGAGGATCGACAGACTGCACACACACACACACACCACACACACACACAACACACACACACAACACACACATAGCGCGCGCGCGCGCGCACACACACACACACACACACACACACAACACACACACACACACACACACACACACACACACACACACACACACACACACACACACACACACACGAACCTTCTCTCCCCTCCCTCCTGCTCCAGTCTATCTCATAACAGCAGAGCACAATGTTCATCCCCTCGCTCTCCCATGTGGGAATCTCCTTCATGGGGCTGACGAGGTGGATGCCGTACACAGAATTGTTCAGACAACCACCACCTGCCAACAATCCCTGTCTTTGCCGCTTTTCATTTCATTGCGGGGGCTTTCAATTTTTAAATAAATATAATTGCATGTGTGTATGCATGCAAACGTGCATGCTCGCGCACGCGGGTACACAGGAGCTTGTGTGTGTATGTGTATGTGTGCGCGTGTGCGTGTGTGCGGGGGTGTGTGTGTGTGTGTGTGTGTGTGTGTGTGTGTGTGTGTGTGTGGCCGCACACACACACACAGAGAGAGAGAGAGAGAGAGAGAGAGAGAGAGAGAGAGAGCGAGAGACCCAGACAGAGACAGAGACAGACAGAGAGACAGACAGAGACAGACAGAGAGACAGAGAAACAGAGACAGAGACGAAAGGGACAAAGAGCGTGAAGCAACAGGGAGCAACGGGAATCAACGAAAATGACGTGATCTTCCACAGCACAGAGGAAAGCAATGACAGACATAGCAGTGCAGAAAATACACACAGCCCCCCCCCCCCCACCCCCTCCTCCCTCCTCTGTCAGCAGGAAACGCAGCAAGGCCAGCAGGGGCAGTGGACCAGGGGAGACAATGTGAGCTGACATGCCATGTGGCCTATGACCCCTGCAGAGCTCAGTTCCATCCTGGGATGTCTACATGACCTGCTGCCCCTGCACACAAACCTGGAGAAACACGGGAAGCAGCTGACCCTGCGTGCCCTTGTCTGCCAGGGGAGACAAACAGTGGAACGTGCCCTGAGGTCCAGCACGACAACGCCGTGCCAGGGAAAGTACACATGAAGATACAACCAAATGCTGTGAGAGAAGATACTGTGAACACAAAGCCAGCCGAAGGTACTAAGAAGACACTCGGTTGAAAACGAACAAAACCGAGAATGTACAAAGAAATCAATCAGTGAATACATGACAGCAGGTTAAATACTTTAACGGGGAACTCATTGTAATAAAAAAAATAATAACCGCCGATACCTGCCCAACCTTTTCCACATTATGTTTACAAACGCAGTTTTCTCTTCTTATGACAGTCTGCCCACTTGCCAATTTGTTACCACCCACCTCCACCACTTTGTCCTGCAATTCATTTATATCCCCTTAGTCTGTCTACCAATCCATTTATCTTCCCTTGCTCTAAGCCTGTGTACCAATCCATTTCTCATCCCTTGCTCTAAGTCTGTGTACCAATCCATTTCTCATCCCTTGCTCTAAGTCTGTCTACCAATCCATTTCTCATCCCTTGCTCTAAGTCTGTCTACCAATCCATTTCTCTTCCCTTGCTCTAAGTCTGTCTACCAATCCATTTCTCTTCCTTTGCTCTAAGTCTGTGTACCAATCCATTTCTCATCCCTTCTCCCATTCTGTCCACCAATTCGTTTTCCTTCCCTTTCCCACGTTCTGTTTACCAGTCCATTTCTCTCCCCTTTCTCACAATCAGTCAATTTATCCTTTTTTGTCCCAATGTTCTTACATTCTCTCCATCAGTTCAGTTCTCATCCCTTTATTCACAGTCTCTTCACAAGTCCATTTTCCCCTTTCTGATGTTATGTTCCCCTCTTTTAACATGTTGTCTACCATCCCACTTGCCTACCTTCTCTCGTATTCTCTCCTTTAATCCATTCTCTCACCACACTCCGTCAAAATATTCATGTCTCCTAACTTTCACATTCAATCTACCAGTCCATTGTTCTCGCTCATTCTGTCTTTTCTCCATCAATTCATTCCTCTCCCTCTTCGCATATTCTTTCCACCAATCCATTTCTTTCCTTCTCCCTTTCTGTCTACGAACTCATTTTTGTCCACATTCTCACATTCCATCCACCAATTCATGTGTTGCCTTCTTTTCATATTCTGTTCCCCAATTCATTTCTCTCCCTCTTCTCATATTCCGTCCAATTCATTTCTCTCCCTCCTCTCATATTCCGTCCAATTCATTTCTCTCCCTCCTCTCATATTCCGTCCAATTCATTTCTCTCCCTCCTCTCATATTCCGTCCAATTCATTTCTCTCCCTCTCTCATATTCCGTCCAATTCATTTCTCTCCCTCCTCTCATATTCCGTCCAATTCATTCTCTCCCTCCCTCATTTCCGTCAATCATTCTCTCCACCTCCATATTTCCATCCATCATTCTCCCTCCTCTCATATTCCGTCCAATTCATTTCTCTCCCTCCTCTCATATTCCGTCCAATTCATTTCTCTCCCTCCTCTCATATTCCGTCCAATTCATTTCTCTCCCTCTTCTCATATTCCGTCCAATCATTCTCTCCCTCTTCTCATATTCCGTCCATTTCACTTCTTTCCCTCTTTCATCTTCTGTTCACCAATTTCTTCTTTCCCTCTTCCATATTCTGCCACCAATTCATTTCTCTCCATCTTCTCATTATGTCCAGTTCCTTTCTCCCTCTTCTCGTATTCACTCCAATTCATTTCTCTCCCTTTTCTCATATTTGTTCACAATCATTTACTTCCCTCTTCTCATATTGTTCACAATACATTACTCTCCCTCCCTCATATTCTGGGCACGATTTCATTTCTCTCCCTCTTCAAATATTCTCCTACCAATTCATTTCTCTCATCTTCTCGTATTTGTCCAATTCCTTTCTCACTCTTCTCGTATTCACTCCAATTCATTTCTCTCCCTTTTCTCATATTGTGTTCACAATACATTTACTCTCCCTCTTCTCATATTGTGTTCACAATACATTACTCTCCCTCTCCTCATATTCTGGTCACGATTTCATTTCTCTCCCTCTTCAAATATTCTGCCTACCAATCTATTTATTTCCCTCCTCTACTATATTGTCCAATTCATACTCTCCCCCTTCTCATATTCTGTTCGCCAATTCATTTCCCTCCCTCTTTTCATATTCTGTCTACTAATTTATTTATTTCCCTCTTCTCATATTCCGTTCAATTCATTTCTCTCCCTCCTCTCATATTCTGTCCAATTCATTTCTCTCCCTCTTCTCATATTCCGTCCAATTCATTTCTCTCCCTCTTCTCATATTCCGTCCAATACATTTCTCTCCCTCTTCTCATATTCCGTCCAATTCATTTCTCTCCCTCTTCTCATATTCTGTTCGCCAATTCATTTCTCTCCCTCTTCTCATATTCCGTCCAATTCATTTCTCTCTCCCTCTTCTCATATTCCGTCCAATTCATTTCTCTCCCTCTTCTCATATTCCGTCCAATTCATTTCTCTCCCCCTTCTCATATTCCGTTCAATTCATTTCTCTCCCTCTTCTCATATTCCGTCCAATTCATTTCTCTCCCTCTTCTCATATTCTGTCCAATTCATTTCTCTCCCCCTTCTCATATTCCATCCAATTCATTTCTCTCCCTCTTCTCATATTCCGTTCAATTCATTTCTCTCCCTCTTCTCATATTCTGTCCAATTCATTTCTCTCCCTCTTCTCATATTCCGTTCAATTGATTTCTCTCCCTCTTCTCATATTCCGTCTAATTCATTTCTCTCCCTCTTCTCATATTCCGTTCAATTCATTTCTCTCCCTCTTCTCATATTCTGCCTACTAATCTATTTATTTCCCTCTTCTCATATTCTGTCCAATTCATTTCTCTCCCTCTTCTCATGCTCCGTCCAATTCATTTCTCTCCCTCTTCTCATATTCCGTCCAATTCATTTCTCTCCCTCTTCTCATATTCCGTCCAATTCATTTCTCTCCCTCTTCTCATATTCCGTCCAATTCATTTCTCTCCCTCTTCTCATATTATGTCCAATTCATTTCTCTCCCTCTTCTCATATTTGTGTTCATGACACATTTCTTTACCTCTTCTCATATTGTGTTCACAACACATTTCTCTCCCTCTTCTGATATTGTGTTCATGACACATTTCTTTACCTCTTCTCATATTGTGTTCACAATACATTTCTCTCCCTCTTCTCATATTGTGTTCACAATACATTTCCCTCCCTCTTCTCATATTGTGTTCACAATACATCTGTCTACCTCTTCACGTAATGTGTTCACAATACATTTGTCTGCCTCTTCACATATTGTGTTCACAATACATTTCTCTCCCTCTTCTCATATTGTGTTCATAATACATTTCTCTCCCTCTTCTCATATTTTGTTCATGATACATTTCTTTACCTCTTCTATTGTAATCACAATACATTTGTCTACCTCTTCTTAAATTGTGTTCGCAATACATTTCTATCCCTCTTCTCATATTGTGTTCACAGTACATTTCTCTACCTCTTCTCATATTGTGTTCACAATACATTTCTCTGCCTCTCTTCATATTGTGTTCACAATACATTTCTCTACCTCTTCTCATATTGTGTTCACAATACATTTCTCTGCCTCTTTTCATATTGTGTTCACAATACATTTCTCTGCCTCTTTTCATATTGTGTTCACAATACATTTCTCTGCCTCTTTTCATATTGTGTTCACAATACATTTCTCTGGCTCTTTTCATGTTGTGTTCACAATACATTTCTCTGCCTCTTTTCATATTGTGTTCACACTACATTTCTCTACCTCTTTTCATATTGTGTTCACACTACATTTCTCTACCTCTTTTCATATTGTGTTCACAATACATTTCTCTGCCTCTTTTCATATTGTGTTCACAGTACATTTCTCTGTCTCTTTTCATGTTGTGTTCACAATACATTTCTCTGGCTCTTTTCATGTTGTGTTCACAATACATTTCTCTGCCTCTTTTCATATTGTGTTCACAGTACATTTTCTCTGCCTGTTTTCACATTGTGTTCACAATACATTTCTCTAATCAAATTATTTCTTCACTCCTTAACCTCAGTTCTCTTCGTTCCTTTATTCCATTTCTCTCTCTCCAAATGTGCTGTCCACCAGTCCGTTTCTTCCCCCACTCCCTCCCCCTCCCCTGCCCCTCTGACACATCGTCTCAACAATCCTCTCCCCTGCCCCTCTGACACATCGTCTCAACAATCCTCTCCCCTGCCCCTCTGACACATCGTCTCAACAATCCTCTCCCCTGCCCCTCTGACACATCGTCTCAACAATCCTCTCCCCTGCCCCTCTGACACATCGTCTCAACAATCCTCTCCCCTGCCCCTCTGACACATCGTCTCAACAATCCTCTCCTCGCATTTCCTTACAGTTTGTCCAACAATCCATCTGTTTCCACCGTTACATCCTGTTAACTGGTCCACTTCTCTCCCCTTCTCACTTTGTGTTAACACTATCAACACAGACCCTCGTTCTGCTCCATGTGTCAAGTTAACACTGCAGTCACAGCACTGAAATTCCCTCAGGACACCTGATTTTGACCTTTCTTTAAAAATTGATTTTCCTTAAAAGCCTAAATCCGCCAGTGACTTTATTTTTGTACGGTGAAATAGAGCTACATTTCATCTCCTTGATGATAAATGCTTTAAAAGTCAAAATAATTATTTGTTGTTTGTTGATTCAGTTGAAAATGACATACTTCGAACAAGGAGCACTGATTCAGTAGTTGAAGACGCCGACGGGTTGGTCGCTTTCTCTTCAAATTAACCATTGAAATCAATTGTTAGTAGCTAGCTTACTAATATATGACGTGGGAAGGACTACATCTGTACGCTGACACCACTTGTTAAAAATTCTCCGGAAATTCGGTCATAACTATCTTTAGAAGACCATCGCTTTTATTCTCGCGACGTGTCCTGAGTAACAGATCGCATGCCGCGAGTATTTTCGCCCCACGTCGCCAAATGATAAGTCATTCTCGCGGTGTGTTGCGAAAAAGTTAATCGATTTCTGTCCCCTCATCACATTCCGTAATCTGTCCACCAAACCACTTCTCTCTCCCTCCTCACATTCTGTCCATCGGTCCATTTCTCTCTCCCTCCTCACATTCTGTCCATCGGTCCATTTCTCCTCTCCCTCCTCACATTCTGTCCATCGGTCCATTTCTCTCTCCCTCCTCACATTCTGTTCATCGGTCCATTTCTCTCTCCCTCCTCACATTCTGTCCATCGGTCCATTTCTCTCTCCCTCCTCACATTCTGTCCATCGGTCCATTTCTCTCTCCCTCCTCACATTCTGTCCATCGGTCCACTTCTCTCTCCCTCCTCACATTCTGTTCATCGGTCCATTTCTCTCTCCCTGCTCACATTCTGTCCATCGGTCCATTTCTCTCTCCCTCCTCACATTCTGTCCATCGGTCCATTTCTCTCTCCCTCCTCACATTCTGTCCATCGGTCCACTTCTCTCTCCCTCCTCACATTCTGTTCATCGGTCCATTTCTCTCTCCCTGCTCACATTCTGTCCATCGGTCCATTTCTCTCTCCCTCCTCACATTCTGTCCATCGGTCCATTTCTCTCTCCCTCCTCACATTCTGTCCATCGGTCCAATTCTCTCTCCCTCCTCACATTCTGTCCATCGGTCCATTTCTCTCTCCCTCCTCACATTCTGTTCATCGGTCCATTTCTCTCTCCCTGCTCACATTCTGTCCATCGGTCCATTTCTCTCTCCCTCCTCACATTCTGTCCATCGGTCCATTTCTCTCTCCCTCCTCACATTCTGTCCATCGGTCCACTTCTCTCTCCCTCCTCACATTCTGTTCATCGGTCCATTTCTCTCTCCCTCCTCACATTCTGTCATCGGTCCATTTCTCTCTCCCTCCTCACATTCTGTCCATCGGTCCATTTCTCTCTCCCTCCTCACATTCTGTCCATCGGTCCACTTCTCTCTCCCTCCTCACATTCTGTCCATCGGTCCATTTCTCTCTCCCTCCTCACATTCTGTCCATCGTCCATTTCTTCTCCCTCCTCAATTCTGTCCTCGGTCCATTTCTCCTCCTCCCTCTCACACTTCTGTCCATCGGTCCATTTCTTCTCCCTCCTCACATTCTGTCCATCGGTCCATTTCTCTCTCCCTCCTCACATTCTGTTCATCGGTCCATTTCTCTCTCCCTCCTCACATTCTGTCATCGGTCCATTTCTCTCTCCCTCCTCACATTCTGTTCATCGTCCATTTCTCTCTCCCTCCTCACATTCGTCCATCGGTCCATTTCTCTCTCCCTCCTCACATTCTGTCCATCGGTCCATTTCTATTTCCCTTCTCTCATTCTGAAAACAATCCATGGCTCCACCATTTCTAAGAGTCTCTTTGCTGGTCCGGCTATCTTCCGCTTCTAAAAATCTGTCCTCCAAGCCATTTTTCTTCCCCTTGTCATTCTGTCAAACATGTATTTGTCTTTCCCTTCTGACATTCAGTGAACATGGATTTCTCTTTCCCTTCAGACATTCAGTGAACATATACTTCTCTTTCCCTTCTGACATTCAGTGAACATGGATTTCTCTTTCCCTTCTGACATTCAGTGAACATGTACTTCTCTTTCCCTTCTGACATTCAGTGAACATGGAATTATCTTTCCCTTCAGACATTCAGTGAAGATGTATTTATCTTTCCCTTCAGACATTCAGTGAACATGTATTTATCTTTCCCTTCAGACATTCAGTGAAGATGTATTTATCTTTCCTTCAGACATTCAGTGAACATGAATTTCTCTTTCGCTTCAGACATTCAGTGAACATGTGCTTCTCTTTCCCTTGTGACATTCAGTGAACATGGATTTCTCTTTCCCTTCTGACATCCAGTGAATATAGATTTCTCTTTCCCTTCTGACATTCAGTGAACATAGATTCTCTTTCCTTCTGACATTCAGTGAACATGGATTTCTCTTTCCCTTCTGACATTCAGTGAACATGGATTTCTCTTTCCTTCAGACATTCAGTGAACATGGATTTCTCTTTCCCTTCTGACATTCAGTGAACATGTACTTTTCTTTCCCTTCTGACATTCAGTGAGCATGTACTTCTCTTTTCCTTGTGACATATCAGTGAACATGATTTCTCTTTCCCTTCTGAATTCAGTGAACATGTACTTCGCTTTCCTTGTGACATTCAGTGAACGTGATTTCTCTTTCCCCTCTCACGTTCAGTGAACATGTATTTTTCTTTCCCTTTTCACAGTCAGTGAACAGTTCGTTTATCAGTGAACATGTATTTTTCTTTCCCTTTTCACAGTCAGTGAACAGTTCGTTTATCAGTGAACATGTATTTTTCTTTCCCTTTTCACAGTCAGTGAACAGTTCGTTTATCAGTGAACATGTATTTTTCTTTCCCTTTTCACAGCCAGTGAACAGTTCGTTTATCAGTGAACATGTATTTTTCTTTCCCTTTTCACAGTCAGTGAACAGTTCGTTTATCATGAACATGTATTTTCTTCCTTTTCACAGCCAGTGAACAGTTCGTTTATCAGTGAACATATTTTTCTTTCCCTTTTCACAGTCAGTGAACAGTTCGTTATCAGTGAACATGTATTTTTCTTTCCCTTTCACAGTCAGTGAACAGTTCGTTTATCAGTGAACATGTATTTTTCTTTCCCTTTTCACAGTCAGTGAACAGTTCGTTTATCAGTGAACATGTATTTTTCTTTCCTTTCACAGTCATGAACAGTTTCGTTTATCTGCCCTTTTCTCTGCTCCTTTTTACGTATCACAACATTTTTCAGAGTCTGTCCACCAACCCTTTCGTCCTCCTCCCTGCCCTTGTCATGTTCTACTCTCCAATCCTTTTTCTCCCCTTCTCACATCCTGTACACCAATCACAACATTTTTCAGAGTCTGTCCACCAACCCTTTTCGTCCTCCTCCCTGCCCTTGTCATGTTCTACTCTCCAATCCTTTTTCTCCCCTTCTCACATCCTGTACACCAATCACAACATTTTTCAGAGTCTGTCCACCAACCCTTTTCGTCCTCCTCCATGCCCTTGTCATGTTCTACTCTCCAATCCTTTTTCTCCCCTTCTCACATCCTGTACACCAATCACAACATTTTTCAGAGTCTGTCCACCAACCCTTTTCTTCCTCCTCCCTGCCCTTGTCATGTTCTACTCTCCAATCCTTTTTCTCCCCTTCTCACATCCTGTACACCAATCAGTTTCCTCCCCCTTTTACCGATTCGTTCTCCCTTCCCTGCTCACATTATGTTCGTAAATCAGTTTGTCTCTCATTCTCACATTGTGCCTACCAACTCATTTCTCTTCAATGTTCACATTCTGTCCGGCAGTGGTCTTCGTTTCTCACATTTCTAACCCCCCCCCCCCTCCCCCAAACATGATCTATCTCTCCTTTCTCATATTTTGTCTTTCAATCTATGTTTTTTTTTTCCCCGCTCGGCACAGTGATTTTTCTCGCCCTTTCTCACTGTTTACATCCTGTCCACAAATTAAACTTTCTTTTGATTGTTTCTCCTCATTAATCTCCCTGTGTGTTTTACTTTTCCGTCCCTCCCCTCCCCCTTCATTACACCATTCTGTCTGTCTGTCTGTCTGTCCGTCTGTCTCTCTCTCTCCCTCTCTCTCTCTCCCTCCCTCCCTCTGTCTCTGTCTCTGTCTCTGTCTGTCTGTCTGTTGCTGCTGTCTCTCTCTCTCTCTCTCTCTCTCTCTCTCTCTCGTTCTCTCTCTCTCCCTCTCTCTTTTAATTAACATTGTTTACGTTGAAGCTGTGAGCCATGTTTGTCTGACGTTATCCTTGCTGCAGAACATTATGACACAAAACTTGTTGCCAACAGGAAAACTGTGTAATGGGTACAGCATATTTATTTAACTGCACGAATGTGATGCCAGGTGAACTAGAAATTGAGTCTTTTTCCATTGCAAAACAAAAACAAAAAAAACAAACAAACAATAAAACCTCAACATAAAGGCGACAATAAAGAATAAAACTGATAGAAATGTAATTTGTTGCAAAGTTACTTTTAAAATCTTAATAGAAATGTATTCAAACAACTCTTTTTTTTCATTTGCGACTTCTTATTAGTCTATGTGCGTTTAGGTTTCCTATTTATTTTCGACGGAATGCTTAACGGCACGAAACACGACCCTGTGAATTCTGTTTATATATCTTCACAGGTTAAAGGACTGTGCCTTGTGGTTTTGTTTGTTCATCTTCACCATTCTTTGTATATGTGTTGTTGTGTGTGTGTGTGTGTGTGTGTGTGTGTGTGTGTGTGTGTGTGTGTGTGTGTGTGTGTGTGTGTGTGTGTGTGTGTGTGTGTGTTATTTCCTGATTTACACGGCGTATTTTCATTTTGTTTTTACATGTTTTCTTGTTAACAGTACGTGATTTTTTTCGTACTCAAATTTTCTCTACGTGCACACAGTGATAGTCCTTTATCGTCCTCACATATTTTCTGGTTTGCAGTCCGTGATTTTTGTTTTCAAATATTTCTTGAATTGTATTGAGTGGTTTTGCTTTACCAACCTGTCATAAATCTTGATTTGCAGAGTGTGATTTGGGTTTCTCGTCATCAAATATATCTTGATTTGCCCACGGTAGGTTTGCTTTCTTATCTTCAACATTTCCTAATTTCTATATTGTTGCTTGTTTCTTCATCTTTATATATTTACTGACTTGCTGAAGTATCATCTTGGTTTCTTTTTTTCTGCACTCATTTGTTTGATACATATTTTCTGTTCTGTCTTACATGAAAATTACTTATATAGTTTGCAAATCTTCCTACCTCCTCCTTCTCTCTTCTCTCTCTCTCTCTCTCTCTCTCCTCTCTCCTCTCTCTCCTCTCTCTGTCTGTCTATATGTCTGTATGTCTGTATGTCTGTCTGTCTGTCTGTCTGTCTGTATGTATGTATGTTATGTAGTATGTACGCATTTCAACGCCAGAGTTGGAGCAGACTGCAGAAATTGGAAAGGCGTGCTGGGACCCCACGGAACTGGAAAGCTGAATTCCAACGGCTTAATGCTTTTAAGCCTTTGTGCTGAACAACACCTCACTATTACAAACACCCTGTTCCGGCAGGCCGACAAATACAAGACAACATGGATGCACCCAAGATCCAAGCAGTGGCATCTGATCGACTTTGCCATCTGCCGTCAAAGAGACATCCGTGATGTCAGGATCACCAGGGCCATGCGAGGAGCGGAGTGTTGGACAGACCATCGCCTAGTCAGGGCCATCCTATCCCTGCATATCGTCCCAACTCTCCGCAAGACGCCGAAAGTCCTTAGACCAACGTTCAACGTCGCCAAACTCGAACAACATCAGCAACGCAATGAATTTGCAGAAGACCTGGACGGCCGACTGACTGCCCATGGACCTCTGACTGGCGGTCCGACTCAAAGGTGGGAGCAGTTCAGAACACCTAGTGACGGAGTCAGCAATAGCCACCATCGGCCCCAGGAAACGAATTCATCAGGACTGGTTCGACGAGAACGACGAGTACATCAGGAAACTCTTGGATGACAAGCAGAAAACATTTGTTGAGTGGCAAAACGACCCCCCCTCCACCTCCAGGCATGATCGCTTCAAGCATCTCCAGAAACAGGCCCAAGTTGCGCTGCGGAAGATGCAGGATGAATGGTGGGAGAGGAAAGCGGACGAGGTCCAGAGATATGCTGACACGCAGAATTCCAAGTTGTTTTTCAATGCCATCAAAGAAGTCTATGGACCTTCCAAGCCATGTACTGCCCCACTTCTGTCAGCAGACAGTTCAACCCTGCTGAAGGAGAAGAGTAGTATCAATGAACGATGGAGAGAGCACTTCAGCAACCTACTCAACAGGCCCTCCAGTGTAGACCCCCTCGCTCTTGACGTGATCCCACATACGCCCACTATCCACTGCCTCGACCTCCCCCCCCCCCCCCCCCACAATGGATGAAGTCTTGAAGGCGATAAGGCAGACCAGCTCAGGC
>CM065716.1:116208070-116223070 GCA_033310375.1 Conus canariensis
CTCCCTTCCTCCTATCTCTCTCCTCCTTCCTCCCTTCCTCCCCTTCCCTCCTGTCTCTCTCCCCTTCCTCCTATCTCTCTCCCTTCCTCCTTCTCTCTCCCCCCTTCCCTCCTTCCTCCTCTCCCCCTTCCCTCCTATCTCTCCTCCCTTCCCTCCTGTCTCTCTCTCCCCTTCCCTCCTTCCCCCCCTTCTCCTCCTCTCCCCCTTCCCTCCTGTCTCTCTCCCCTTTCCTCCTTCCTCCCCTTCCCTCCTGTCTCTCTCCCCTTTCCTCCTATCCCCCCCCCTTCCCTCCTATCTCTCTCCCCTTCCCTCCTATCCCCCCCCTTCCCCCTTCTCTCTCCCTCTTCTCTCCTTCCCCCCTTCCTCCTGTCTCCTCCTCCCCTTTCCTCCTTCTCTCTCCCTTCCTCCTGCTCTCTCCCCTTCCTCTCTTCCTCCTTCCTCCTTCTCTCTCCCTTCCTCCTTCCCTCCCCCTTCCTCCTGTCTCTCTCCCCTTTCTCTGCCTCTCCCCTTCCCTCCTGTCCTCTCCCCTTTCCTCCTGTCTCTCTCCCCTTCCTCCTGTCTCTCTCCCTCCTTCCTCCTGTCTCTCTCCCTCCTCCTTCCCTTCCCTCCCTCCTCCTCTCCTTCTTCTCTCCTCCCCTTCTTTTCTGTTTTTTCTCTCTCCTCCCCTTACCTCCTGTCCCTCTCCCCTTCCCTCCTGTCTCTCTCCTCTTTCTTCCTCTCTCTCCCCTTTCTTCTGTCTGTCTCTCTCCCCTTCCCTCCTGTCTCTCTCCCCTTCCCTCCTCTCTCAGTTTGAACTGTCCTTGCTTTCCCACTCCTGCTGTGTACACTATTGATTTCATCATGATCGCTGTCCACTCCTGCTGTGTACACTATTGATTTCATCCTGATCGCTGTCCACTCCTGCTGTGTACACTATTGATTTCATCATGATCGCTGTCCACTCCTGCTGTGTACACTATTGATTTCATCCTAATCGCTGTCCACTCCTGCTGTGTACACTACTGATTTCATCCTGATCGCGATCCACTCCTGCTGTGTACACTACTGATTTCATCCTGATCGCGATCCACTCCTGCTGTGTACACTACTGATTTCATCCTGATCGCTGTCCACTCCTGCTGTGTACACTACTGATTTCATCCTGATCGCTGTCCACTCCTGCTGTGTACACTACTGATTTCATCATGATCGCTGTCCACTCCTGCTGTGTACACTATCAATTTCATCCTGATCGCTATCCACTCCTGCTGTGTACACTATCAATTTCATCTGATCGCTGTCCACTCCTGCTGTGTACACTACTGATTTCATCCTGATCGCTGTCCACTCCTGCTGTGTACACTACTGATTTCATCCTGATCGCTGTCCACTCCTGCTGTGTACACTACTGATTTCATCCTGATCGCTGTCCACTCCTGCTGTGTACACTACTGATTTCATCCTGATCGCTGTCCACTCCTGCTGTGTACACTACTGATTTCATCCTGATCGCTATCCACTCCTGCTGTGTACACTACTGATTTCATCCTGATCGCTATCCACTCCTGCTGTGTACACTATCAATTTCATCCTGATCGCTATCCACTTTTGCTGTGTACACTATTGATTTCATCCTGATCGCTATCCACTCCTGCTGTGCACACTATTAATTTCATCCTGATCGCTATCCACTCCTGCTGTGTACACTATTAATTTCATCCTAATCGCTATCCACTCCTGCTGTGCACACTATCAATTTCATCCTGATTGTGATTTGCAGAGTGTTTGCATAGTGTATGGTGTGCTTTTGATGTCTGTTGGTTATCAATTCTGAAAAAGGCATATTTCTCCAACGTTTACATGTCAGTTGTGTGTTGTTTCTTGTTTTAGCGCTACGCTGCATCACGTTCTGTGTTTATTTACTGTTTAGCTCTATTTGCAGAGTATTTGCATGTTGTGTTGTGCATTTGTGCTAGTCTAGTGGACTTCATAGTTTGGTCAGTTTCCATTATTATCAATCCTCAGACAAAGGATTGGATGGTGTGACGTTATTCATGAACACCCAAAGGGTAGAGTTTGACAATTGTGACTTGTAAGACGGCCTAGCCCAGAGAAAGGACCCTGTTAGAAAACCCACTCCCGCACTTTAATGTCGTGCAGAGGCGATTAGGAGAATTCTTCGTGTTGCATGACGTTTCAGCCCCACCCCACTCTCCTGCCCTCTTCTTACCACCATTTCGTCTCTGCAGCAGGCACGCTCAGGAAATAAATACTCTGCAAAATGATTACGAAACACAATTATTCCCTCCTCCACATCCGATCTCCGTCTCGCTTCTTCCATCAATAGTTCTGATGGCCGTATGTCTTCAAGGTCCTGCAGCACTGTAGACGTGTAAACAATGCCAACCATCCGTTCTCATCAACCCAGGCATGCCTGTAACTAGTGGTCCTCACTTGTGTTGGAATGAAAAAATGAATGACTGAATAATTCAAAGAATAAATCAATCAATTGGTTAAATGATGAATGAGTGACCGAATGAATGAATAAATGAATGAATGAATGAATGAATAGATTGATTTAATGATTGAGTGAACAATTGATTGATTGATTGATTGACTAGTTCTTATGGATGAGTTTCTCTACATGAAGCACACACACACACACACACACACACACACACACACCATATATATATATATATATATATATATATATATATATATATATATATATATATATTAATTTCACATAGGCTGTCTCTTTCAGCTAGGGTCCATTTTAACAGTGTAATCCAGTGTGTAGGGACACGACCAACAACAATTTGAAAATGGACCACAACTCTGTCGTATGCCCTGTTTTTTCTGTCTGTCTATCTGTCTGCCTATCTGTCTGTCTGTATTCCTTCCTTTCCTTCTTTCTGTCTTCTTTCTTTCTTTGTTTTTTTCTTCTTTCTTTCTCTTTCCTTTCTTCTTTCTTTTTCTTTTCTTTTGTTTTGTTTTTCTTTTTCTTTCTCTTTTCTTTTCTTTCTTTCTTTCTTTTTCTTTCTTTTTTCTTTTTTTTTTTCTTTCTTTTTTCTTTCTTTCTTTTTCTTTTCTCTCTTTCTTTTTTTTCTTTCTTTCTATTTCTTTCTCTTTCTTTTTTTTCTTTCTTTCTTTTTCTTTCTCTTTCTTTTTTTTTCTTTCTTTCTTTTTCTTTCTTTCTTTCTTTCTTTTTCTTTTCTCTTCTTTCTTTTTTTTTCTTTCTTTCTTTTTCTTTCTCTCTTTTTTTTTTTTTCTTTCTTTCTTTCTTTTCTTTTCTTTCTTTCTTCTTTTTCTTTCTTCCTTTCACACTTTCTTTTTCTTTCTTTTTTTTCTTTTTTTTTTCTTACTTTCTTTTTCTTTCTTTCTTTTCTTTCTTACTTTCTTTTCTTCTTTCTTTCTTTTTTTTTTTTCTTTCTTTCTTCTTCTTTCTTTCTTTCATTCGAGTTTTCTCTGACTAATGCCACCTGCACACCTTGTAACAGTGCAGCATGTGCTAGTGAGCTTTGGACACATGTAGAAATTTGTCGTGGAAGAGGAGGGAGGGATGGAGGGGGTTGTGGGATGGACGTCAGTCTGACGTCAGTCTGACGTCAGCATTAGGCCGTGACGCAAAGAACAGTGTTTCTGTCGTCTGGTATTCATTGACGGATGTTTGTTTCCAAGAATTATGAAATATTCACACATACACAGACAGGCTGACCCTTCGTCTTCATTCACCCTGGGCGAACAAACAGAGGAACATTCCCTGCATGTGCAACCCAACACTCCATGAAAGACACAGCGGAGAGCTGGAATGGATGGGAAATACACTTAGCACTGTCAGATGCTAAATGAAGCCTTAAGGTAAAGAACCTTAGGGGAAACAGTTGAACAAACAAACAGGCAAGTGACAACAACAAATAACAACAACCACACAGAGGCTGATACAGACAGGCAGACAGGAGAGACACAAAATGGCGGATAGAGATTAGAAGTCAACAGATTTGCCTCTAGTTATATTTTGGAAGAATAGTGAATATGACTAGGCATACAAGATCTCGCTGCATGGGAAGCAAGGTGAACGCCACTACAACCAAAGAACCAACTAATACAGGTCAACAAAAGAGTGGGCAAGAAAATTTTCTTAAAGATGTGCTGAAGCGAGCGTGTCAAGCTGGAAAAAACGATCAAGAGGAGGATGGCAATGACAAAATAGACGATCAGGGTGCTGTGACGGCCAACACAAACGTGAGTTCACTCAAAAACTTAACAACAATAATCGAAACACTCTGTAAAAAGATTGATACATTAGAAGAAACTGTCAGATGCCAGAGTGATATGATAGGAAACTTGAGAGAGACGGTTTCGAAACTCCGTGTTGACAACGGTAACAACCAAGCAGCCCCTCCCTCCAGAGGTACTTACGCTGACGCGTTGAAATCGTCTCCGGCGGGGTCGGCTGATCCAGTGGCATCGAAGGCTTCAGCCTTGGATTTGGCCCGGAATAAAAATAGGGGCAAAACAAAAATTCAGAACAGAGAAAAAAGTGATGTCATCAAAAAACATGACGACAAAGAAGTAGACGTCAAATCCAAACCCAAAGTTAAAATTACGTCTGGAAAATTCGACGACACTCCCCGTGTTCTTTTATTGGGAGATTCCATCATGTCCAAAGTTGACGGGAGACGCTTGGGTTTGTCATATGGCCTGCGTGTTGCGAAAAGAAAAGCTTTTACTCTCGACGAATGCAGCTCTGTGATTCAAGAGGTGGAGGATCCAGATCCTGATTGCGTTGTATTACACGTTGGGCTGAATGATCTGAAAGGGAAAGATCCCACTGTGTGTAGCACAGAAATATGAAAATGTGTGGGGGACGTCAAGAATAAGTTCCCCAAATCCAGGTGGTGATAAGTCAGGTTGCCCCTGTGAGGAAAAAACGTTAGACATCAAGAGGGAACTATTCAACGCCATGACGAAGTCGAAACTGGCCGGTGAAAAAGATGTCAGCTACGTTGTTTACAACCATGTTCAAGCCTCCGACAAATCAATTTTGGCCCCTGACTGTATCCACCCCACTGCAAAAGGGGCCAGCGTTATTGCAAGGACTCTGGGTCGTCATCTCAATGCATTGTTTTGGGAAAAACCAAAGAGGAGACGAGGTCACCCCCATCATCACCATGCTGGTTTCTACCTTCCACACTTCATACCTCCATGGCTGTTCTAGACTGCAACGACCTCAGCGACGACCTTCTTCCTGCAGGGCATCTGGGAGCACAACTACTTGGGCTTCTATAACATCAACGGGCCTTATTTTCGTATCCGTCATGGTGCTACCTGTTCAATTTGCTTTCGCTCAAAAGTCACAAGTTGTTTTGATTTTAAATAGTGTTGAATGAACTTAGCTAACAATTCTTTGAACATTTTACAATGGAACTGCAGATCAATTGTGAAAAACTTACTTCAGTTAGAAAATCACATCTATTCTAATAACTATTGCATTCTGGCCTTACAATCCTTAAATGCTGAACCTTTTAAGTTGCCTAAATTTCGTGGTTTTTATTATCCACCTCTATATGACTGCAGTGTGTCAACTAAACGGGTTCAAACTGCAATTTATGTCAGGTCAGACTTGAATTACAGTCCTCTAAAGTTATCATTCAATCATTCAACTAATGTCATTGAAAACGTCTTTGCTACTTCCATATCGTTAAAGGTGAACAAAGATTTCACTGTAAACATACTTTCTGTTTACTATCCAAATGGGCCAAATGCTGACAATACAGATTGGATAAAACATCTTCCTAATATAAATAAGAAATGGATAATTTTGGGTGATTTCAATGCGCATTCACCATTTTGGGAACCTGATTGCTCTGTTGTATCTTGCAATCGATTTGTTGAAAATATTGTTGATTCTAATTTAGTATTAATGAATGACGGCAGCATAACAAGAGTGCCTGATATATCAACGCATAGACCAACCTCCATCGATCTCACATTAATTTCTCCTGATTTGGCCATCAATGCTACTTGGACAACAGAAGATGATTCGCTAGGGAGTGATCATTTTCCTATTGTTGTGAAAATACACGAGCAAATAACTGATGAAGAAGCAGAAGTTGAAGATAAAATACCAAAATGTTTATATAATAAAGCAGATTGGAGTTTATATGAGTCAACCCTGCTATCTATAGATCGCAGCATTATTGAACACGAAGATATTGAAGTGTTTTATAACAACTTTAGAAAAGCTATTATATCTGCAGCTGAGAAAGCAATGCCAAAGTGCAAATCTTCTATTGATAAAAAATATCGAGGAAATAGTTGGTGGAATGAAGAATGTGCAGAAGCCGTATCTAATAAAAAGAAAACATACAAAACGTGGCTCAAAGATAGAACTGATGAAAACTTTATTGAAATGAAACGTGCCAAAAAGCCACAGTAACAGGGTTGTCGCAAAAGCAAAACGTCTCTATTTCAATCATTTTTGTCATTCAGAAATATCTTCATCTAAGGACATGCACAGAGTATGGAAAAAAGTGAAGGAATTAAAAAACAAGTATTATCTACCTTCATATCCTATTAAATTAGAAAAAAATAATATTCCAGCATCATCAGAGAAAGCTGAAGCATTTGTACAAGCTTTTTCAAAAAATAACTCATCAACTAGACTACATACAGGTACCAAAAATTACAGAGAACTAGAGGAGGAAAAGGATACTTATTGTGATCCCACACCGGATCCAAACCATTACTTAAATGCATCTATAACATTTGAAGAATTTAAAGAAGCACTAATGTCATTCTCCTCGAATAAGACAGCTGTTGGATTAGATGGAATTTCATATCAGTTGTTACGCCACTTACCTTTGTGCTGGAAGCAATTACTTCACTCGTTTTACCAAAATGTTGGTTAAATGGAACTCTTCCTACTTTCTGGAAGAGGATAGTTGTAATTTCAGTTCCAAAACAAGGTAAACCTAGGTCTGCAGTTGATAGTTACCGTCCTATAGCATTAACATCTCAAGTTGGAAAAATATTAGAAAAGATAGTTGAAAAACGCATTTTACATTATTGCGAAAAGAATAACATAATTCCCAACATTCAAGCAGGTTTCAGAAAAGGTAGAAGTACAACTGATCACCTTGTAAAACTTGCAAGTCATGTTAAAAAACAATTTGCTCGTAGAAATAGTACACTTGCTACTTTCTTTGACATCAGAAAAGCATATGATAGTGTGTGGCATTCTCGTTTACTTTATAAGTTGAAAAATATTGGGATAAATGGTGCAATGTATCAGTTCATAAAATCTTTCTTATCTGAGAGATCATTTTGTACTAGGGTTGGTAAATGTTACTCTTCATTTAAAGATATTGACATTGGCATCCCTCAGGGCTCCATTATTGCACCTATTCTATTTACAATTCTCGTTCACGATCTTCCTAAAATACTATCTAAAAATATGCATGTAGTGCAATATGCCGATGATATTGCAATGTGGATGAACACAAACATTAAAAAACAGACAAATAAGAGAACCATATTATATATACAAAAACTATATCAAATTGAAATTGACAAACTAAATAATTATATGAACGAAAATGGACTAGAACTATCAGGAGAAAAGACACAATTAATGTTATTTAACAATGGTAAAAATCCAAAAGTTTTGCCTCAACTTGTGCTAGAAAATAAAACTCTTCAATATTCCAATAATGTTAAATTTTTAGGTGTTCATTTCACTCCTAAATTAAACTGGAGATTCCATATTGAATATCTTATAAACAATGCCAGACAAAGGCTATCTTTACTAAAAATAATCAGTGCACAATCGTGGGGTCAAGACACCCAAACTCTTGTGCATCTTTCTATTAGTCTGGTTCGTTCAAAATTGATTTACGGACAGGAAGTATATTTTTCAGCTTCTCAGACATTACTTAAGCGGTTGCAAAGTATAGACAGTAAAGCTATTAAAGTAGCCCTTGGTGTTCCAGCGCATTCTAATACCTTTAAAACATATAAAGAAGCTAATCTCTTGTCACTTGATGATAAACGCAAACTAGCAACAGCCAAATATGTAACCAGAAGTCTTTCTGTATCAAATTCAGTAACAAATGAAATATTTCTTGATGCTAAATCGGATTTTCCTAAAAGGGCACAGAATATTTCTTACCTGCAGCCCATTCGAAATTATACTGATGATTTATTTAGAAAATGTGACATCGATATTACATCCATTTCAAAACCTCCAACTATGCCCACAGTTCCTCAATGGGAGCATATTTCTCCAAATTTTGATATAGATTACACTATCTAAAAAAAAGAAGACAATATTAATTTGATATCAGTAGAAGCAAAAGAACATCTTGAAAACACATATCCACATCATCTTAAAATCTACACGGATGGTTCGGTTTTAGAATCTTATACAGGAGCTGGATTTGTAATCCCCGATTTAAAAGTAAAGAAATCATTTTGTTTAGGAAAGAACTTTTCAGTTTTCACCCTGAACTATATGCAAGTCCTTATGGCCTTATCTTGGATATCTGATCTTAATGTGGCAATTTACAGCATTCTAATCTGTGTTGACTCTAAATCTGTTCTTTGTAGCTTACGAAGTTGGGACGCAAATGTAAGGAAAGACTTAATTTTTGATATAAAATCTATGATACATTCCGTTATGGCGAAAGGAACTTTTGTAGAGTTTTGCTGGATCCCATCCCATTGTGGTATCTATGGAAATGAAATAGCTGATAAATTAGCAAAAGAGGGTGCTCTTAGAAAAAATCCAGATAGTAGATTAAAATTGGATAAACATGAAATCAGTTCTCTATTAGAAAATTGTATGAACAATGAAAAACTTCCTGCAAAAACGAAAATGTTATTATGTCAAAGATCATTGTCCAGTATAATTTATAAAATGCGTTTAAAAACTCGTGTGAAAACAAATTTCTAAGGATGTAGATTGCGCTTGTGGTCTCCCATTATACTTTCCAACATATTCTTTTGAATGTCCAGTTCTAACATCTTTATATAATATTCTAAAGATAGACATTGATTCCTTAAGGGGCTTTACATGAAATACTTTACAGCGCCAAAATGATTGATTAGCAAAGGCTATATCAAGTTCTGTTATTATTCATTTAAATTGTTTATTTCATTTGTAATTATTGTTATGGTCGTTAATAGGCAAACTTTCATGCATTTGTGTCCCGACGCGCGCCGCGCGCCCAACGCACACAACACACACACACACACACACACACACATACACACACCGCAAGCTCTCTCACTCTCTCTCATTCTCTCTTCACAAACACACACACACAACACACACACACACACACACACAAACACACGGCGTGCGCACGCTGGCATGCACGCACCACACGCACACGTACAACGCACCACACACACACACACACACAACACACAACACACACACACACATCACACAACGACAACTCTATAATGCACTTACATACATACACATTTATATATAATATATATATAATTAATATATATATATATATTTTTTTTTTAATAGTCTAATATCACCATCGTATGAACAGGACTCTAAATTAATCAATCAAATCAAAATCAAATCAAGGCAGACGACAGAGCACACACGAACCCCCCCCCCCCCACCCCCACCCTCCCCCCCCAAACCACACACAACACACAACACACAGTTTCATCAAAGAGGCCGTCACTGCTTACGGACTAGTCCCGTATACGCACAACAAACCATCCGCTAAGTTTTGAGACCACACTACGCATGATTTGAAGCTGATTGACAAATGAACTAACAACTAAGATGAGACAATTGAAGAAGAGGGTCTCAAGGCTAACGACTCAAGAGATGTCTGACCTAGGCATTAGCCCACGCGCCGGTCAGACCTTGGCGCATTACCTAACATTCGTAATCTTTTTTTATTTTTTTTTTTACACTACACACACACACACACACACACACACACCACACACACACACACACACAACACACACACACACGAGACAGTCAGTTAGTAAGCACAGTCATTTCACACAGCCCATTGTCTTCCCTTGTCCCCTTCTCCTGTTCTGTCCCACCAGTCCAGTTATCTCCCATCTTCTCTCATTTTGTCCTCATCATTCTATTCGCCCAGGGCAATTGTCTCCCCTTTCTCACATTCTGTCGCCCCTGCTTTCCCCTTCAGTTGTCGCCCTTTCCTTTCCTCCGTTCTGTCCCTTCCACTTCTTTTAACTCTCCAGCGTCTGTCTCCGGTGTCGGTTCTTGTTGTTGTTGTTGTTGTTGTTGTTGTTGTGCTTGTTGTTTGTGATGTTGTTGTTGTTGATGTTGTTGTTGTTGTTGTTGTTGATGTTGTTGTTGTTGATGTTGTTGCTGTTCTTCTTCTTCTTTTTCTTACTCTCCTTCTTCTTCTTCTTCTTCTATGAAACCCTCTTCATCGATCATTTCCCATCATTCAGACCCCCCTCAAAACGGAGCCTCTATCATGACCATATTCATTTAAACAAAACCGGAACTGCACAATTGGTTCTGGACCTCAAAACAGCTGCTGATACAAAACATTCATTAGAGAGCTCTCGTTCTCAAAGCACAGCAAGCTCTGGAAAGTCATCAGCATTCAGAAATCACAGAAATGTTCAGAATGACAGTTACAACACAACTTCTTTCCACCGTTCCAGTCAACACAATAGAGCGTATCGTCACTCAAACTCTGTCTATTTACCATCCTTCCATCATCGCTCATTCCCACAAACTGTGTCTTACAGTGAAATCCCATCAACCGTACCCTGTCATGACCTTCCACTAAACGCCGCTCACCCTGATCATCCTGCATCCGCAGTTCACCATGATTTCTATGCATCTGCCCCTCATCCTGACTATCATGCATCTGCCCCTCATTCTAACTATCATGCATCCGCCCCTCATCCTGAATACCCTGCAGCCTCCGATCGTCATAACTACCCTGCAGCCGCCGCTCACCATGAATACCCTACAGCCAACCATGACTACCGTGCAGCCTCCGCGCACCGTAACTACCCTGCAGGCGCCGCTCACCGTAACTACCGTGCAGCAGCCGCTCACCGTAACTACCCTGCAGGCGCCGTTCACCGTAACTACCCTGCAGGCACCACTCACCGTAACTACCCTGCAGGCGCCGCTCACCGTAACTACCCTGCAGGCGCCGCTCACCGTAACTACCCTGCAGGCGCCGCTCACCGTAACTACCCTGCAGGCGCCGTTCACCGTAACTACCCTGCAGGCGCCGCTCACCGTAACTACCCTGCAGGCACCGCTCACCGTAACTACCCTGCAGGCGCCGCTCACTGTGTCTATCCTGCTGGCGCCGCTCACAGTGACCACCATGCAGGCGCCCCTCGCCATGACTACCGTGCAGGCGCCCCTCGCCATGATTACCGTCCAGCTGCCGCTCACCATGACAACCCTGTAGCCGCCGCTCACCGTGTGTTTCAACAGACGTCCCCTCACCGTGTGGGGCGGCGCTACAACATCTACTCGCGGTCATCAAACAGAAGAAACGACAGTCACAATTTAGACCAAGTAAATCAGTTCTGTGATTCAAGTCTTGGTCACCAAATATAAATGTTGACCTGTTTCCCGGACATCCAACTCCCTTTTCCAGCCTGCCTCTCTGTTACTCAGCAGACTGCTTTCCCCCTCTGATGCCCCACCCCCAAATTAATTCTCTTATTTAGTAGGGGTTCGGATTGCATGTATTCCACTCATTAGCAATCATCAGGACTTCCCTGCAACTTGAGTGTCTATTGTGAGCCATGAAATGACCAATGCACTTAGTTGAACTATAATTATTCTGAACTGATTATTTCCGTATCCTCTCTATTTCACGTGGTAATTCTGTATATCTCCAGGTAGCGCTGCTTCCCTCCATTCACTAATGTCAACCAATGTGAATGTATCAGACTGGCCCGTCAATGACGGTCTGCGCATAGGTCACCTAAATATTTGTCATCTCATAAACAAAATGTCTGACGTATCAAAAATAATTCATAATAATCATAAACCTTTCCATGTCTTTGGATTTTCTGAGGCATGGACAAACAGCCGCGTTGGTGACAATTCTATATCCATTCCTGGATACTCAATAGTCCGGAGAAATCCTGAAAATATTCTTGAAACAGGTATTGCTGTCTACGTCCAAAAAGATGTCCCATACAAAATTCGTAACGATCTTTGTCACAAAAATATTGAAATAACGTGGCTTGAAATTCAGTCAAAAAGTAAGACATTAGCGTCAATTCTTGTCGGATTTGTATACAGACATCCTAAAAGTAAGTCCAGCTGGTATAACGATTTTTGTGAGATGATGGACACAGTATGGCTTTTGAAAACAGAAATACTATTATTGGGAGATTTCAATATAGATCTGTTTCAGTCTTGTTCTCAATGGTCCAACATTGCTAATTCATATAATCTTCATCAGTGCATTTCTTTACCGACTAGAGTTACTTCAAAATCTAATACCCTTATAGACCACATATATTCGTCGAACATTGCTGCACTTACAGAAATATGTGTACCGCCTACTGGTGCAAGTGACCACAATGCTGTTTGCGTAACTTGGAACAAAAAAGGTTTTAAAGTTCCAAAAGCAAGTCATTTGGTAATCACATTTCGTTCATTCAAAAACTTCAACTTACACGCTTTTCAATCTGATCTCATTTCCTCGCCTTTTGCAAACATCTACAGCTACACTGATCCAGATGATGCCCTTGCCTTTTGGACGAGAAACTTTCTGAATATTGTCGACAAACACATCCCATTGATCCAGAGGCGAGTCAAATCAGATATCCTGCCTGTCTGGCTCACTCAGGATGTTCTGAATGCCATGGACGAGAGGGACAATTTAAAAAGTGTAGGCTCTGACAAAGAGTATAAGAGAAAACGCAACATTGTGAAGTACATGATTAGAAAGTCTAAATGTGATTCTTTCAGAAAGTTGGTCCAAAATAAAAACAACGGAGCCTCTATTTGGAAAGCTATTAATAAACTTACCGGACCGTGTTCATCAAGACAGGAATGTTCCATTCCAGTAGAAACACTAAATGATCATTTTGCCAATATTGGTAACAAGCTAAACATAGGGAAAGATAAAACTAGCATTTTTGACACTGCGAATTTACAGAAATTTTGTGATGCAAGAAATATGCACGCAAAGTTTTCTATCCCCCTAATATCTGTTAATGAAGTGTTTTTATATCTATCAACTTTGAAAAATAAAAGTTCATACAGCTTTGATGGAATCAGTCCCAAGATATTAAAACTATCTGTACCATATATTGTAGATTCTCTTACATACCTCTTTAATCTATGTTTATCTAAACATTATTTTCCAGAAGCATTTAAACATGCAAAAATTATCCCTCTGCACAAAAAAGGGAATTTAGATGATCCAAATAACTACAGACCAATTTCGCTGCTATCGTCCGTCTCAAAGCCATTAGAACGTCATATCCATCACCATCTATCATCTTTTATTGAGAAACATAAACTGTTGTATATCAATCAGTCAGGATTTAGGAAACTACATTCATGTGAAACAGCTTTGTGTCGGATCACAAATTTGTGGCTAAAAGATATCAACAACAGGAAAGCAGTTGGTGTAGTTTTTATTGATTTAACAAAGGCTTTTGATTTAATTAATCACAATATACTGCTAAAAAAGCTTAATGTTTACGGCGTCGACAACAATACGGAATCATTTTTTAGATCTTATTTGTCGAACCGTACGCAATCTGTTTTTTCACGAGGTGTTATTTCTTCTAAAAGACTGTTGCCAAGAGGCGTGCCACAGGGGTCAATCTTAGGTCCCCTGTTGTTCTCCCTCTACATAAATGATCTCCCTTTATCAATTCAAAATGCAGTGTGTGATTTGTTTGCTGATGATACATCTTTACAATACTCTAGTCATAGCATCGATGAAATTAATTATCATTTAAATGCAAGCATGAAATCAGTGGAAGGCTGGTGTGATTCAAATGACATGCTTGTTCATCCTCATAAAACCGAGTCTATGTTAATATGTGCACGTCAAAAAAGACAAGTCATAAAAGAAGCAAAATTAAAAATAATGTACAAAGATAAAACAATAAAACAAGTTACAAAGCACAAATTATTAGGCATCGTCATCGATGAAAATCTTTCCTGGCACGATCAGATCCATAACCTAATCAAACAAGTCTCGTGTTGTGTGTTCCAGCTGTCACAGATAAAACACTTTCTCAACGAACATTCACGAAAAATGTATTATTTTGCTTTTGTTCAGGCTCGATTAGACTACTGCTCTATTATCTGGGGTAAATGTGCGCCATCTACTTTAAAACCACTTTGTTCATTACAAAAACGAGCCATTAAGATGATCAGCTGTCAGAAACAATCCGATCCTTCTATGCGTGATGTATTTAGGTACAATAGAATACTGCCTCTTCACTCATGTATAACATTCAACACTCTTATTCTTATGCACAAAATTGTTCATGACGCATGCCCAGATTATTTAAAATCAATAGTACATTTACATCACCATCATGATTCGCTGAGATTCGTTATTCCTAAAGCTAATTTAGATTTATTCAAAACAAGTTTCTCCTTCTGTGGCTGTAAAGAATGGAACACACTTCCAGCAAAACACAGGAATATTTCCCAATTATCAGCTTTCAAAAATGAAGTAAAGTTACTTCTTTTTGATACTCATGACTGACCTATGCGTAGACATTAGCCTGACTATACATACTTACCGGAGACAAAAAAAGTGTACTGCTGATAAACGATGCAGTTGATTGAGATGTGTGTGTGTGTGTGTGTGTGTGTGTGTGTGTGTGTGTGTGTGTGTGTGTGTGTGTGTGTGAGAGAGAGAGGGGGGGGGGCAGAGAGAGAGAGAGAGAGAGAGAGAGAGAGAGAGAGAGAGAGAGAGAGAGAGAGAGAGAGAGAGAGAGAGAGAGTTTTTAAGCATGAAATCGTTATATTGATGT
>CM065716.1:116225570-116230570 GCA_033310375.1 Conus canariensis
TGAATAATCAGCAGGAAGTTAAGAAACACACACATCCACATATCAGACCCATATCTCTCCACTTCAGCCCCCTTCTCTCCAGTCAATCATGTTGACGGCTGTCAATGCTTTCGTCTAGAAGCACTGTTACGGCCTGCCCAATGCCCAGACCACCCTCACTCCTTTACCCATCCCTCCCTGTACAGAACGTCCCTCTGCCCAGACCACCCTCACTCATTTACCCATCCCTCCTGTACAGAACGTCCCTCTGCCCAGACCACCCTCACTCCTTTACCCATCCCTCCCTGTACAGAACGTCCCTCTCTTGTGCTTTCTTTTGTGTGTGTTTTTGTTCCTCACAGAGCACATTTTGTCCACCTGTGTCATGCGCCAGTTTTTGTTTTGTTTTGTTTTGTTTTGTTTTGTTTGTTTGGTTTTTAATGATCCATTTATGAACTGGAATTTATTGTGCCCCTTTCTGTTATATGTCTTTCTTTATTTCTTCTGAGGCCGCCTGCACATCTTGTAACACCCGCATCATGTACAAATGCACTCTCTCTCTCCCCCCCCGTCTCTCTCTCTTCCTCTCTCTCTCTCTCACTCTCTCTCACTGTTGGTTGTCTTTACAACAGATGGAACTGAATAGAATACCCAAACAAACATATGTTTCTTTGATTAACAGCTTTATGAATAGCACTGACGATAGAACGATCAAAAGTAACTGGGCATACTATATAAAATGTTGTCTTGATAGATACGGATTTTCTGAAGTGTGGTTGTGGGTGGGGTCGGAAATGTTAATATGTTTAACCTTTGTTTACAGGCTGGAGGCCTAACATAATAATAATAATAATGAAACTTATATAGCGCCTATTCTCGGCTAGAGACCAAGCTCTAAGCGCTTTACAATCTACACTCGTTTACACAACGGGCTGCCTACCTGGGTAGTGCCAACTGAAGAGCTGCCAGCTGACGCTTCATTCAATCGTTTCCCGTGTCATTCAGACAATATTGTCCAGTATCGTTCACTCAATATCCTTACTTCCTTCATCAAAGTTGGCGATGGGATTTTACGTGTGTGCAAGACGTTATGCATGCGTTCACACACGGAACCTCGGCTTTATAGTCTCATTCGAAGAACTGTATGGAAATGGAGTCAGAACCAATGTTAATTCCGAGGGAAAAATTCCCCCGTACCGAAACGGCCCGGCGGAGATTCGAACCCGCGACCCCTGGATCACGAGTCCGGCGCTCTACCAACTGAGCTATTCCGGCCAATAAACATTTAAACATTATCATTGTCATTGTCTCTCTCTCTCTCTCTCTCTCTCTCTCTCTCTCTCTCTCTCTCTCTCTGTCTGTCTCTGTCTCTCTCTCTCTCTCTCTCTCTCTCTCTCTGCATATGAATTGAAGTGTGTCATGCGTGCGCACATAATGCAAGTTCATGTCGTTGAATGAACTAACAGTACCTAACAGTACCAACAGACCTAACAGTACCAACAGTACCTAACAGTACCAACAGTACCTAACAGTACCTAACAGTACCAACAGTACCTAACAGTACCTAACAGTACCAACAGTACCTAACAGTACCAACAGTACCTAACAGTACCTAACAGTACCTAACAGTACCACAGTACCTAACAGTACCAACAGTACCTAACAGTACCACAGTACTAACAGTACCTAACAGTACCTAACAGTACCCACAGTACCTAACAGTACCTAACAGTACCTAACAGTACCTAACAGTACCCTCAGTACCTAACAGTACCTAACAGTACCCACAGTACCTAACAGTACCAACAGTACCTAACAGTACCTAACAGTACCAACAGTACCTAACAGTACCAACAGTACCTAACAGTACCTAACAGTACCAACAGTACCTAACAGTACCAACAGTACCTAACAGTACCTAACAGTACCCACAGTACCTAACAGTATACACCTAACAGTACCAACAGTACCTAACAGTACCTAACAGTCTACCTAACAGTACCCACTCGGTCGGGGGACGATTATGCCACGCTAGCTCCACGACTCAGCAATGCATGCGGTCAGTGGGGCGGTCAGCAGGTCAGCACTATCCTTGCTGCAACATGGCAGCACACAAAACCTGTTGCTTTCTGCGTGGTGTTGCCAATAGGAACGACCGTCTAAGCGTTACAACATGTTTGACTGCACATATCTGACGTCAGACGTCAAATTAATTTGGAATTATATCAAGTCTGCTTGGGACGTGTTTGTTCCATATGAAAACCAGTGTGGAAATGACAATAAAAAAAATAGAATTAATAAAACACGATTTCATCATTAGCGGACGTCTGTTTTGTTTGCTTGTTAGTGTGTTTGTTTTTTCCGTTTGCAACAGATCGCTTTAGCAACACATTGCACCACCCTATGATTTTTTTCCGTCTAGACAAATCAGCTGATTTGCATGCTGTGTGTGTGTTGTGTGTGTGTGTGTGTGTGTGTGTGTGTGTGTGTGTGTGTGTGTGTGTGTGTGTGGTCGCGTGTGTGTGTGTGTGTGTGTGTGTGTGTGTGTGTGTGTGTGTGTGTGTGTGTGTGTGTGTGTGTGTGTGTTCATCATCACGCATTTCTTCATTTGCACACATCTTTTTCTGCCCATCTCCTGTGCCACCTCAGTGGCATCGCCCCCACACCGCTCATTCTGACCCCCGTCCACAGCCCCGGCACCGGCGGTTTGCACACTTTGAAGAACTATTTCTTTATCCATTTACTTATTCGTTCATTTATTCTTTGATTATGCTCACATATTTCTTCATCTGCGCAATTTGGTTTTTGATTTTTCGTCTAAATTTTCAACCTAGTTTGCAGCGTGTGATTTTGTTTTTTTGGTCTCCAGCTGTTTTCTGACTTGCACCGTTTATTTTTGTTGATCATTTTCACATATTTTTCTGATTTCCAGACTTTTGTTCCTTTCTTTGTCGACGCATATTTAACCACCTTCCTACGTTTCGTTTCTTTATTTTGGTTATGTTTTTCTATTTTTTCTGTTACTCCTTTGTGTTTTATATTTATGTTGTGTTTTGTCGTATGAACATTATTCACCCTGCTTCACACTATGTATACGCACATCTGTGCGTGTGTGTATGTGAGTGAGTTCGTTCCTGTATCCTATAGTGTATGTGAGTGAGTTCGTTCCTGTATCCTATAGTTAAACGTCTTTTCATTGTAAGTGATATTAGATCGACTTGTGTGTGTGTGTGTGTGTGTGTGTGTGTGTGTGTGTGTGTGTGTGTGTGTGTGTGTGTGTGTGTGTGTGTGTGTACGTGTGTGTACGACTGTGTGCTTGTGCGTGTGTGCGTGTGCGTGTGCGAGCGTGTCTCTGTGGTGTGTGTGTGTGTGTGTGTGTGTGTGTGTGTGTGTGCGTGTGTGTGTGTGTGTGTGTGTGTGTGTGTGTGTGTGTGTGTGTGTGTGTGTGTGTGTGTGTGCGTGCGTGTGTGTATGTGTGCGTGTGTGTATGTGTGTATGTGTGTATGTGTGTATGTAGTGTGTATGTATGTGTGTATGTGTGGGTGTGTGCGCACATAAGAGAGAGAGAGGAGAGAGAGAGAGAGAGAGAAGGAGAGAGAGAGAGAGAGAGAGAGAGAGAGAAGAGAGAGAGAGAGGACCTTCTGCTATTGAAAACCCGGTGAAAGGGGAAAAGCGTTCGTCCCTGCGTGTCGTGTCCCCTGTGCCAGGGCAAACTAACAGTGGCACGTTTCCCTTCATTGTAGGGCAGCACTAGCCCAGGGCAAACTAACAGTGGAACGTTTCCCTTCATTGTAGGGCAGCACTAGCCCAGGGCAAACAGTGGCACGCTTCCCTTCATTGAGAGGCAGCACTAGCCAAGGGCAAACTAACAGTGGAACGTTTCCCTTCATTGTAAGGCAGCACTAGCCCAGGGCAACAAACAGTGGACGTTTCCCTTCATTGTAGGCAGCACTAGCCCAGGGCAAACAGTGGAACGTTTCCCTTCATTGTAGGGCAGCACTATCCCAGGGCAAACAGTGGAACGTTTCCCTTCATTGTAGGGCAGCACTATCCCAGGGCAAAACAGTGGCACGTTTCCCTTCATTGTAGGGCAGCACTAGCCCAGGGCAAACAAACAGTGGAACGTTTCCCTTCATTGTAGGGCAGCACTATCCCAGGGCAAACAAACAGTGGCAACGTTTCCCTTCATTGTAGGGCAGCACTATCCCAGGGCAACAAACAGTGGAACGTTTCCCTTCATTGTAAGGCAGCACTATCCCAGGGCAAACAAACAGTGGAACGTTTCCTTCATTGTAAGGCAGCACTAGCCCAGGGCAAACAAACAGTGGAACGTTTCCCTTCATTGTAGGCAGCACTACCCAGGGCAAACAAACAGTGGACGTTTCCCTTCATTGTAGGGCAGCACTAGCCCAGGGCAAAACAGTGGAACGTTTCACTTCATTGTAGGGCAGCACTATCCCAGGGCAAACAAACATTGGAACGTTTCTCTTTATTGTAGGCAGCACTATCCCAGGGCAAACAGTGGCACGTTTCCCTTCATTGTAGGGCAGCACTATCCCAGGGCAAACAAAGTGGAACGTTTCCCTTCATTGTAGGGCAGCACTATCCCAGGGCAAAAACAGTGGAACGTTTCCCTTCATTGTAGGGCAGCACTATCCCAGGGCAAACAACAGTGGAACGTTTCCCTTCATTGTAGGGCAGCACTATCCCAGGGCAAACAAACAGTGGAACGTTTCCCTTCATTGTAAGGCAGCACTATCCCAGGGCAAACAAACAGTGGAACGTTTCCCTTCATTGTAAGGCAGCACTATCCCAGGGCAAACAAACGTGGAATGTTTCCCTTCATTGTAAGGCAGCACTATCCCAGGGCAAACAGTGGAACGTTTCCCTTCATTGTAGGCAGCACTAGCCAGGGCAAACAGTGGAACGTTTCCCTTCATTGTAGGGCAGCACTAGCCCAGGGCAAACAGTGGCACGTTTCCCTTCATTGTAGGGCAGCACTAGCCCAGGGCAAACAAGTT
>CM065716.1:116235570-116238070 GCA_033310375.1 Conus canariensis
GTGGAACATTCACTGCACGTGCAACGCAACGCTAATCCAGGGAAGGTAAACAAGGAGACACAACGAAGAGCTTGAAGAGATGGGAACTGCATGGGCAGTGCCAGGCGAAACGTGATGCCAACTAGAGGGTCAAGACAGAGAATCATAGCTGAAGCAATTCAACACAAACAACAACAACAACAACAACAACAACAACAAAAAGGGGGGGGGGGGGGGCGGCCAAAGTAAACAGTCAGTTCGTCAACGTTTTCAAATCGGAAAACATTTGCAATAATATTTCAACCTCTCCCACTTCTCACATTCTGTCTACCGGTCCACGCCCCCCCCCCCCTCTACCCCCCTCCTCCTCCGCACCATCCCCTTGCCCCGACGTTCCCACCCCTCTCCTTTCTCACATTCTGTTCACCAATCTACATCTCTCCCGTTAGTTCTCTTCACCAGTCTACATCTCTCCCGTTAGTTCTGTCCACCAATCTACATCTCTCCCGTTAGTTCTGTCCACCAATCTACATCTCTCCCGTTAGTTCTGTCCACCAATCTACATCTCTCCCGTTAGTTCTGTCCACCAATCTACATCTCTCCCGTTAGTTCTGTCCACCAATCTACATCTCTCCCGTTCGTTCTCTTCACCAGTCTACATCTCTCCCGTTAGTTCTCTTCACCAATCTACATCTCTCCCGTTAGTTCTCTTCACCAATCTACATCTCTCCCGTTAGTTCTCTTCACCAGTCTACATCTCTCCCGTTAGTTCTCTTCACCAATCTACATCTCTCCCGTTAGTTCTCTTCACCAATCTACATCTCTCCCGTTAGTTCTCTTCACCAGTCTACATCTCTCCCGTTAGTTCTCTTCACCAATCTACATCTCTCCCGTTAGTTCTCTTCACCAGTCTACATCTCTCCCGTTAGTTCTCTTCACCAATCTACATCTCTCCCGTTAGTTCTCTTCACCAGTCTACATCTCTCCCGTTAGTTCTCTTCACCAGTCTACATCTCTCCCGTTAGTTCTGTTCACCAGTCTACATCTCTCCCTTAGTTCTGTTCACCAGTCTACATCTCTCCCGTTAGTTCTGTTCACCAATCTACATCTCTCCCGTTAGTTCTGTCCACCAATCTACATCTCTCCCGTTAGTTCTGTCCACCAATCTACATCTCTCCCGTTAGTTCTGTCCACCAATCTACATCTCTCCCGTTAGTTCTGTCCACCAATCTACATCTCTCCCGTTAGTTCTCTTCACCAGTCTACATCTCTCCCGTTAGTTCTCTTCACCAGTCTACATCTCTCCCCTTAGTTCTGTTCACCAATCTACATCTCTCCCGTTAGTTCTCTTCACCAGTCTACATCTCTCCCCTTAGTTCTCTTCACCAGTCTACATCTCTCCCGTTAGTTCTCTTCACCAGTCTACATCTCTCCCCTTAGTTCTGTCTACAATCTATACCTCTCCCCTTGGTTCTGTCTACAATCTATAACTCTCCCCTTAGATCTGTCTACAATCTACATCTCTCCCCTTAGTTCTGTCTACAATCTATATCTCTCCCCTTAGATCTGTCTACAATCTACATCTCTCCCCTTAGTTCTGTCCACCAATCTACATCTCTCCCCTTAGTTCTGTCCACCAATCTACATCTCTCCCCTTAGTTCTGTCCACCAATCTACATCTCTCCCCTTAATTCTGTCCACCAGTCTACATCTCTCCCCTTAATTCTGGTCACCAATCTACATCTCTCCCCTTAGTCACGTTTTTTCACAACTTAATTTCTGTTCCTTTTGTCACATTTTGTCCACCATATCAATTTCTCTTTCCCCTTCTCATATTCTGTCCATGAATCTATCTCTATCCATTTTCTTACAATCTGTCCATCAATCCGTTTCCTCTCTTTCATTTCCATCATTGTGCCCACAAGTCTGTTTTTCCTCCCTTGGACACAATTCATTTTTCACCCCCTGTATAGAAAGGCAAGGACTAATCCCATCTACTGTCCATTTTTTCTCCTCTTTCTCCTCATAATTCTGTCCATCAATGGTATTTTCTCCTCTTTCTCCTCATAATTCTGTCCGTCAATAGTATTTTTCTCCTCTTTCTCCTCATAATTCTGTCCATCAATAGTATTTTTCTCCTCTTTTTTCCTCATAATCCTGTCCGTCAATAGTATTTTTCTCCTCTTTCTCCTCATAATTCTGTCCGTCAATAGTATTTTTTCTCCTCTTTCTCCTCATAATTCTGTCCATCAATAGTATTTTTCTCCTCTTTTTCCTCATAATTCTGTCCGTCAATAGTATTTTCTCCTCTTTTCCTCATAATTCTGTCCTCAATAGTATTTTTCTCCTCTTTCTCCTCATAATTCTGTCCATCAATAATATTTTTTTTTATTTTCCTCCTCTTTCTCCTCATAATTCTGTCCGTCAATAGTATTTTTCTCCTCTTTCTCCTCATAATTCTGTCCGTCAATAGTATTTTTCTCCTCTTTCTCCTCATAATTCTGTCCGTCAATAGTATTTT
>CM065716.1:116248070-116253070 GCA_033310375.1 Conus canariensis
CATGAGTTCCGCACATCAGTTTGTTAATCTTGTGTTGGAGAAGGCTTGAGAGGCTGCAGATGACCCCCCCCCCCCCCCAACCTCCACTAACCCCTTTCCACTCTCTCTTCTCTTTCCCAGCCCTGCGCTGAGAAATGAATAAGCTATTTACAATATCAAAGATATAAATAACGCCCCCACCCCCTTCTTCGCTGTTTTGTTTTTCACATACCAATTTCTGTCTGGTCCATCTAACCTGCGTCCTTCCTGTCACTCATGTTTGACGAGCGTGTGCAATGGCCTGTTACCGCTGTGGATATCGAGGCAATGCCGAACCATTCACGCTGTTTCCCCACCCCCACCTCCCCGATCCACCCCTCCTGGAACGAAAGATCCGCCTCTGTGGCGCTTGTTTACTAACAGACAGTAGGATAATGTTTCTCTTTGTGTCATGGGCCAGGGATTTCTTTTTTAGCTACAGGCGTCCATTTACAACACAGGCAAAACATTTTCTGGATAGACTTTATTCTGTCTGTCTGTCTGTCTGTATCTCTCTCTCTCTCTCTCTCTCTCTCTCTCTCTCTCTCTCTCTCTCTCTCTCATTGTAATGTGCCAGTGTTTCTCATTGACAGATGTTATTTGCCCACCGTATGATAATGCAGTACGGGTGGTGAATGTAGAAGCGATATAGAGATGTATTAGGGAAAAGAATGAAAGTGGCCTCGGATGCAAGATAAAGAGTGGAATGGGGAAGGTTTGGACGTCAATGTGACGTCAGCATCAGACAGGAAACAGAACAAAACTGTTCATCTCATGTTGCATTTTGTGACGCATAATCTTGTTAAAATATTGAAGAATGTTCAACACGTTTGCATAGGCGCGCACACGCGCGTGTACATACTCCTCTCTCTCTCTCTCTCTCTCTCTCTCTCTCTCTCTCTCTCTCTCTCTCTCTCCTCTCTCTCTCACGCACATACAGATAGTACGCATGCGCATTACTCTCTGTCTGTCTGTCTGTTTGTCTGTCTGTCTGTCTGTCTGTCTGTCTGTCTGTCTCTCTCTCTCTCTCTCTCTCTCTCTCTCTCTCTCTCTCTCTCTCTCTCCGATGGAAGTCACCTGGGTATCTCACATTGAAAGAAACGGTGGCCAGGATTGTCCAGGTCTGTCCGTCATGCGCCATGGTTTGGGTCTGGGTAATGCATTCCTGGACATGACACAAGGGGACATTGTCCGTTATGTGCCATGGTTTGGGTCTGGGTAATGTGTTCCTGGACATTAATAATAATAATAATAATAATGAATACTTATATAGCGCCTATTCTCGGCTAGAGACCAAGCTCTAAGCGCTTTACAATCAACACTCGTTTACACAACGGGCTGCCTACCTGGGTAGTGCCGACTGAAGAGCTGCCAGCTGGCGCTTCATTAAGTCGTTTCCCGTGTCATCCAGTCAGTATCGTTCAATATCGATCACTCAATTTCCTTACTTCATTCTTTCCATTTCTCACGCAGGGTGCATGCTATGTGTAACGTGTCATCCATACCAACGGCCAAACTGGACTACTCTTCCGAAAGTTGGTGATGGGATTTTACGTGTGTGCAAGATGTTACGCGTGCGTTCACACACGGAACCTCGGTTTATAGTCTCATTCGAAGGACTGTAAGGGAAATGGAGTCAGAACCAATGTTAACTCCGAGGGAAAAATCCCCCTGTACCGAAACGCCCCGGCGGAGGTTCGAACCCGCAACCCCAGGATCACCAAGATTACGAGCTATTCCGGCTCCCTGTACACAAGGGGACATTGTCCGTCATGTGCCATGGATTGGGTCTGGGTAATGTGTTCCTGGACATTACACAAGGGGACATTGTCCGTTATGTGCCATGGATTGGGTCTGGGTAATGTGTTCCTGCACATTACACAAGGGGCGCATTGTCCGTCATGTGCCACGGTTTGGGTCTGGGTAATGTGTTCCTGGACATTACACAAGGGGACATTGTCCGTCATGTGCCATGGATTGGGTCTGGGTAATGCGTTCCTGGACATGACACAAGGGGACATTGTCCGTTATGTGCCATGGTTTGGGTCTGGGTAATGTGTTCCTGCACATTACACAAGGGGCGCATTGTCCGTCATGTGCCACGGTTTGGATCTGGGTAATGTGATCCTGGACATTACACAAGGGGACATTGTCCGTCATGTGCCATGGTTTGGGTCTGGGTAATGTGTTCCTGGACATTACACAAGGGGACATTGTCCGTTATGTGCCATGGATTGGGTCTGGGTAATGTGTTCCTGGACATTACACAAGGGGCGCATTGTCCGTCATGTGCCACGGTTTGGGTCTGGGTAATATGTTCCTGGACATTACACAAGGGGATATTGTCCGCTATGTGCCATGGTTTGGGTCAGGGTAATGTGTTCCTGGACATTACACAAGGGGACATTGTCCTGGACATTACACAAGGACACATTGTCCGTCATGTGCCATGGTTTGGGTCTGGGTAATGTGTTACTGGACATTACACAAGGGGACATTGTCCTGGACATTACACAAGGACACATTGTCCGCCATGTGCCATGGTTTGGGTCTGGGTAATGTTTTCCTGGACATTACACAAGGGGACATTGTCCTGGACATTACACAAGGGGACATTGTCCGCCATGTGCCATAGTTTGGGTCAGGGTAATGTGTTCCTGGACATTACACAATGGACATTTCCGTCATGTGCCATGTTTGGGTCGGGTAATGTGTTCCTGGACATTACACAAGGGACATTGTCCGTCATGTGCCATGGTTTGGGTCTGGGTAATGTGTTCCTGGACATTACACAATGGACATTGTCCGCTATGTGCCATGGTTTGGGTCTGGGTAATGTGTTTCTGGACATTACACAAGGGACATTGTCCGTCATGTGCCATGGTTTGGGTCTGGGTAATGTGTTCCTGGACATTACACAAGGGGACATTGTCCGTCGTGTGTCATGGTTTGGGTCTGGTAATGTGTTCCTGGACATTACACAATGGACATTGTCCGCTATGTGCCATGGTTTGGGTCTGGGTAATGTGTTTCTGGACATTACACAAGGGGACATTGTCCGTCATGTGCCATGGTTTGGGTCTGGTAATGTGTTCCTGGACATTACACAAGGGACATTGTCCGTCGTGTGTCATGGTTTGGGTCTGGGTAATGTGTTCCTGGACATTACACAAGGGACACATTGTCCGTCATGTGCCATAGTTTGGGTCTGGGTAATGCGTTCCTGGACATGACACAAGGGGACATTGTCCGTCATGTGCCATGGTTTGGGTCTGGGTAATGTGTTCCTGGACATTGTCCGTCATGTGTCATGGTTGGATCTGGGTAATGTGTTCCTGGACATTACACAAGGGGACATTGTCCTGGACATTACACAAGGGGACATTGTCCTGGACATTACACAAGGGGACATTGTCCTGGACATTATACAAGGGGACATTGCCCTGGACATTACACAAGGGGCGCGTTGATACTCCTGTTTGTGACGTCTGTCTGGCGTCTGTCCCTTCTGATCTAACGTTCGCATTGTGTCTGTTTGAATTATCAAACATGTTTTATCCCTGGTACTCACACACACAATGAAGAACTTTAAACAACGGGCTGAAGATTATAAACACATCCAGCAAATGTACTTTAAGCGACAAGTGCAATGCTAATGCTAAGTTCGATTGGAAAACGGCTCCGTACTTCAATCGGAGTTCCTCAGGGCTGCCTTCTGATTCCTTCACTGTTCAACATAATCCTCAAATGCACCATGAATGGTGCCCTTGACGATCATGATATGATTATCCATTATCAGAAGTTTGAATCAATTCAACAATTCATTTATATGAGATCCATCATTTGTAGTGAGGGATTCAAATCAGGAATTCTCTCATGGGCAACAAAGACACCCTCAGCACTGTATGTCAGGTATGTCAGCAATTTGTATGTCAGGTCAAGAACATCTCCATGAAAGAAAAGACTGGACTCTCGCATTAATTGGTGTGTACCATCTTCACGTGCTAGAGAGCCGATGTGGAAAGAAGACTCCAAGTCATAGAAATGAGATGCTACTGCAAGATACGCAGCATCAGATACACTGAACACATCACCAATCGACAAGTGCGTCAAATCATCTGGCAGCACAGAGGACCATACGAAGACCAGCTGACGTCAGTCAGGAAAAGACGACTATGTTGGTAAGGCCGTGTGACAAAGTCCAACGTCCTTTATAAAATATCTGATGGTAAGGCCGTGTGACAAAGTCCAAAGTCCTTTATAAAACATTCCGATGGTAAGGCCGTGTGACAAAGTCCAATGGTCTTTATAAAACATTCCGATGGTAAGGCCGTGTGACAAAGTCCTTTATTAAACATTCCGATGGTAAGGCCGTGTGACAAAGTCCTTTATAAAACATTCTGATGGTAAGGCCGTGCGACAAAGTCCAAAGTCCTATATAAAACATTACGGATGGTAAGGCCGTGTGACAAAGTCCAATGGCCTTTATAAAACATTCTGATGTAAGGCCGTGTGACAAAGTCCTTGTGTAATAAAACATTCTCCGATGGTAAGGCCGTGTGACAAAGTCCAATGGCCTTTATAAAACATTCTGATGGTAAGGCCGTGTGACGAAGTCCTTTATAAAACATTCTGATGGTAAGGCCGTGTGACAACATCCTTTTATAAAACATTCCGATGGTAAGGCCGTGTGACAAAGTCCAAAGTCCTTTATAAAACATTCCGATGGTAAGGCCGTGTGACAAAGTCCTTTATAAAACATTCCGATGGTAAGGCCGTGTGACAAAGTCCAATGGCCTTTATAAAACATTCCGATGGTAAGGCCGTGTGACAAAGTCCAATGGCCTTTATAAAACATTCTGATGGTAAGGCCGTGTGACAAAGTCCAATGGCCTTTATGAAACATTCGGATGGTAAGGCCGTGCGACAAAGTCCTTTATAAAACACTCCGATGGTAAGGCCGTGTGACAAAGTCCTTTATA
>CM065716.1:116258070-116280570 GCA_033310375.1 Conus canariensis
CTGTCTGTCTGTCTGTCTGTCTCTCTCTCTCTGTTATATATCTCCTTGGTTTCTTTTCTTATCTACTCCAGGCCGTGCCTTCTCTCTCCCATTTTCTATTGCGTCCCTTCCACCTCACCCCTCCTACCCACAACTCTCACGACACCCCCCCTCCTACCCACAACTCTCACGACACACCCCCATCCTCCTACCCCAAACTAGTTCCTACTCTTTTCTCCTCCCCTCTTTTCTCATTGCTGTTCATTTTCTTCACCATACATCACCTCTATTGCTTCTTTTTATCTCCTTCCTGCGATCAATATTGTCACATTCTCCACCCCCCATCCTGCATTCTCCTTCTGTCTAACGCATTCTCTTATTTTCTTTACAGTCTGTATTTTGAAAGGGACGGGGACGAAGGGAGTGTTCTGCATATTATTTGTGTAAATGTGTGTGTGTGTGTGTGTGTGTGTGTGTGTGTGTGTGTGTGTGTGTGTGTACGTGCGTGCGTTCGTGCGTGCGTGCTTGTAGTGTGTGTGTGTGTGTGTGTGTGTGTGTGTGTGGGTGGGTGGGGGGGGGGGGGGTGTGGGTGTGGGTGTGTGTGTGCATGCGTGCGTCTTTCTTCCCTTCTCCCTTCGATCAATACCGTCGATTTTATCCCCTAATTCCTTCCCTCCCCTTCTGTCCGAAAAAAAATCTTATTTTGCTTATTCCTTGTTTTGAAACCGCGGAAGATGAAAGGTGTGTATTGCATGCCATTCGTGTGTGTGTGTGTGTGTGTGTGTGTGTGTGTGTGTGTGTGTGTGTGTGTGTGTGTGTGTGTGTGTGTGTGTGCACGCTCGCGCGTGCGTGTGTATATGCGTGTATGCGTGTGTATGCGTGTGTGAGAGTATGTGTTTATGTGTGTGTGCCTGCGCAAATTTATGTGTTTATCAGAATGTGACTATCGAAGAGGGTGGGAAGATATGGGGGTGGGAGGACAGGAGGGCGTGGGATGTTGAAACAAAGTATTTTTTTGGTACACCAGTTTTGTCAGCAGCTCACGGATGTCCTTTTATTACTCTGTAAAAGTTATCAGATAAACCCCACAACAACTGACAAAACAAGAAATCACACTATTGTAAAACAGCATTATTAAGGCACAAAACGTGTGAGTTGTTCTTCCTGTCTCTGCACATCACCAGCAGAGGAATCCCATGGCTGTAACTCCTGTGTTGCGTGACTGGGTTGGCCCTTCCCCCGTGGTGGTGATAATGATGTAACAGACCAATAACTGGCCGGGCAAACTGAACAGCAAGGGCCTTAAAACAGTGGCGGAAAATCCTTTCCCCTAATAGGAGCCTTTCAACGCGGTAATCCGCTACTCTTTGAGGTCATTAGTGGACGGCATCTCCTGAAGGTAGTGTCCAGCATGGTTCTTATCCATGACGGCTTGATACACACATGGCCATGTATGAAGGTAGTGTCCAGCATGGTTCTTATCCATGACGGCTTGATACACACATGGCCATGTATGAAGGTAGTGTCCAGCATGGTTCTTATCCATGACGGCTTGATACACACATGGCCATGTATGAAGGTAGTGTCCAGCATGGTTCTTATCCATGACGGCTTGATACACACATGGCCATGTATGAAGGTATTGTCCAGCATGGTTCTTATCCATGACGGCTTGATACACACATGGCCATGTATGAAGGTAGTGTCCAGCATGGTTCTTATCCATGACGGCTTGATACACACATGGCCATGTATGAAGGTAGTGTCCAGCATGGTTCTTATCCATGATGGCTTGATACACACATGGCCATGTATGAAGGTAGTGTCCAGCATGGTTCTTATCCATGATGGCTTGATACACACATGGCCATGTATGAAGGTATTGTCCAGCATGGTTCTTATCCATGATGTCTTGATACACACATGGCCATGTATGAAGGTAGTGTCCAGCATGGTTCTTATCCATGACGGCTTGATACACACATGGCCATGTATGAAGGTAGTGTCCAGCATGGTTCTTATCCATGACGGCTTGATACACACATGGCCATGTATGAAGGTATTGTCCAGCATGGTTCTTATCCATGACGGCTTGATACACACATGGCCATGTATGAAGGTAGTGTCCAGCATGGTTCTTATCCATGACGGCTTGATACACACATGGCCATGTATGAAGGTAGTGTCCAGCATGGTTCTTATCCATGATGGCTTGATACACACATGGCCATGTATGAAGGTAGTGTCCAGCATGGTTCTTATCCATGACGCTTGATACACATGGCCATGTATGAAGGTAGTGTCCAGCATGGTTCTTATCCATGACGGCTTGATACACACATGGCCATGTATGAAGGTAGTGTCCAGCATGGTTCTTATCCATGACGGCTTGATACACACATGGCCATGTATGAAGGTATGTCCAGCATGGTTCTTATCCATGACGGCTTGATACACACATGGCCATGTATGAAGGTAGTGTCCAGCATGGTTCTTATCCATGACGGCTTGATACACACATGGCCATGTATGAAGGTAGTGTCCAGCATGGTTCTTATCCATGACGGCTTGATACACACATGGCCATGTATGAAGGTATTGTCCAGCATGGTTCTTATCCATGAGGCTTGATACACACATGGCCATGTATGAAGGTATGTCCAGCATGGTTCTTATCCATGACGGCTTGATACACACATGGCCATGTATGAAGGTAGTGTCCAGCATGGTTCTTATCCATGACGGCTTGATACACACATGGCCATGTATGAAGGTAGTGTCCACATGGTTCTTATCCATGACGGCTTGATACACACATGGCCATGTATGAAGGTAGTGTCCAGCATGGTTCTTATCCATGATGGCTTGATACACACATGGCCATGTATGAAGGTATTGTCTATCATGGTTCTTATCCATGACGGCTTGATACACACATGGCCATGTATGAAGGTAGTGTCCAGCATGGTTCTTATCCATGATGGCTTGATACACACATGGCCATGTATGAAGGTAGTGTCCAGCATGGTTCTTATCCATGACGCTTGATACACACATGGCCATGTATGAAGGTAGTGTCCAGCATGGTTCTTATCCATGATGGCTTGATACACACATGGCCATGTATGAAGGTAGTGTCCACATGGTTCTTATCCATGACGGCTTGATACACACATGGCCATGTATGAAGGTAGTGTCCAGCATGGTTCTTATCCATGACGGCTTGATACACACATGGCCATGTATGAAGGTAGTGTCCAGCATGGTTCTTATCCATGACGGCTTGATACACACATGGCCATGTATGAAGGTAGTGTCCAGCATGGTTCTTATCCATGATGGCTTGATACACACATGGCCATGTATGAAGTATGTCGCAGTGATACACCATGCCATTGAGGTGTTCATGGTTCTATCCATGACGGCTTGATACACACATGGCCATGTATGAAGGTAGTGTCCAGCATGGTTCTTATCCATGACGGCTTGATACACACATGGCCATGTATGAAGGTAGTGTCCAGCATGGTTCTTATCCATGACGCTTGATACACACATGGCCATGTATGAAGGTAGTGTCCAGCATGGTTCTTATCCATGACGCTTGATACACACATGGCCATGTATGAAGGTAGTGTCCAGCATGGTTCTTATCCATGACGGCTTGATACACACATGGCCATGTATGAAGGTATTGTCCACATGGTTCTTATCCATGACGGCTTGATACACACATGGCCATGTATGAAGGTAGTGTCCAGCATGGTTCTTATCCATGACGGCTTGATACACACATGGCCATGTATGAAGGTAGTGTCCAGCATGGTTCTTATCCATGACGGCTTGATACACACATGGCCATGTATGAAGGTAGTGTCCAGCATGGTTCTTATCCATGATGGCTTGATACACACATGGCCATGTATGAAGGTAGTTGTCTATGCATGGTTCTTATCCATGACGGCTTGATACACACATGGCCATGTATGAAGGTAGTGTCCAGCATGGTTCTTATCCATGAGGCTTGATACACACATGGCCATGTATGAAGGTATGTCCACATGGTTCTTATCCATGATGGCTTGATACACACATGGCCATGTATGAAGTATTGTCTACATGGTTCTTATCCATGATGGCTTGATACACACATGGCCATGTATGAAGGTATGTCTACATGGTTCTTATCCATGATGTCTTGATACACACATGGCCATGTATGAAGGTATTGTCCAGCATGGTTCTTATCCATGACGGCTTGATACACACATGGCCATGTATGAAGGTAGTGTCCAGCATGGTTCTTATCCATGATGTCTTGATACACACATGGCCATGTATGAAGGTATGTCTAGCATGGTTCTTATCCATGAGTCTTGATACACACATGGCCATGTATGAAGGTATGTCACATGGTTCTTATCCATGATGTCTTGATACACACATGGCCATGTATGAAGGTATTGTCTATCATGGTTCTTATCCATGATGTCTTGATACACACATGGCCATGTATGAAGGTATTGTCCAGCATGGTTCTTATCCATGATGGCTTGATACACACATGGCCATGTATGAAGGTATTGTACAGCATGGTTCTTATCCATGATAGCTTAATACACACATGGCCATGTATACAACCGCATACATCAGTGCATGTATACATACACAGTCGGATGTACACAAAATTATGTAGGCAGGTATTGCATGTGTTTGAACTCGCGCACTCAAGCGCGCGCCCGCGCACGCGCGTGCTCATACAACACACACACACACACACCACCGCGCGCGCGCGCGCACGCACGCACGCAACACACACACACACACACACACACACACACACACACACACACACACACACACACATACACACACACACTAATGATAGATCATGAAGATGATGATGACAACGACGACGACGACGACGACAACAGCAACAACAATAACAACAATGATAATAAAACAACAACAACAACAACAACAACAACAAAAAATAATAATAATAATAATAATAATAATAAACAATAAGAAAAATCGTCATCATCAAAATTTCAGAATCATCAACTCTCAATACACCATTCCAGAATTTTCCCACCCTTTTCAGATGTCTCCGTACCACATTTACTTCCTTTACTTACCACTTTCACATCCTAGACTTCAGCCCCCGTTCATGCCATGCCAGACAACCCCCCACCCCCACCCCCACCATCCCTTACATCCAGCGCCTGTGTGCTGATGAGGTGTCTGATCTGGGATGTGCAATAATCATGAAACATTTCATAGCTCGGGGATAGTAACACAGCGTCTTCCTGATGACCGTGAGGAAGATGAAGGCAATCCACCGCCAGAGCAATCTGGAATACAAAGCAGGCCACTTTGGCTGACTGCCGCTCAATCCTCATCGTCACACACACCTCGGCCAATCCCCTGCAGAGAAAGTGGGCAGAGAAACTCCATCAAGTGTTTATCCAAAGCGGCCACAAAACGGGGAAGGCTGTCAAATATCTACTGCGAGGAGCCCAACGGAACTTCGTGTTCATTAAGAGCAATTCTCATGCCCCCATCTCTTGCAGTCTCCACATGATTCCTGTGGAGCCTTTTTTACGTGGTAAAAATCTTCACCTCATTTCAAACCGGAGGAATGGTTTCTCTGCCCTGTGATATGTTAGGCAGACATAGGTTGTGTAGCTTCTCTTTTATGATGTGAACACAGAAGCACAGTGAGTGTGTGTGTGTGTGTGGTGTGTGTTTGTGTGTGGTGTGTGTGTGTGCTGTGTGTGTGTGTGTGTGTGTGTGTGTGTGTGTGTGTGTGTGTGTGTGTGTTGTGTGTGTGTGTTGTCAGTACAACCATGGATTAATCTGACAATAAATTGGTTTCATACACTTGATCACAACCAAAAACACCAGTTCTCTGCCAAATGTTCGTCTTTACTTGACTTCATCAGGACTGTCACCTTGGAACACCTAGTAGTCCTCCTTTGACGTTTATCGTGTCATACGTCATCGTCTATACGTATTTATTGGTCTCTCGTTTATGTCGTCAAACCTGGAAGATTTTTGTTCTGTTTCTTCCTTTCTCTCTTCTTTCTTCCTTTCTCTGCTTTTCTTTCTCTCTCTCTCTCTTTTCTCTCTCTCTCTCTCTCTCTCTCTCTCTCTCTCTCTTTCTTCCTTTCTCTCTTTCCTTCTTTCTTTTCATTCTTTCAAACACACACACACACACACACACACACACACACACACACACACACACACACACACACAAATTGGTTTCAGTCAGTGTGTGTGTGGGGTTGTGTGTGGTGTGTGTGTGTGTGTGTGCGCGCGCGCGCCTGAATATATACAAGGGCTCGTATGTGTCATAACACCCCAAAAGTTTGGAAAAGTATTTTGTTACATTTTTAATACTTTTTTTACTTTGCACTCTCTCTCTCACGCACGCACACACACACACACACACACACACACACACGCGCGCGCGCGCGCACACACACACACACACACGCGCGCATGCACAAACACACAGACACATACACGCACGAACACACAAAGGACTATCCATCTATCTATCTATCCATGTGTCTGTCTATCTATCTTTCTATCTATCTATCTACAAGAGAGAGAGAGAGAGAGAGAGAGAGAGAGAGAGAGAGAGAGAGAGAGAGAGAGCTACCATTGTAACTATTATGGTTAAAGTTACTCTATACGCTACATTAAATAAACAGGAGCGTTAAATCAATAAACATCGGCACAGTTGAATTGTTTGCCTAGTTAGTTTAATAGACCAGGGCAATCAGGACGAATATGATATGGGAAGGAGTCTGTCTGGAAATTCTATGGGGGCACCTCCTTCATGACGACCATAAACCTTGTTGACTTGATAGTTTGAGAGAATGAGGCATTTACAAAGGATGTAACATTTCTAAGGAACGTCTGGGCTCTGACAACAAATGACAGTGGTGCTCAACAAAAGAAGCATTTCCTGCAGTGTTAGAAGAATGGTTCCAGAGCTGAAAGCAGATGAGCATACAGAGGTCATGACCTGGACGTGACCACGCCCCCTTGGGTTGCACGGAGGTCAGGGCCGAAACGCTGGTCTGAGTGTGGTTTGTTCTCTAAAGGCCTTTTGCTGTCAAGCTCTCCCTAGGGTTTCTTTCTACTACAAGATGAGCTAACGCCTGTGGATTAATACCCAGCATGGCGATCCCAGCACAGACTGTCAAACAGACATAGAAAGGTATTCCCATCATCACTTTTAAAGCCTGTCAATACTAGTCAAAGGTATGACACAATAGGTGGAATTTCAGTTGAAACATTTTAAGAATTGGTGTCAGAGAATTGAAACACTTTCTAGTCAAGCTGTTCCCATCATTTTTGACTTTCAAATGTAGAGTAATGAGTCTGTATTTGCCTTGTTGTGATATATTCTAATATTAGTAAAGACAGGAGCAAGAAGTGACGCGATAATGTAAATCAAGCGAAACAGATATTAATATCTTGTTGCAGTTCATAATTCTGAAGTGCGTTAGACCTAATAACCTATAATTTTGGTTGTATGTATGGCTTTCATAACTTTTTTTAAACTAAACGTTATACGTATTCCAAATAATGATAAACCAGCAGCAAAATCTAGAATATCTTTTATCGCATTTATGTGATGTATCATTTGGATACAGTTATGTCCCTTTTCACCACTGGCATTGTACCAGCAGTGAATGTGCTTTAGATTGAATCAAAGTGTGTTACGACAGAAAGCATTAAAACACTAACTTCCCTTTGAATATGACCCTCAGTATCCACTGAAACAAATGGCTGATGACACAACTATTTGGGGTGGGAAAGAAAGGGGTACAGTGGAAAGGTAATGAGGTGGTGTATTCAGAGTCAAGTAACCCACAGAAATGCTATAGGGAAAGTTACATTAATTAGGCGTTGCTGGCATTAATGACTTTCAGTTTTGTTTCTTTGTTTGCTTCCTTTTTTAGACAACTAGTCACATAACTATATTCTGAGTTTGAAAGAGTTTCGTATTAAAGATGGTTGGAAGTAATCTAACAGCACTGCAGCATTTCTATATTACATAGCTACATTTCAAACTCTGTCCATAATAAGAGAACTAAGTAGTGTGAAAAACAAACTAACACCCAAACAAAGCACCAACCAAATAAACAAAGAAAACCAAACAAATGTTACACTGTTACATCCTCCTTTTTTCCGAACAATTAAAAACAAACAAATCAATAAACTAGCATGAGAGACATATGATAGCACTCACAAGTAGCCCCTACACATTTTTCAAATAACAAGGACAGCAAAAACAACAAGAAGAAAAACAACAGCAGTAGCAGCAGACACATAACAACAACAACAGCAGCAGCAGCAGGAGGAGGAACGAGAAACCAGATATCCGTTAGAGGAACATAAAAACTGACGAAAAACAAACTGAAAAAAGCACAGAATTCTGTTAGCACTGAGCTGATAACCCAAAGACCCACAGACACTGACCCTGACCCTTCTTCCCCCAGGGACCACAGACCATCGCTGACATTTCTCCAGCGTACAGCGCTCTGCACTATTGACCTTGACCCTTCATTCGCCAGGGACCACAGACCATCGCTGACATTTCTCCAGCGTACAGCACTCTGCACTGTTGACCTTGACCCTTCATTCGCCAGGGACCACAGACCGTCACTGACATTTCTCCAGCACAGATCACTCAGCGCTGTTCTTTGTTCCTCTGTACAACATGTTCCCCTCTCCTTCAGCTCAGCCTCTCTGTCTCTCTCCAGCTGTGTCATAGATATATTCTAATAGCTATTTTCTGGAGAGAGAGAGAGAGAGAGAGAGAGAGAGAGAGAGAGAGAGAGAGAGAGAGAGAGAGCAATCTTGAATACAAAGCAGGCCACTTTGGCTGACTGCCGCTCAATCCTCATCGTCACACACACCTCGGCCAATCCCCTGCAGAGAAAGTGGGCAGAGAAACTCCATCAAGTGCTTAGCCAAAGTGGCCACAAAACGGGAAGGCTGTCAAATATCTACTGCGAGGAGCCCACCGGAACTTCGTGTTATTATGGGCAATTCTCATGCCCCCATCTCTTGCAGTCTTCACAGATGATTCCTGTGATGCCCTTTTTACGTGGTAAAAATCTTCACCTCATTTCAGACCGGAGAAATGGTCACTCTGCCCAGCACAATGTTATGTTAGGTGGATACTGGTTGTGTAGCTTCTCTTTTCTGACGTGAACACAGAAGCACAGTGGGTGTGTGTGTGTGTGTGTGTGTGTGTGTGTGTGTGTGTGTGTGTGTGAGAGAGAGAGAGAGAGAGAGAGAGAGAGAGAGAGAGAGAGAGAGAGGTGTGTGTGTGTGTGTGTGTGTGTGCTTGAGCATATTTAAGGGCTAGTATGTTTTACACGAAACCCAAAAAAATTGGAAAAGTGTTTGGTTACTTTTAATGTTTTTTTTAAACTTTAAAAAAAAGTTTCTCTCTCACTCTCTCTCTCTCTCTCAACACACACACACACACACACACACACACAACCGCACCACACACACACACACACACGCGCGCCGCACACACACACACACACATACACGCAGCCGCAAACACAAACATACTGCATAGCACGCACACAAAACACGTACATGTGGCCATCTATCTATCTATCTATCTATCTGTCTGTGTGTCTGTCTATCAGAGAGAGAGAGAGAGAGAGAGAGAGAGAGAGAGAGAGAGAGAGAGAGAGAGTGTTACGGATGGTATGGGTGGTGTCTGCAGGTGTCCGACTGTCTCACTCACACAGAAATTACGGATGCATGCACGACTTTTCTAATTCTCATACACCCACCCACTCACCCGAACATTGACAGCCAGGCAACAGAACAACACTTCCTTTTTTTGTTTTTGCTGCCCAAGCCATCAGACAAACACATATATTGAACGCAAAATCATTAATAGGTCGGCACGCCCACCCATCAGGCGTACACACAAAATATATTAATATATGGCTAACTACTGGTGCTACTGGTTCCAACGTCGACGGAGACAACGACGACGAAAACGGCGAGGCGTTGGAAGCGACGAGACGACAACGGGAATGAAGACGACGAGGATGACGCAGATGACGAAGACGGCGACTACTGCGTCAAGTCAAGTCTAACGCAGGACTTAAATCACTACAGAGTTGTGGCTCAAAAATCTCTAACACACTCGCGGCGTCTCTGCCGGCGACGAGGTGACAGTTTCACACAGGAGCTGTGGCTCACACACACACACACAATGACGACCTGGCCAACAGGTCGCTGGTTCAAACACAGGAGCGGCGCTCTGGCTTGGCAGCAGCGGCGTCTCCAACCCAACGGCTCAGCAGGTAGTAGGTCCCAGGCACAGTGGCAGGTAGGGTGGTTGTCGGCACTCAGGCCGACCTCTCCACGCCGACACAGGGCGGAGAACAGGGGCGTAGACTTCAGCTATGGCCCTGACCCTCATAAAATGGCAGCCAGTCCCCCTCAGTCCAGGGAACGCTTCTATCTGGGGGAAACTGACTAACTACCTTGATTATCATGGCTACTATTCATTAAATCACGACTACATTTATATTAATTAGCCACATCATATTCCACTACAACTTGGGCTAAACATCAGCATATTTTTTCTTCAACATTACAACATTCCCTTTTCCAGAATCATAACACTACAACATTCCCTTTCCGGAATCATAACACTACAACATTTCCTTGTTTCCGGAATCATAACACTACAACATTCCCTTTCCGGAATCATAACACTACACAGGAAAGGATTTCCATATAAACCTTTCGGAATCTAGTTTTCCAAATTGGGGAAAAGATTTCCACCTAGACCCTCTTCAATAAGATCTAGTTGCAAAGCGGGAGGACTGCAGGCGGAAATCTAAACAAATCTTAAATAAATGTTAGCGAACCGCCCAGAGAACGTGGACAAACGAGTCACAAGACGAAACACAACGCGTTTCGACCTCTTAGGTCTTCATCAGGTGAGACATTAACGAATAAAACAATGAAAATTCACTTAGCTTTGATCGCTTCAGATCACTTCGCAGGGTTCAGCGCAAGGAAGAAGGCGTTGAATGAGAACGAGGCTGTTGGAAGGGAAATAGTGAGCGAGTCAAAGTTGTAATGAAGATAATAATATTACTGATAGGAATACTAATAATGGTCAAAATACTGAGAAAAAAAAAAAAAGGGACAAGATTACTACCAATCTTAGTGTCAATAAGTATGGAGATAAGGTAGTATGTGTGTGTGTTGTGGGAGGATATTATGGGCTGAGATTGAAGTGGTGGGTTGGTACATGTTACTTTAAGGTGTTGATGTATGATTAATTCATACAACACAGATCCTACTTTCAAACCCAGCCTCCTCTTTACCCTTGATGTCGTCTCTCTCTACACTTCCATCCCTCATGCTGATGGACTGAAGGCCCTCGCATTCTTTCTTAACAAACGGCCCCCCAACCAACAACACCCTCCCACAGCTACACTGGTCAGACTTGCAGAATTAGTCCTCACCCTCAATACTTTTGAATTCAACAACCACACATTCTCACAAATCAGTGGTGTTGCTATGGGAACCAAAATGGGACCATCCTATGCCTGCCTCTTCATGGGACACCTAGAACACCGCCTACTAACCTCTTACACAGGCCCAACACCAGAGCTCTACAAAAGATACATAGATGATGGATTGGGAGCCACATCCATGCCAGAACATGACCTCCAGAATTTCCTCAACTTTGCACAGACCTTCCATCCATCCATCCAGCTGACCTACACCATTTCACAGTCAGTTAATTTCCTGGACATCACTATCTCCCTCAAAGATGGACTGCTTCAAACCTCAGTCTTCTACAAACCTACTGATGCGCACTCATACCTGGACTACACATCTTCCCACCACCAGTCCACTAAAAATAGCATTCCATATTCTGAATTCCTTCGCCTACGCAGACTGTGCTCTAGCGAAGAGGATTTCACTATACAAGCAGCCAAAATGTCTGATTTTTTCACCAACCGTGGATACCCTAGTGCCGTCATCAGTGATGCTCTCAGCCGCACTGCAGCTAAATCCAGAACATCTACTCTGGAAACTAAACCTCCCAAAGAGACAGACAGACCCACTGCCTGCCTTCTCTTCCATCCTCACAATCTGCCCATCTGCAGGATCCTGAAGTCTAACTGGCACATAGTAGAAAATCATAAACCTGCCTTTGAGACCACACCAATGATCACTTTCAAACGTGACAAAAACCTCAACGACCTACTGGTGCGCTCTAAGCTGAACAAAATCTCAACACCTAAGCCACCAGGTACTTTCCCCTGCTCAAAACCCAACTGCAAAATCTGCTCTCGCACCAAACCAGACACCATCCTACATGGCCCCACAGGCTCTTTCACTATTAAACGCACTTTCTCCTGCCAGAGCCACAACATTGTGTATGCCATCCACTGTCAGCTGTGCGGTAAGATCTATGTAGGTGAGACATCTCGCACACTTGAGACGCGCATCTCTGAACACCTGGCCGACATCCGCCACCATCGGCCCAAACCAGTCGCTCTACACTTCAACCATGCCCAACACAACATCAACCATGTCAAAGTCTTGGCACTTTGGCAATCTAAGAGTGACAGCTTGGAACGCCTTATGCAGGAATCTCATCTCATTGCCAAACTGGGCACCATCCACCCTCATGGCATCAACGTCCAAAAGTAGTATGTACCATTCCATCTCTGCAGCTCCAGCCTGAAATATCCCCCACCTACACACACCCATACCACCCTACCTCCCTCTGTTTACCTCAGACATAGGTTGCAGCTATCATCATCTTCCCTTTTCCTACACTCTCTGAGTCTCTCCATTTGCTACATCAATCGACTTACTCCCCCCTCCCCCTGCCCTAGTAATGATGTGTGTAGGGGTGTTGGTGGATATGGCGGTTGCTGGGGGTGGAAGTGGGGGTAACCAATGAATAAGGCTGATATTACAAATGGAACACACACACACACACACACACACACACACACATACTCACACATACACACACACATATTAAATAGAATGCTGGCTCCTTTATCGTTGGTCGTGAGGGGGGGGGGAAGAGAGAGAGAGAGAGAGAGAGAGAGAGAGAGAGAGAGAGAGAGAGAGAGAGAGAGAGATTGTGTATAGGTGTGAATATGTTGCCCCTCCCCCTCCCCCAGTTAGTACGTAAACCCATCCCCTTCTTCCCTCCACCCTCATAGCATCAACACCTTAAAGTAACATGTACCAACCCACCACTTCAATCTCAGCCCATAATATCCTCCCACAACACACACACATACTACCTTATCTCCCACTATTCACCTCACACACAACTTATAGCTATCTTATTTATGCATTTATTATCATTATTATTATTATTATTATTTTTAATTATTATTATTATTTACTGATTTTTTAATTTATTATTATTTTTAATGTTTCATTTATTTATTTATTTGATTATTATAAAAATGTATTTTCTAAATATATTTCTGTATCATGCTTTCATTACCTTAACCTTCACTATCGTTGTTAGCAGTATCATTCAGTAATACTATTGCTAGTATTGATACTACCACTGGCATTGACATCACCATCGCCTTCGCCTCTGGGACTGTTGTCACGGCAACCCTGCTGTTTAAGAATCCTCTAACCCACTCTCCTTTCTCTCATACCCATACTTATTGACACTAAGATTGGTAGTAATCTTGTCCCTTTTTTTTTTCTCAGTATTTTGACCATTATTAGTATTCCTATCAGTAATATTATTATCTTCATTACGACTTTGACTCGCTCACTATTTCCCTTCCAACAGCCTCGTTCTCATTCAACGCCTTCTTCCTTGCGCTGAACCCTGCGAAGTGATCTGAAGCGATCAAAGCTAAGTGAATTTTCATTGTTTTATTCGTTAATGTCTCACCTGATGAAGACCTAAGAGGTCGAAACGCGTTGTGTTTCGTCTTGTGACTCGTTTGTCCACGTTCTCTGGGCGGTTCGCTAACATTTATTTAAGATTTCCTCTTCAATAAACCATGAATACAATTCATTACACACAATTAATGATTACTTTTCATCAAACTATAAATGTCTTTCGTCAATTCACAAAATGTTCATTTCTTTTCTTGTAACACAAGAATGTTCATTTCATTTAATATAATCACCAGATTTTTCAAAAGGTTTCTTTTCAAAACGATTCATCTACTTCAATATATGCAAGGCAAAGATTTCCACAACACTCTTGTTTACCAACACACAATTATTGTTGTATCAAGAGTGAGTTAAATACTCATCCACATCAAAAATAAAAACCAGCCAAAAGTCTATGTCGCTCACTCTGGGAGCTTATTATCCCTAGCATCAAAACTCTCCCTCTTCTCGCAAAGTCTAGCTAAACCACATTGGAATAATTATCATTTCTTTTCCATCATGAATTCATAACTAGTTAAGTCACAAAATAAACAAAATCTTTTTTTTTTCTGAAGACCACTTCCTTAAACACTCACTTCATCTATTTATGTTTTCCGAAACAATTTCGTTTTGTTACCCTATCTATCAAGTCATAGGATAACAGAACACAACAAATACTTTTTTTTTTTTTAAAGAAAACCTTCACAAGTGCGCTGAGGAAGTTTCAGTCGCTCCTAACCGGGAACACGGTTTCGGTTTGCTAATAAATAAACATTCAATGATAAATACCCGACTGCCACAAAAAACAGCTGGAGTCCCTCTTCGGCCTTCTGTGTTGTTGGGTTGCCGGAATCACTGCAGAGACTACCTAACCAGTTCAACTCACCCGGCTTTTAACAGTACGCGGGTGAGCAGCAGTCAGCTGAATTTTCCAACCGGCTTCCGGACAACTACCTTCCGGTAAGCACGGTTGCATGAAAATTTGTGACCGGACGGGAAACGGTCCGTCACACACACACACACACACACACACACACACACACACACACACACACACACACACACACACACACACACACACACACACACACTTTGAGTCTTCTTATAACCTGTACAACGATTCAGTACTCTTTAAAATACATGCAAAAGATTCTTCACTGAGTTGCTGTTCAAGAACTCAGAAATCTACTCGTCCATCTAATTCGTCCATTCAAATTCGTAAACTGTATACAAAGACGTATGTACATGTACACAAATTTCGGAAACTGGAATCTCTCTTTTATAGGCTTAAAGTTAACGCTCTTCGTACAAAATTCCACAGAAAGTTACAGTGCGCTTGTGGAGCAGTCGACAGTTTCAATACTCTGCATTTTCTTTTTAACTGTCCCTATTTTAACTCATCTCTATCCAACTTCCGACAAAAAGATTCCCTATGCATTTTCCAGAATCTTCACACCTTTTTCACATTTGAAAATTCGTTGATGTTAAGCCCAGTTGGCTTGTTTGTGTAAATATTTCCAGGTTTTTTTTTATTTATCTTTTGAATTGTTACATTTAGAACAGTATTTTCATTTCAGTTGTCAAAGTCGCACACACACACACGCACGCACGCACGCACGCACGCACGCACGCACGCACGCACGCACGCACACACACACACACACCCCCGTACGTAGGCCGATACTAGCATTTTGCATACACTATTTCCATTTCTCTCATCCACTCATTTCTGCATTATTTTGTCTAATATCACTTAAAGTGAACAGACGTTAAATGGAAGAACTAACACACACACACACACACACACACACACACACACACAAGAGAGAGAGAGAGAGAGAGAGAGAGAGAGAGAGAGAGAGAGAGAGAGAGAGAGAGAGAGAGAGAGAGAGAGAGAGAGAGATGTGCCATTGGAACTACTACAACTGCAGTTACTCCCTACGACACAGCGAATAATCGGAAACGTTAAATCAATGAACGTCAGTCATAACAGTTAAATTGTTTGTCTTGTTAGTTTGATGGCCCAGGGCAATCAGAACGATCATCAAATGGAATGGAGCCTGGATAGAAGTCCTTCACGACGACCATAAACCTGGCTGACTTGATAGTTTGAGAGAATGAGGCATTCACAAAGGCTGTAACATTTCCAAGGAACGTTTGGGCTCTGACGACTAATGGCAGCGGTGCTCAACAAGAGAAGTATTTCCTGCAGTGTTAGAAGAATGGTTCCAGACCTGAAAGTACATGAGGACACAGAACCCATTACCAGGACGTGGCCCTGCCCCCTTGGGTTGCAGGGAGGTCAGGGACGAAGCACTTGTTTGTTTCGTTCTCTGAAGGCCTTTTGCTGTCAAGCTCTCCCTAGAGTTTCTCCCTACTACATCGTTTCACGTCAGTTGAGCTAACGCCTATGGATTAACATCCAGCATGGCGATTACAGCACAGACTGTCCAACAGACGTAGAAAAGTACTTCCACAATTACTTTTACAGAAAGTCAGTACAAGTCAAAAGTATTACTCAATAGGTGGAATTTCAGTTGAATCATTTTCAGAATTGGTGTCAGAGAACTGAAACAATTCTTTTGTCAAGCTGTCAAGCTGTTCCCGTCATTTTTGATCTGCATGTGGAAAATAATGAGTCTGTATTTGCATTGGTGTGATATATTGTAATCCTAGTAAAAACAGGATCAAGAAATGACGCAATGCATGTAAAATAAGCGCAATAAATCTCAATCTCTAATTGCAGTTGACAATTCTGAAGTGTGCAGGATTGAATAACCTAAACTTTTGGTTGTAAGTGTTGCGTGTGATGCTTTACGTTCTGTGTGTTCTAAATGAAACTAAACCAGCAGCAAAAATCTAAGAAGCAGGCGATTTCATTCATGTGATGTATCATTTGGATGTGGTTAAGACCCATTTCATTGATGTGATGTATCATTTGGATGTGGTTAAGACCCATTTCATTCATGTGATGTATCATTTGGATGTGGTTCAGACCCATTTCATTCATGTGATGTATCATTTGGATGTGGTTCAGACCCATTTCATTCATGTGATGTATCATTTGGATGTGGTTCAGACCCATTTCATTCATGTGATGTGGTTCAGACCCATTTCATTCATGTGATGTGGTTCAGACCCATTTCATTGATGTGATGTGGTTCAGACCCATTTCATTGATGTGATGTGGTTCAGACCCATTTCATTGATGTGATGTATCATTTGGATGTGGTTCAGACCCTTTTCACCACCAGCGCTGTATTGTAGTGGCGCTGCCTTTGATTAAATCACAGAGCTTTACGACAGAAAGCATTAAAACTCTAACTTTCCATCGAACATACCCTGTATAGAGCTTTACGACAGAAAGCATTAAAACTCTAACTTTCCATCGAACATACCCTGTATAGAGCTTTACGACAGAAAGCATTAAAACTCTAACTTTCCATCGAACATACCCTGTATAGAGCTTTACGACAGAAAGCATTAAAACTCTAACTTTCCATCGAACATACCCTGTATAGAGCTTTACGACAGAAAGCATTAAAACTCTAACTTTCCATCGAACATACCCTGTATAGAGCTTTACGACAGAAAGCATTAAAACTCTAACTTCCATCGAACATACCCTGTATAGAGCTTTACGACAGAAAGCATTAAAACTCTAACTTTCCATCGAACATACCCTGTATAGAGCTTTACGACAGAAAGCATTAAAACTCTAACTTTCCATCGAACATCCCCTGTATAGACTTACGACAGAACATAAAATCTAACTTTCTGACTACCCTTATAGAGCTTTACGACAGAAAGCATTAAAACTCTAACTTTCCATCGAACATACCCTGTATAGAGCTTTACGACAGAAAGCATTAAAACTCTAACTTTCCATCGAGCATACCCTGTATATAAAATAAATCCAATGGCTGATGACAGAGCTCCATGGGATGGGGATGAATCGTGTGCAGTGGGGATGGGATGGGGTGGTGTACTCAGAGTCCTGTCATCCACTAGAATGCTATGTGGGAAATGCATTAAATAGGTCTTGCTGACGTTAATGACTTGTTTGTTTGCTTTTTTGTTTTTGAGACAACAGTTTGTGTCACTATAGTCTGGCTTTGAACATTTCCAGTATTAAAGACAGTCGGAATTAGTTGCAAAGTGAGACTACCACAGACGGAGATCTAACAAATGTTAAATGCTTACATTCTTCTGAGTTTACCCACGGATAGATGGTTGGATGGTTGTTGTTGTTGTTGTTGCTGTTGTTGTTGTCGGAAATATTCAGAGCAGGATTTCTATACTGTATTGCTTCATTTCAAAACTATGTCCATAGTGACAGAACAAACTAGAGCAAAAGAACAAAAACATTGATAAACAAACAAACAAACAAAAAAACACCAAGGAAGCAAACAAATGAAACCTGAACACTTTTTGCATTCCTACTTCATACATTGTTCCAATGACAAAATTAGCAAACAAGCAAGACAAACATATATAAACACTCACAACTAGCCCATGCACATTTGTCATACAGCAAGGATAACAACGACGACGGCGACGACAACAACAACAATAACAACAACAACCAGCCAACCAACCAACCAACCAACCAACCAACCAAGCAACGTACCAACCAACAAACCAGACATCTGTTAGAACACTCAGAAGAATATAAAAACTGACGATAAACAACGTGAACAACCCAAAGCACAGACTTCTGTTAGCACAGAGCTGACAACTTAAAGACCCACTGACACTGACTTTGACCCTTCAACCCCAAGGGCTGACATTTCTCCAGCGTACAGCACTCTGAGCTATTGACCTTGACCCTTCACCTCCAAGGGACCACAGACCATCATTGGCATTTCTCTAGCGTGCAGCATTCTGTGCTATTGACCTTGAACCTCCCCCCCCTCCCCCCAGGGACCACAGACCATCACTGATATTTCTGCAGTGTACAGCACTCTGTTCTATAGACCTTGACCCTTCACCCCCCAGGGACCACAGACCATCACTGACATTTCTGCAGTGTACAGCACTCTGTTCTATAGACCTTGACCCTTCACCCCCACCCCCCCCCCCCCACCCCCAGAGACCACAGACCATCACTGACATTTCTGCAGTGTACAGCACTCTGTTCTATAGACCTTGACCCTTCCCCCCCCCAGGGACCACAGACCATCACTGACATTTCTGCAGTGTACAGCACTCTGTTCTATAGACCTTGACCCTTCACCCCCTAGGGACCACAGACCATCACTGACAACTACAGACCATAGCTGACATTTCTCCAGCGTACAGCTCTCTGTGCTATTGACCAGGACATTTCACCCCCTAAGGACCACAGACCATCACTGACATTTCTGCAGCGTACAGCACTCTATGCCATTGACCTTGACCCTTCACCCCCAAGGAACCACAGACCGTCACTGGCATTTCTTCTGTGAACAGTACTCTGAGCTATTGACTTTGACCCTTCACCCCCAAGGAACCGCAGACCATCACTGGCATTTCTTCTGTGTACAGCACTCTGTGTTATTGACCTTGACCCTTTACCTCTAAGGAACGACAGACCACCACTGGCATTCTTCTGTGTACATCACTCTGAGCTATTGACCTTGACCCTTTACCTCTAAGGAACCACAGACCACCACTGGCATTCTTCTGTGTACAGCACTCTGAGCTATTGACCTTGACCCTTTACCTCTAAGGAACCACAGACCACCACTGACATTTCTCCGGCGCACAGGACCCTGCGCTGTTCCTTCTGCCTCTGTACAACAGGACCCCCTCCCCTTCAGCTCAGCCTCCCTGTCTCTGTACAGCAGCCCCCCCCCCCTCTCCCTTTCAGCTCAGCCTCCCTGTCTCTGTACAACAGGCCTCTGCCCCCCTCCCCTTCAGCTCAGCCTCCCTGTCTCTGTACAACAGGCCTCTGCCCCCCTCCCCTTCGGCTCAGTCTCCCTGTCTCTGTACAACAGGCCTCCGCCCCCCTCCCCTTCAGCTCAGCCTCCCTGTCTCTGTACAACAGGTCCCCCTCCCCTTCGGCTCAGCCTCCCTGTCTCTGTACAACAGGTTCCCCCTCCCCTTCAGCTCAGCCTCCCTGTCTCTGTACAACAGGTCCCACTCCCCTTCAGCTCAGCCTCCCTGTCTCTGTACAACAGGTCCCCCTCCCCTTCAGCTCAGCCTCCCTGTCTCTGTACAACAGGTCCCCCCCTCCCCTTCAGTTCAGCCTCCCTGCCTCTGTACAACAGGTCCCCCTCCCCTTCGGTCAGCCTCCCTGTCTCTGTACAACAGGTCCCCCCCCCTCCCCTTCAGCTCAGCCTCCCTGTCTCTGAACAACAGCCCCCCCCCCCCTCCCCTTCAGCTCAGCCTCCCTGTCTCTGTACAACAGGTCCCCCTCCCCTCCCCTTCAGCTCAGCCTCCCTGTCTCTGTACAACATGTCCTCCTCCTCTTCAGCCCAGCCTCCCTGTCTCTGTACAACAGGTCCCCCTCCCCTTCAGCCCAGCCTCCCTGTCTCTGTACAACAGGTTCCCCCCTCCCCTTCAGCTCAGCCTCCCTGTCTCTGAACAACAGGTCCCCCCCCCCCCCTCCCCTTCAGCTCAGCCTCCCTGTCTCTGTACAAAGGTCCCCCTCCCCTTCAGCTCAGCCTCCCTGTCTCTGTACAACAGGTCCCCCTCCCCTTCAGCTCAGCCTCCCTGTCTCTGTACAACAGGTCCCCCCCTCCCCTTCAGCTCAGCCTCCCTGTCTCTGTACAACAGGTCCCCCTCCCCTTCAGCTCAGCCTCCCTGTCTCTGTACAACAGGTCCCCCCCTCCCCTTCAGCTCAGCCTCCCTGTCTCTGTACAACAGGTCCCCCTCCCCTTCAGCTCAGCCTCCCTGTCTCTGTACAACAGGTCCCCCTCCCCTTCAGCTCAGCCTCCCTGTCTCTGTACAACAGGTCCCCCCCTCCCCTTCAGCTCAGCCTCCCTGTCTCTGTACAACAGGTCCCCCTCCCCTTCAGCTCAGCCTCCTTGTCTCTGTACAACAGGTCCCCCCCCTCCCCTTCAGCTCAGCCTCCCTGTATCTGTACAACAGGTCCCCCCCCCCTTCAGCTCAGCCTCCCTCGCTCTTCTCCAGCTGTGTCGTAGACCACTAGGGTCACTATTTCTGTATAACGAGAGAGAGAGAGAGAGAGAGAGAGAGAGAGAGAGAGAGAGAGGGAGAGAGAGAGAGAGGAGAGAGGGGGGAGAGGGGGGACAGAGAGAGGGAGAGAGGGAGAGAGGGGAGAGGGAGGGAGAGACAAAGAGAGACAGAGACAGAGAGAGTGACAGACAAAGAGAGACAGACAGACAGACAGACAGACAGACAGACAGAGTATCGCTGTAGAGCTGGCTCACCTTATTCCTCCACTAACTACATCGGTTTTTACCTTCATTAATTAAGTATGTGTAGTCTCCATTCTCACGAGGTAATGTGCTTGATTTTGGATTGTAAGTAAAAATTAAGATGAGAGAACCAGAAGTCTCACCACGTCCTAAATGCACCCTCTGAACCCAAACCTGACCTGTGATATAAACATATCCACGATCCAAAGTGAAGCCTTTACTTCATAAAACCTGATGGAGACGTTCATCGATCAATCGTGCCGCAGCGGAGTTGTCTTTCCCTGTCTACCATCGATAAAGGACCGACCGTCTGCACTATTAAGGAGACTGAGTTAGGAGACAGTCTGACCTGTCGGGACGTGACGTCAGTGAATGGGCTGGCACGTTCCTCTATCTCTCTTAATTAGTGTCTTGTTCTCGCACCCAGTGTGGAGAGACCTGAGGAGGACATCAGCGAGGTATTGTTGTCCGGGAATATTGACAACGCCTGTCAATTTAAAAAGAGCCTTGTATTTTAGAGTTTGCAACGCCTTAACAGAAAATCTGTGTCGCTAGTCCAGAAAACTAAAACACCTGTGCTGCAAAGGAGTCAACATTTGCTTTTCTTTCCTTTGATGAAAAAGGAAATCAATGATTGTTAACTTCGTCAACCAAGGCTGTTTAACTGGAAAGACCATTAATCAGAGTCTCCATTTGATGAACGAGGACAGATCAAATATATATCAATAAAGAAATACATTAATTAATATACACAGAAAAAAATAATGGCGCTGAATCTTTTTTTGCCTAGAATATGAATAAAATGATTGCGTTTGCCCAGTTCTAGTAGATGATTATCGCTGTGGTATGTTTGGCACGACATGAACAGGGATCACATGTACAGCAGCATCAGTGGGTTTGATAGTGAGCAGGAGAAAACCTGTCATGGCTGTTTTGGTAAGACAAAGAAAGACTTTTGATGAAGGACGCGCGCTTTACACTACTACAAAATAATTCAAAATACAAATAAACATGCAGAATGATCTGTAAACTAACGCCTATTTGAATACTATACAGCAAAAAGAAGTAAATTATCCAGAAACATGCAGTCTTCAGCCATAGCAAACAACAAAAAAAGAATGCACGAAGCAACGCTCCCCTCATCACAGTGAGGTAAAGATGGATGCACACAACAATTACCCCCCCCCCCACCACCACC
>CM065716.1:116288070-116293070 GCA_033310375.1 Conus canariensis
AAAGGACGTTTCAACAGTTTGTTTCATGAAGATTGGTAAAACGTGAAACGTGAAGTGCTGCTGAGACTACATGTTGTTGTAAACAAGAAAAGATGGGCACCAAAGCCAAATTAAGCAAGAAACCAACGTTTGCTTCATTTTACTTGAGCGCTGTGGAATTATCCAAGGCAAAACATCCAGCTCCATTACACTTGTTTATGTAATTCATTGCGACATATACAGATGTCGTCATTATTGCTGCAACATATCGAGACATCCAGCTCCACTACATTTGTTTATGTAGTTCATTGTGACATCTACAGATGTCATTATTGCTGCAACATATCAAGACATCCAGCTCCACTACATTTGTTTATGTAGTTCATTACGACATCTACAGATGTCATTATTGCTGCAACATATCATGCTCTACGACATCCACATCAGGGGGATTACATCAACTCTGTTTGTTTTCATTCTTCTGCTACATTGTCTCTCTTAACTTTGTGGAGAGTCATTTGGGCACCATACTGAAGAAAGAAGGAAAGAAGAAAAACAGAAAGAAAGAAAGAAAGAAAGAAAAAAGAAAGAAGAAAGAAAGAAAGAAAGAAAGAAAGAAAAAAAAGAAAGAAGAAAAAAGAAAGAAAGAAGAAAAAAGAAAGAAAGAAAGACAGAAAGAAAGAGAAAGCAAGAACGAACGAAAGAAAAAGTTTACGAATGTGAGTCAGAAATGGTGTAAACAATTTGGTTTAAAAAAAATCACTTCCTTGGTACAAGTGTCAATTCTTTCAGCTGACAATTTGTGTATCCCGTAACGTATATGACTCATCCTGACTATCTATGAAAGTGAAGATCGATGTAATCTTTACACCTGTCTATGTCTATGCTTATCGATCCCTGTGTCGCTGTTCTGGGTATCAGTCCAGAACAGACCATTATTTTGGACGCATTTCCTAAATAAAGATGTATCATTAATGTGGCGTTGCAGAGTCTCCTTGATTGAATGTGCTGTAATTACTGACCCGGACCAACATCATCCCCAGGAACTTTATGTCCATATTGAATGCTACACTCTCTCCAACTATCATGTCAATGAGGCTCATGGTCATGATGGTGGAGGTGATGTTACAACTTCCAGTCAGGGTCCTTCTCGTTTTACGGTCGTCCTGAATGCCCCACGCCATCCAGCTAACGAGTTGAACGGCTTTACCATCATGACAATCGTTTAGTGATGATGATACGTTTCTTCATCATGACAATCGTTTAGTGATGATGATACGTTTCTTCTTATTTGCTGTGTGGTGGAGAGTGACCGCAGCTGTGGAACCTCTCTCTGTCTGTCTGTCTGTCTGGGTGTCTGTCTGGGTGTCTGTCTGTTCTGTCTGTCTGTCTGTCTCTGTCTTTGTCTCTGTCTCTCTCTATCATACACACACACACACACACACACACACACACACACACACACACACACACACACACACAACACAGAGACACACAACACACACACACACACACACACACACACACACACACACACAGAGAGAGAGAGAGAGAGAGAGAGAGAGAGAGAGAGAGAGAGAGAGAGAGAGAGAGAGAGATTTGAGGAAGTGGTAGAGGATGGTGTGAGAAGTGCAGAGAAGGCAATCCAAATCTTACCCCTGCGTTCAAACCTCACTGTGCATCGATTTCTGACGACATTCACCGACTTTCCCCGTCTATGCCCACCGTCCAATAGGACACTAACAGAACAAGTGCAGGAAGGCAATCCAAATCTTACCCCTGCGTTCAAACCTCACTGTTATCGATTTCTGACGACATTCACCGACTTCCCCGTCTATGCCCACCGTCCAGTAGGACACTAACAGAACAACACGACATTCACCGACTTTCCCCGTCTATGCCCACCGTCCAATAGGACACTAACAGAACAACACGACATTCACCGACTTTCCCCGTCTATGCCCACCGTCCAATAGGACACTAACAGAACAACACGACATTCACCGACTTTCCCCGTCTATGCCCACCGTCCAAGAGGACACTAACAGAACAACACGACATTCACCGACTTTCCCCGTCTATGCCCACCGTCCAATAGGACACTAACAGAACAGCACGACATTCACCGACTTTCCCCGTCTATGCCCACCGTCCAATAGGACACTAACAGAACAGCACGACATTCACCGACTTTCCCCGTCTATGCCCACCGTCCAAGAGGACACTAACAGAACAACACGACATTCACCGACTTTCCCCGTCTATGCCCACCGTCCAATAGGACACTAACAGAACAACACGACATTCACCGACTTTCCCCGTCTATGCCCACCGTCCAGTAGACACTAACAGAACAACACGACATTCACCGACTTTCCCCGTCTATGCCCACCGTCCAGTAGGACACTAACAGAACAACACGACATTCACCGACTTTCCCCGTCTATGCCCACCGTCCAATAGGACACTAACAGAACAACACGACATTCACCGACTTTCCCGTCTATGCCCACCGTCCAATAGGACACTAACGAACAACACGACATTCACCGACTTTCCCCGTCTATGCCCACCGTCCAATAGGACACTAACAGAACAACACGACATTCACCGACTTTCCCCGTCTATGCCCACCGTCCAATAGGACACTAACAGAACAACACGACATTCACCGACTTTCCCCGTCTATGCCCACCGTCCAATAGGACACTAACAGAACAACACGACATTCACCGACTTTCCCCGTCTATGCCCACCGTCCAATAGGACACTAACAGAACAACACGACATTCACCGACTTTCCCCGTCTATGCCCACCGTCCAATAGGACACTAACAGAACAACACGACATTCACCGACTTTCCCGTCTATGCCCACCGTCCAATAGGACACTAACAGAACAACACGACATTCACCGACTTTCCCCGTCTATGCCCACCGTCCAATAGGACACTAACAGAACAACACGACATTCACCGACTTTCCCGTCTATGCCCACCGTCCAATAGGACACTAACAGAACAACACGACATTCACCGACTTTCCCCGTCTATGCCCACCGTCCAATAGGACACTAACAGAACAACACAACCTCTCATCTTTCACCCGCTGCGCTACCCGACGTCCCTCCCCCCCCCCCCCCCCCCGCCAAGTCCACCACCAAAATAGATCCTCACAACCCTCTCCTCCATTCCGCTTTTCTCCCACACACAAGTCAGTCAAGTGTCGTGTTATGAGCCATGGAGGAAGGGCCGAGGGTGTTGATTGTTCATTGGAACCAGTGGCCACATCTGCTACAGCAAGCCGGTGCCATACCCTGCAATGGTCCCCACTGAATCTGTACTCCTTGGAAGAACATGGGAATGTCAGCGTTCTGAATTGAAACCTGCTGTTCCAATGGACTAATAGAGTAACTAACTGATTATGTAGTGATTACTCACACTTGTTAATTGGCTGGTAAATGACTGATTGATCGAATGAGAAATAAAAAGACAAAAAAGACCGCCTTTAACAAAACAAAAAAATAGAAGAAAGACAAAGAAGGAGGAAAAAGAAACAAAGAACAAAAGGTAAAATAACATATTAAAGGCGGGGGTGGCGGAGGGTAAAAAATGGATCAAATGCCTTGCCTTGCCTTCCGCCCTTAACTCTTTATGGAGTCGTAGGGGCGCCGCCTTGATGCGCTGTACACCACTTTCCTCCATTAGTCCCGGTCATGAGAGAGAGCCTGGGTTTCAGCAAAAGTTTGCCTGTCCACTCTGCAATATTGTCCGCCCATTTTTTCTTCTGTCTGCCTCTCCTTCTGCTCCCCTCCACGGTCCCCTGAAGGATTATTTTCGATAGGCCACTGGATCTTGTTATGTGACCATACCATCTCAGCTTCCGTTTCTTCACTGTAGTGAGCAGATCTTCATAGGGGCCTAAGTGTTTCTGGATGGTCTGTCGGATTTGTTCGTTGGTTATGTGGTCCAAGTAGGAGATGCCCAGGATGTTTCGATAGCATCTCATCTCCATTGTTTCTATCTTCTTTTGCAACTCTGCTGTGAGGGTCCATGTTTCACAAGCGTACAGGAAGATCGACAGTACAGCGTACGCACAAGTCGAATTTTGTGCTTCATGGTGATGTTTCTGTCCCTCCATATTGGTTTTAACTTGGCGAGCGCAGACATTGATTGTGCAGTTCTTGGTAGCACTTCCGGTCGTGATCCATCGTCAGAAATGATTGCCCTAAGTACTTGAATTGGTTGACAGTTTCGAGTTTATGGCCTTTGACAGCGATTTCAGTTGTTATGGTGCCATATTTGTTAGTCATCAGCTTGATTGACTGACTAATATTCACAATATCCAAAGCTCATTTTAAACAATATTGAAATTTCCAATAAGCATCAAAGAAATATGTAAAGAAAGACATAATGAAACGAATACATGACGTTCTTCAGGTGCTTGAGCAATGTTGTGTTCTAAGGGTAAATCCAGGGTCTGGAATGTGTATGATGCATGTAAAACATGGACCTCGCTTTCAAACATCCTTTATATCATTTTACACTCAACATTTTCTTTGAGATGACTGGGATCAATTCAAAACATACCCGTGAGAGAGAGAGAGAGAGAGAGAGAGAGAGAGAGAGAGAGAGAGAGAGAGAGAGAGAGAGAGAGAGAGAGAGAGAGAGAGAGAGAGAGAGAAGAAACGAAAGAAGGAAGGAAGTAAAAAAGAAACAAACAAGCAAACAAAGACACGAAGAACTGGACATAATGGAATCGCAGTTGACACATGGCAGCTGTCCGACCTCACCATTAACCCCACAAACGCAAACAAACACAACAATTGAATGTGTCAATTTGTACCTGTCTGTCATTCCAAAGGTAGTGCTCATCGCATTTGCAAGGAAGATCCAGTTCATCCTGTAATGGAGCAAGCACTTTTTACCATGACCTCCACCCTCAAAACGAAGACTACTGCCAATCCTGGAAACTGTGGCAGCCCAATGTAGGAACTGACAGTAAAGAATGTTGAACCAAGC
>CM065716.1:116300570-116313070 GCA_033310375.1 Conus canariensis
CATCGACATCGATATAGATGTAAGACAGCTGTAAGATGTACATCGATATAGATGTAAAACAGCTGTAACGTTTACATCAATATAAATGTAAAACAGTTGTAAGGTTTACATCGATCGTCTATTTTAAGACCAGCCAGGACGAGCCAGATATATCCGCAATATACGGACTGTCAGCCAAAGCATTTGACATTGGTACCAAAAATGTGCAATATTTTTGTCGAGCACTTAAAGTCATTTTTGACTCGTCTCTGTAATCTTTTTCTTTCTGTCTGTCTGTTTCTTTCTTTCTTTCTTTCTTTCTGTCTTCTCTCCTTCCTTCCTTCTTTCAGGTCTGTCTTTCTTTCTTACATTCTTTCTTTCTGATTATCTGTCTATTCTTTCTTTCATTCTTCAGGATTGTGCCCTAATGACTCCCCACAAAATCAAGGGAGAAAAAGGAGCGGAAGAATGTAAGAAAACTGAGTCCATGTGATCCCATTTCTGTTGTCATACAGCACGATATGCTGCAGCAACATCTATAGATGTCGTAATGAATGACGTAAACAAGCGTAGTGGCGCTGGACGTCTACTTGCAATGAATAATTCTATACCGCTCAAGTGATCTAAGAAAACTCTGGTTGCATGCACATTTTTGGCTTTAGTACCAATGTTCCTTTTTTCTTTCCTACAACTGATCTGTAGTCTCAGCAGCAATCACGTGTTCAGCATAAATTCCGATGGCTGGCTGTCTTCACATTTGGATGCCTTATGTGGTATTCAGCAGTTACGTCCCTTTCCACCACAAGCATACCGGTGCTGGAGCAGGTTGCCATAACAATTCAGGAACATTACCATAGAAGGCATCACAGCACCGGTTTCAATACATAAGCCCTGATCGCATAGAACCAAAACAAATGTCTGATAACAACCGATTCTTTAACATGTTCTCTTTGAGGCGAAAACATTGCGTTTTTTGCCTCAAGGTGTACATACATCCATGAACCGCAGTATAGGACACACAATAATTAGTAATGTCTCATTGATACATCTGTTTCAGATTAAAGGAATGTGTGTTCAATTCTATACTGTGTGAATGTACACACTAGCATACCTCTTTTATGGCATTGTTTCTGGAGTGGGTGTACTCATATCCACGTCACACAGATAGGTTTAAACTTGTCTTTACCAGTGTCTATGAGATTAATTTAAAAAAAAAATTGGCTCCGCTGGACAAACTCGACAAACAGATTACAGGATAAAAACCGGTCTGTTCGTCTACTTTGTCCAGCGGAACCAGCTACTTTTCTTTTTTTAGAATTTGCGTCATTTTCCGCCTTCAGTTACCTCGCTTTGAAACAGTCTCTATTAGCTTTTTTTTTACGTGTTACATATATCTATAACCTAAAGTGTTTTACGTGTCATCTATCTCTATGAGCTAAAGTATTTTACATCTTTACTAGTCTCTAGAAACCACACTGATTGATATACACTATTTTACATCTTTAACGGTCTCTACGAGCTTGCCTCTCTGGAAGCAGCATATCTATGAAAACTTACATAACAGAACCTGAAGATGCTTCAGCTCTAGAATACATGACACTGACCCAAACCTGACCCTAACCTTAACCATAACTTTCACCTGAAATTAAATTAATAAAACCTGATAAAAGACAATGTGTCAATAAATTCAGCCGCAGTGTGGGGCAGAAGAGTTGTCTCTCTTTGCTCTCCTCTCAGAAAGATTAAATTAGGAGACTCTCTCAGTGGTCAGGACATGACGTCAGTGACGGGGTTGGCACGTTCCACACTGTGTCTCCATGGATCTGGTTGTCATGGACCCCAGTGCTGAGTAACGGCCAGGTTTAGTGTGTCTGTGGAGATTTACAGCCCCTGTTATAAAGCAAGAATAATGGACGTTATATGTTTTACTGTTTGCAGCACCTTCACAGAACATTAGTGTCGCCAGTCGTGAAAGCACCAGACACACCGGAAAAAGAACATTTAGAGTTGTCAATGTGGTCGCTGACTCTACTTATTTGTTTGAACATGTTCATGCTCATATATCTGACAGGAAAAGATAGCGATTTGATTAGATTAACTGACGTCACTGGGGAGAACTATTGGTTTTCTCTCTCTCTCTCTCTCTCTCTCTCTCTCTCTCTCTCTGTGTGTGTGTGTGTGTGTGTGTGTGTGTGTGTGTGTGTGTGTGTGTGTGTGTGTGTGTGTGTTTCTAGAAATTAAATAAATAAACTGCATTATCTCAGTTCCAGTAGTTCTGCTGTAACTGTTGTGTGTTCAGGTAAGAACCTAAGACTGAGAGCCAAATACAGGCATGAATGCTGCTCACACGAGAAGATTAAAACATGAAATGCAAAGTACTATATGTCATCAAAGCATGAGAACTCTCTCTCTCCTCTCTCTCTCTCTCTCTCTCTCTCTCTCTCTCTCTCTCTCTCGTATGCATGTGCGCGTTCGCATACATGTTTCACTACTGAAAGTGCATCTTTGGGATAAAACAGAGATGGTTCAGGAAATACTCAGTGTATGTTAAGTATGTGTTTGTTGATGCATGCGTGTGTGTGTGTGTGTGTGTGTGTGTGTGTGTGTGTGTGTGTGTGTGTGTGTGTGTGTGTGTGTGTGTGTGTGTGTGAAAGAGAGTGAGAGTGAGAGAGAGAGAGACTGATGCATAATTTCATGAAAGAAAAGAGAGAGAGAGAGAGAGAGAGAGAGAGAGAGAGAGAGAGAGAGAGAGAGAGAGGAGGGGTACCAAGAACGCAATCGAAAGGTGACCTCTGCATTCAAACCTGGCTGTTGATCGATCTCTGACGACATTCACTGATTTTCCCTATCTATCCCCACCGTCCAATAGAACATTAACACAACAACAGAACCTGTGATCTTTTCCACCCGCATCGCTACCCGACGTCCCCCACCACCCCAAGGGCAACCGCTGAAATAGTGCTCTACCATCACCTCCTCCATTCCGCCTCTCTCCCACACACAAGTCAGTCAAGTGTCGTGTTACGAGCCATGGAGGAAGGGCCGTGGGTGTTGACTGGTCGTCGGAACCTTGGGCCGCATCTGCTTCAGCAAGCCAGAACCAAAGGCTGCAAGGGTCCCCACTGAATCTGTAGCCCTTGGAGAAAATGGGTACGTCAGCGTTTTGAATTATAATCAGCTGTTCAGATCGGCTAATGGAGTAAGTCATTGATTAGTTAGTAGGTACTCAGACTAGTTAATGGGCTGGTAAATGACTGATGGATCGAATAAAGACTGAGTGATATTCACAATACCCAAATCTCCTTTTAAACAAAATCCAAATCTCCAATAAGCATCAAAGTTTTATATAAATAAACAAATAAATGAAATGAAAAATGACAACATGATATTCTTCAGGTACTTTAGCAATGTTGTGCTCGAAGAGAACATCCAGTGCCTGGTATGTGCAGCGTGACAGACATCAACCATGGACCTCATTGTGGAATATCAGTAATATTATGTTTAGACTACAGAGCTTTGAGGTGAATGGCATTCATTCATAACATCAGACAGAGAAATTCTGATGATCTGTGAAGTGAACTCTGAAGGTCTGTCATAATTCTAAACCAATACATTATGGACACTCATGAAGCCTGTGTCTGTTGTAAGAGTGTAGATGGTGATGGTAATGCCCTTCTAACCTAGAGCACGTAGGGACGTAATGGTTCCACCTGAAACTCCTCCTGGTCTTAGGGTCAAGGTGTCTGAAATCATCAACTCAAAGAAGAATGAAACAGAATTACAGAGAACTCTGCAGCACCTATGTTTGAAACTGATGTATTGAATTGGAAATGTGCATATGGAAATAAAATATTGAATCTGAATCTTGATAATTCGTTTGAATGTGGAACAGTTTTAAATCAGCTTTCGTTTCATTGAGTGTTGACATTCCACCTCCACTTTCTCTTTCCCCTGTAAATTCTTTCGTTTCATTGAGTGTTGACATTCCACCTCCACTTTCTCTTTTCCCCTGTACATTCTTTCGTTTCATTGAGTGTTGACATTTCACCTCCACTTTCTCTTTTCCCCTGTAAATTCTTTCGTTTCATTGAGTGTTGACATTTCACCTCCACTTTCTCTTTTCCCCTGTAAATTCTTTCGTTTCATTGAGTGTTGACATTTCACCTCCACTTTCTCTTTTCCCCTGTACATTCTTTCGTTTCATTGAGTGTTGACATTTCACCACACTTTCTCTTTTCCCCTGTACATTCTTTCGTTTCATTGAGTGTTGACATTTCACCTCCACTTTCTCTTTTCCCCTGTACATTCCTGCTTTTGAATTAGCTTCCAGGTAAAGTGTAGCTCTTGAAAAGAAAACAACAAAAGGACTGAAATGAAAACAGCTATTGTTCAGAATCCCTTTCTTTCTTCCAATTTCACATATTCATCTATTACAATCTTCATTCAGTTTTTGTATCTATTCCCATTTTGTATCTTAATGTGTACGTTTCAAGAAGGTTTAAGGAGTTGTGCCTTTGTGTCCTTACTATAAAAGGTGCAGCCAAACACATGCCGTCTTTGCAGTTCATTAAACTGGCTGGACAGTTACCTTGGATGGCAGCTAGGATGTGTTTTCATCCACGGCCAACCCTGGCCACAGGTCTCATCATCATCATCATTAGCCTATGTGTCTTGGTACATACCTGGACCACGATGCCATAAAGAGATTATACACTGATGCAGGACGTCCAAATTGATTAATGGATGGTTTTATGCAGGGGGGGGGGGGGGGATTAAGAACCTGTGTGTAGCGTGCGTGCGTGCGTGTGTGTGTGTTGTGTGTGTGTGTGTGTGTGTGTGTGTGTGTGTGTGTGTGTGTGGTGTGTGTGTGTGTGTGTGTGTGTGTGTGTGTGTGGTGTGTTGGTGTTGGTTGGTTGGTTGGTTTTATTTTACGTCTTTTCATCCGGCAGATGATATTAGACGGGAAAGAAAAAAACAAACAAACAAACAAAAAAACAACCACCACTTAAGTAATTTCAACACATACATCTGCATACACTTATGAAAAAGAAAACAGCATATCAGTTAAGGACCCTCATAATAGTCTAGCTACCTCAGAACTGGCTAAAGTGGCGGCAATCTCAATTATGCATGAATCAGACAGAACTTGACTCTCATTTTCATATTTGTCAAGATTGATACCTTTCGCCTTATACATTTCGGTTAAAACTGGACAATCTAATAGAAGGTGATGCACAGAGATGAATTTTCCACAGACACACACAACTTCAGGAGAAAATTTGGTCTTCCATGTGTTCAGCCTTAATTTTGTGATAATCTTAGCCAGATGGCGTGAGCAGCTAGGAAGTGTGTAGCATTTTTCACAGAAAAAGGTTTTGTAAACGTAGTGTTCCAGGTTGAATAGTATTTCACACTTAGAAGGATGTAATGGCAAATTTAGCACACATTCTGAACAGTTTTTTGCACCAAGTTTAGCTAGATTATCTGCTATTTCATTCCCTCTGAGACTACAATGTGAAGGAATCCAACAGAAGTCTACGATTATACCCTGAGACATAATACAGTGTATCAGGTACCTTATTTCATATAGTAAATCTTTTCTGGCCTTACAATCCCAAGTTTGCGGTGATTACAAAACAGACTTGGAATCAACACAAAACAGTACACTAAAAAAGGATAGTGGAGTACTATATACACAAAATAAAGCCATCAGTATAGCATACAGTTCTGCAGTGAATATTGAAAATCCCTTTCCGAGATGAAAATGTTTTCGTATATTCAGACTTGGAATAACGAAACCAGAACCGCTATCAGCTGTGTCCATAACTGAACCATCAGTATAGATTTTAAGGTGATTAGGATAAGAATTTTCGAGGGTGTGTGTGTGTGTGTGTGTGTGTGTGTGTGTGTGTGTGTGTGTGTGTGTGGTGCGTGCTGCGTGCGTGCTGGTGGGCGTGGGCGTGCGTGCGTGCGTGCGTGCGGCGCGCGCGCGCGCGCGCGCGTGTGTGTTGTGTGTGTGTGTGTGTGTGTTGCGAACGAACAATCAAACAATATCAATAAATAAACAGAAAACCACAAGCAAGAAATTGCAAACAAACAAGAAGAAAGAAAAGGAGAGGGGGCAACAAATACAAACAACTGAAAAACAACAAAGAGGTACAAAAAAGTTCAGGTTCTTATTCAAGGTGAAGGCACCATTGATTTCTCGTTAATGCATTAAACTACATCACATTTGAATCATTAGGTGAGCTAGATAACACATGAAGGTAGGTAGGAAGAAAGAAAGGAAGAAAGAAACAAACAAACAAAGAAAGGCAGACAGACATAGCAAAACAAAAGAAAAGAAGAGAAGAAGGAATAGAAATAAAGAAAGAAAGAAAGAAAAGGACAGGAAAAAAGGAAAGAAGAAATAAAAGAACGAAAAAAAAAAAGAAAGAAAGAAAGAAGGAGAGAAAATGGAAATAAAGATTGAAAGAAAGAAAGAAAGATAGAAAGAGAAAATAAAAAGGAAGAAAAGAAAGAAAGAAAACAGAAAAGGAAAGGGGAAAAAGGGCAGAAAGAAAGAAAGAAAGAAAGAAAGAAAGAAAAAAAAAAGAAAGAAAGAAAGAAGGAAAGAAATAAAGACAGAAGAAAGAAAGAAAAAAAAAAAAAGAACAAAATGGAATGACAGATGACACTTGGCGGGTGCCTCACTTCCCCATTAAACCGACACGCACACAGACACAAACAAAACAATTGACCACAAAACAATTGATCCTGTCCAGTTGGTTCTGTCTCTCAATCCACGGGCAGTGTGTTGTAACAGAAAGGAACAGCCCCGTCCTCTAACCGTGAAACATCTTTCTGTACAGAAAGATTTCTGTCCTAAAATGTCCTTCTGGAAAACAAAGGCGTCACAATTGAGGAACGGACAGAAAAATGTCGATCACAGCTTTCCAGAACAATGCTGGCTTATGGAATATGTCATGATATAATTATGCAAACGCCTTGAGGTTTTTGGTTTCTATGGCACATCTGGTTTTGTCCAATTTTTTTGTTTCAGTCTGAACGACATTCGATTATCAGGTCACCAGCCTGGACGGTATTATGTGAAATACTGTATCTAAAAAAAAAAAAAAAAAAAACGGAGGGGGGGGGGGGGGGATTGAAGCATTCTTGCTATGTGCATGGCACTAGTAATCCATGCTACAAGGTCGAGAGAGAGGGGAGAGAGAGAAAAGAGAGAGAGAGAGAGAGAGAGAGAGAGGGGGTGGGAGGAGTGTATATGGGTGATTGCACACACAGACAGACGCGCGCCGCGCGCGCCGCGCACACACCACAACACACACACACACACACACACACACACACACACACACACACACACACACACGCACACTTTCTTTTTCTCTCTTTCTCTCTGTCTCTGTCTGTCTCTGTCTGTCTCTTTCTGTCTTTGTCTCCATGTGTCTGTCTGTCTGCCTCTCTCTCTCTCTCTCTCCTCCTCTCCTCCTCTCTCTCTCTCTCTCTCTCTCTCCACGTTTCTTCCAACAAATCGTCCTGAAGAGAAGCAGGGTCGCAGAGCCCTATAATGCAGTCAAATATTCAGTGTTGCATTCCCTGACGGAATCATTGTCTGAGTTGTTGGCTTGCAAAGTGCCTTTGATGTGAAAGGCAATATCGGGCAGAAGATAAAGACAACATAATCCAGATGAAGAAATAACATGTCTTCCCCCTTTGGCTTCATCTACTGCGTCATATGTATTACGCAATATTTGGTGTTTTGAATGATGGAAATGGTTAAAAAAGAGAACAAGAGCTCCCCTCCTCTCCCTCCCTCCTCCCTCTCTCTCTCTCTCTCTCTCTCTCTCTCACACACACACACACATGCACGTACACACACACACACACACACACACACACACACACACACACACACACACACACACACACACACAACTATAGGAAACACAAAGACAGAGAAAGGGAGGGAGGGAGGGAGAAGAGGTTCTTACACTGATGTCTAAACATTGCCCCAAGGGAGCAGTCTGCTTTGTCTTGATTCTGAATGCATCTATCATCTGTTACAATTATCTCTATGATTCTGAACGAATCTATTATCTGTTGCAATTATCCCCATGTATTATGCATAGTTTTGATGTCAACATGTTAATAACACAGTTTACCAAATCACCCTTGAACAATGAAAAGAGGAACAAAATAGCAGTTAGGAAAGTATATGCAAATTTGTTGCTGCAACACTAAATTGTTGCTGGTGACGATTCAAAATCGCCAAAGCACGCTGATAATTATGTCGTCGATCAGATACGTTGCTGTTGAATGACGACGAGCATTTGACGTCAGCTAATCTCTCGATTTCAGTTCTTTGAAACTGGAACCAGCAGCAACTGAATGGAGACCTGTGGATGTGTGTTTTGTCATCAAGGACAATTCAGTGTCTTAACTGAGCCCCGCCAGATTGTTGCTTCGTGGCTGATGTTTGGTTTCTGATGTGGAGTGTCACACTGAGGTCTGTGGGAACTGTTCATCATAGGGTGGTTTCTGATGTGGAGTGTCACACTGAGGTCTGTGGGAACTGTTCACCATAGGGTGGTTTCTGACGTGGAGTGTCACACTGAGGTCTGTGAGAACTGTTCACCATAGGGTGGTTTCTGACGTGGTGTATCACACTGAGGTCTGTGAGAACTGTTCACCATAGGGTAGTTTCTGACGTGGAGTGTCACACTGAGGTCTGTGAGAACTGTTCACCATAGGGTGGTTTCTGACGTGGAGTATCACACTGAGGTCTGTGAGAACTGTTCACCATAGGGGGAAACAGGGAAACTGGAGTGAAGGAGATGAGCTCACAAACCACAGCCCTGAAGTGCAGCTAACATATCAATGTCTGCCACACCTTTCCCATGGACCCCGCCCCCCCCCCCCCCCCCCCCCCTGCTTTTCACTCTTCCCTGCTTTTCTCCTCGTCGTTCATGTTTTTATCTTCATTCTTCTATGACATGTAACTACTTTCTAGTACTAAATTTGCTGGCAGTGGCAGGAAACGTTTACATTAAAGCTCAGATATGGGGACTAAAACCTGACCATAATAGCATGCATGCACAGACACAGACGACACACACACACACACACACACACACACACAACACACACACACACACACACACACACACACACACACACACACAAACTACACCTTCGAACATTGTTTTTGGGAGGAAAATTCCATCCCCTGCAGGCAGCCTAATTGAAAAGCGGAGAACGCCAGACATTAATGAGCGATGGGGTGCAAAGAATAACGACATGCTGCCAATCAGCCTGAAGGTCATGTGAGGCTATTCCCAGACAGCAACCGATAGAGAAGGTGTGTGTGTGTGTGTGTGTGTGTGTGTGTGTGTGTGTGTGTGTGTGTGGTGTGTGTGGTGTGTGTGTGTGTGTGTGTGGCATGCATATGGCATCACTACAAATAATTCTGCGTCTTTGTCAGACCTAAATAACATTTTTAGAATAATGCTGCGTTTTACCTGATGAGGGGGTTACATTTTTTGCTTACATGTTTCTGTCGATGTTATTCACTAATTATATATGCAGTGCTTGTGTATGTAACACACAACCCACTGCCTATAATCACATAATGTGTCTATGGTACCTTAGACCTGTCAGAGTTTCTTATAAGCGTTTTACAACAGATGTTTTAGCTGAATTCTTGTTGTTGTGTACCCTCTTTCACCGACACCAGGAAGACTTGCTTACCTCAGTATTATTGAAAACGTCCCAATGTACGAACATGCCATATCCTGTCATCATCAAACAGACGAAAGACCCAATTCTAGATCTGTTTACGTTTTATGTCTGTGCTAGAAACTTCATTTTCTATCAAGTCAAGCTTCGTTTTATCAACAAAGAGAGAAGTATTAGTAGTAGTGGTGTAAACAAGACCACCACCACCACCTCCACCACCACCACCAAGAAAATTAGCAAAACAACAACAATAATGATGATGATGATGATGATGATGATGATGATGATGATGATGGTCTTCTTTTGCTTCTAGGTTTTGTTCTGTTCATGTTTTTTATTGAAACAAAACAAAACAAAAAAAACACGTTCTTTCTACTGTTGACACAACTCCTGATTCTGATGCAGTACTTGGATCAGTTGCTTTGTTCTTAATACTTCAAGTTGATACATGCAAATAAGAACAGTCCTGCCCTGCCTTGTTTGTGCTTTGCCTTCAAATACTTTCCAGCGGCGCTGAAATAAGGAAGAGTTGTGTGAAGAGAGGCAGGCAGAATGTGCAGGATCTGGCAGCACAGAGGCAGACATAATGGGCAGTTTCCGGCAGCACAGAGGCAGACAGTATATGCAGGTTCTGGCAACACAGAGACAGACAGAATATGCAGGTTCTGGCAGCACAGAGGCAGACAGAATGTGCAGGTTCTGGCAACACAGAGACAGACAGAATGTGCAGGTTCTGGCAGCACAGAGACAGACAGAATATGCAGGTTCTGGCAGCACAGAGACAGACAGAATGTGCAGGTTCTGGCAGCACAGAGACAGACAGAATATGCAGGTTCTGGCAGCACAGAGACAGACAGAATGTGCAGGTTCTGGCAGCACAGAGACAGACAGAATATGCAGGTTCTGGCAGCACAGAGGCAGACAGAATGTGTAGGTTCTGGCAGCACATAGGCAGCCAGAATGTGCAGGTTCGGGCAGCACAGAGGCAGGCAGAATGTGCAGGTTCTGGCAGCACATAGGCAGGCAGAATGTGCAGGTTCGGGCAGCACATAGGCAGACAGAATGTGCAGGTTCTGGCAGCACATAGGCAGACAGAATGTGCAGGTTCTGGCAGCACAGAGGCAGGCAGAATGTGCAGGTTCTGGCAGCACAGAGGCAGACAGAATGTGCAGGTTCTGGCAGCACAGAGGCAGACACACTGTGCAGGTTCTGGCAGTACAGAGGCAGGCAGAATGTGTAGGTTCTGACAGCACAGTTAGTCTACTGCAATTCATGTCAATCGGTTTTTTGCGTTTATGAACTCTCCCTGTAATTCTTTCTTTGTATGTCGTTTATGGAGCCATGCCTTCATTCTATTCATTTATTCCTTTCATCAACTTTCGCTGTCTTTTGGTGCCTCTTCTGAACATGTGCTGAGATTTTTTTTTTAATTTCATTTAAGCCCTCATTACAGGTTTTCCTCTGTGAACCGCAATTGTGATTTCTTGTCCTTAAAAGACTTATGTGAACCTTGTCTGTTATAGTGCCTTACTGTTAATCATTCTGTTGGTGTTCGTTATGTAGCCCACTGTAACTGTTTCTTATTGATGTCTTCAATGAACATTACTCTGATTCCTGTTCTTAGTGTCCCCCATGTTCATCAATGGCTTTTCTCTCACACCGTGAAATCTACAAACTCTCACTTTAATTCTTTTTGTTAATGTCTTTAATTAATTAACTCTTTGGCTTTGGCTGTCTCATAACCCCATGCCCATTCAATAGTTTCTCTCTCGCGCTGAGAAAAAGTGAGGTTTAGGACTCTGTTTGCCTGACTGGTTGAGAGACTGCCACAGTCCTGACTCAGCTGTCAGCTCTGTTCACTGATCTGGGTTAGGTCTTAACAGTCTCCACTAGCAAAAGAGATGGCTTAGGTCTTACCAGTCTCCACTAGCAAAAGAGATGGGTTAGGTCTTACCAGTCTCCACTAGCAAAAGAGATGGCTTAGGTCTTAACAATCTCCACTAGCAAAAGAGATGGAAACCTAGATGACAGACCCAGAAGTCTCTCCAACTCTCAACGGCATTACCCTAATCCTAACCTGACTCTAATCGTAACCCTAACCCAGTACTGACCTAAACTGACTTTTATAATGAAACTTTTGCTGATAGATTGTGCTACAATGTTGGTAATGAAGTTGTCGTCTCTTGCTCTCGATCGATAGAGGAAAGAAAGCCTGTCCGCTCAGAATGAGTTAGGTAGGAAACACTCTGGCTTGTCAGGCCGTGACGTCAGTCATGAGGCTGACATGTTCCAGTCTTTCTCTTCATTAATGTGGTGTCTTCACCAGTCTGTCTCTTCATTAATGTGGTGTCTTCACCAGTCTTTCTCTTCATTAATGTGGTGTCTTCACCAGTCTTTTCTTCATTAATGTGGTGTCTTCACCAGTCTGTCTCTTCATTAATGTGGTGTCTTCACCAGTCTTTCTCTTCATTAATGTGGTGTCTTCACCAGTCTTTCTCTTCATTAATGTGGTGTCTTCACCAGTCTGTCTCTTCATTAATGTGGTGTCTTCACCAGTCTTTCTCTTCATTAATGTGGTGTCTTCACCAGTCTGTCTCTTCATTAATGTGGTGTCTTCACCAGTCTGTCTCTTCATTAATGTGGTGTCTTCACCAGTCTGTCTCTTCATTAATGTGGTGTCTTCACAGTCTGTCTCTTCATTAATGTGGTGTCTTCACCAGTCTGTCTCTTCATTAATGTGGTGTCTTCACCAGTCTGTCTCTTCATTAATGTGGTGTCTTCAC
>CM065716.1:116318070-116328070 GCA_033310375.1 Conus canariensis
CCGCATTGTTCTCAGACCATGCTCTGTCAGGTTGAAGTGTCTACAGTACTGAGGTAAAAAGGCAGGGAAATGAGGGTTAGCAGGGTGACAATTCAGTGTTACGACAACACGATGACATATCACAATCTGATTCTTTGTTGTGGAATTCTGCAATTTGACTGATCATTTACACCCCTAGTGGTCGTCGTTGCGTTCATTTGTCACAATTTTGAAAGAGATCGTGGACACTGTGTGAGCGGATACCAATATATACGGTCCATTGGATAAGATGCTGATCATGAAACTAGATTCGGGATTTATTACAGATATGAATAAAAAGAATATGTTAAATAAGCTACAAACGCAAGCGTTGTGCATTCATACACGTTACACATACAGAAGCACTCATCTTCCCTTCCAACTTCTCCCCTTTTCTCTCCGGTTTCATTCGGTAGTTTTGCTTTTTCACCCCAGCCAGATTTTGCACCCAGATCGAAGAAGTAATAACTGTTCGTCCTTTGTTTCCATTGTTTTGATTTTTTTTCTTGCCCGAAGAAAATCCAATAGATCGAAGTGCGCTGAGTCTGTTTTGTAACTTTATTGTTCCTTCATTTCTTCCTTAGTAATCCTGTTTTCGTTTTTTCTATTTAGGTTTCCGCCAGCAGTCACCGCACTTGGAAACCGTATACAACGAAAGACTGGCTTCAGCAGGATACATAAGGAACATTCACGGCTGATTCGTCCTCCATCTCCTGATCCGTCGCTAAGAACAATCCTGCAGTGAACTGAGTTCCACCAAACTGTCGCTGGCGGTAAAGTGCCGAAGACAACAGTTCAGTGGTTAACACCGGCGTCATGTGTGGAGCACAGAATGGCGTCGACGTCTGTGAGTCATGGTCACTGTATGGGGAAAGCCGGGGAAACTGCAGGGAAGGAGGTGAACACAGAACTCACAACACTGAAGTAAAGCTATCTTCCCAAAGTCTACCACATCTTTCCAGTTGACCCCTCTTCCTCCTTCCTCCGAGAGAGAGAGAGAGAGAGAGAGAGAGAGAGAGAGAGAGAGAGAGAGGAGAGAGAGAGAGAGAGAGAGAAGGAACGAACGAACGAAATTTTATTTAACCAGGGTAATGAAATTGCGCATGCTTTTTCCACCCAGCCCTGGGTGTGTGTGTGTGTGTGTGTGTGTGTGTGTGTGTGTGTGTGTGTGTGTGTGGGTGTGGTGGAGAGAGAGAGAGAGAGAGAGAGAGAGAGAGAGAGAGAGAGAGCGAGAGTGAGAGAGAGAGAAAGACAGAGAGAGACAGAGAGAGAGAAAAAGAGAGAGAGAGAGAGAGAGAGAGAGAGAGAGGGGGGGGGACGTGGGCAGACATAACAGCAGAGGAGGGGGAGATGAGGACAATGAAGAGATCAGGAGTGGAGATAACGGTGATGACAGAGACAGAGAGCAAGCAATGAGTCCCTGCCTCTGCATGCTGTCTGTGGGAACGCCGTCCTGCTTTCACGCTCACGTGTGCCATCAACGTGAATCAATAAGACGTGTCTGATTCCACATCTCTCTCTCTTCTCTCTCTCTCTCTCTTCTCTCTCTCTCTCTCTCTCTCTCTCTCTCCTCTCTCTCTCGTAACTCTATGTATGTGTGTATGTTGTATGTATGTATGTATGTATGTATGTATGTATGTATGTATGTATGTATGTATGCATGTATTCATCTATGTATCTATGCATTCATGTAAGTCTGCTTCTATGTATGTGCGCGCGTGTGTGTATGTATGTATGTGTGTGTGTGTGTGTGTGTGTGTGTGTGTGTGTGTGTGTGTGCGCGCGTGCGTGCGTGCGTGCATGCGCGCGCGCGCGCTGTGTGTATGTGTTGTGCTGTATTGTGTCGTAATGTGTATTTTTTCTCATTAAGTGTTTCAATTTTTTTGTGAGTTTTTGTTTGTTTGTTTGTTTCCTTTTGTGCGGAGCCCAGATTTGCTGTTCCTATGCTTATATTATACATTGCGTGGTTATGGTATTTCAATTTCCAATAGCACGCAACATGCTACGTGTAAAGAGACAATGTTCTTATGACAAGTCTAGAAATGTTACCGTTTGTCGTAAATGTTAATACCGGATGTTGGTAACTCCTGTTACATGCGTAACACCAGGAGGAATTGAAGTAAATATAAAAAATGCACTAAAGTTTTCATGTCCTGTTAGAATCAACTAAAACAAGATCTCGGTACTATGTTAATCTATTTCCTAGCATATGAATTATCAGTTTGCTAAAACATTCCTTTTCGTTCAATGTTTGTTTGTTTGTTTGTTTTGTTGCTAGGTTTTATTTCTGCTTTCGGTACCATTCCTGCTATTACACTGGAACTGTTGCTAAAATTAATGTCTTTTGATGTTTCAAGGGGATTCAAGGCATGTGCACCTGCCTTCTGTTGTTTTATCTCACATACCCACTGTGTCGGAATATAGCAGAGCTGTTTGCCGCCAGACAGAAATGGTAGATCCTAGCAGTGATGTTTTTTACATGACCGTCTGCTACGATTCTTGGAAGCATTCACTGCGTTTATGACCCCTCAGTTTAATGCTTTCTCTTTGTGCCTTTCATGTACTCTCTCTGTGTCTTCGTCTTTTATAACCCCTGGCCCTAATTCTTTCTTTCGGTGACCCCTCATCCATACCTGCTCGGTGGTATTACTCTTTTGCTGCTTGATCTGGCTTCATGTGTCTGTAAAGAGCCGTAGAGACCGGGTCGCCGGAGGGCAACCCGTTAAAAAAGATACTGCAGTGCTGTCGTGTCACTTCAGTGATGTTCAGTACAGTACAGCCTAACTGGATCGCCATACACGCCAGACATCACCAACCAAACCCTCTCCTGTTAGTGATCGGTTATGAGGCCAGCACAAGTGGGAATGGATGGAAACCATGTCCAACCAATAATAGTCCATGAAATGTTGACATCAAGGACCTCGACATGAAGTCACAACAGACAGGGGTCTGGAAATCGACACCACTGTAAGGAAGCTGAAGATGATGTTGTGGATTTCTATTCTGATCTGATGCCACAGAACAGAGCTGTTCTCTACTTCGTTTATGCCACTTCCTTATCATGGAAATACACGGCACATTCCGACGAGTGAGAACCACCTTCGAGGTGGTAGTGAAGTTGTTAAGGTTTGCTAGAAACGAACGAAGTCAATCAAAGTCAATAACACATAGCACGAGGTGTGGACCTTTGGTCTTTTGCATACGGTGTGGGGCGTGTAGTTGGAAGCTTCAACGTACAACTGACATTGGGTCTTTTCCTTTCATTCAGAAGAAAAACGGTTTTTTTTTTGTTTTTTGTTTTTTTGGTTTTTTTTTTGCGGGGGTACGCTGTAACGAACACAGCCTTTTGAATGGATTCATGCATTTTGCACAGCTTCAGCTTAGAAATATAATAGAATGACTTGTCCACAGCTGAGACAAAACACCTCTTCTAAATAATGTATCCATTTCAGTCGTATTGACGCGGAAGTGTCACTGAGCTGTCACCATATGGTTATTTTTGAACTGTGTCTGTAGCCCTGTCACAAGCTTTCACCATATGGTTATTATTGAACTGTGTCTGTAGCCCTATCACAAGCTGTCACCATATGGTTATTATTGAACTGTGTCTGTAGCCCTATCACAAGCTTTCGCCATATGGTTATTACTGAACTGTGTCTGTAGCCCTATCACAAGCTGTCACCATATGGTTATTATTGAACTGTGTCTGTAGCCCTATCACAAGCTGTCACCATATGGTTATTATTGAACTGTGTCTGTAGCCCTATCACAAGCTGTCACCATATGGTTATTATTGAACTGTGTCTGTAGCCCTATCACAAGCTGTCACCATATGGTTATTATTGAACTGTGTCTGTAGCCCTATCACAAGCTGTCACCATATGGTTATTATTGAACTGTGTCTGTAGCCCTATCACAAGCTTTCGCCATATGGTTATTACTGAACTGTGTCTGTAGCCCTATCACAATGTGAGAATAAAAGATTGTCCACGAGTGATCTGAGAATGAACAATTCAAACGAACCTACTCGAAAATTCGCACCATGCTTACCATGAATGAACATCTGTAAGGTAGGCAAGTCCATTATTAAACAATGATAAGAGAACTGGACAGCGCATATCTCCCTGCTTCAAGCCATCTGTAAGGCAGGCAAGTCCATTATTAAACAATGAGAAGAGAACTGGACAGCGCATATCTTCCTGCTTCAAGCCATCTGTAAGGCAGGCAAGTCCATTATTAATAATAATAATAATGATTTCTTATATAGCACTTAATCAAACGAATTTCTCTAAGCGCTTTACAAAGTCATACTACATTCACCCTTCTCATATACAATAATACACCTTACACCCAACTACAAATACTATTACTACAATAACTAACAAATCCTAATCCTACCAATGTGACATTCACTTATTCTTCAAATATCACTACAAAAACTTAATCCTATAACGTTCAATCATACAACAAATACATATAATAGAGAACATACACATACGCTACATTTGAAAAGGCCCAGACGGCTATGAGTTAGGTTGTACCCCCCCCCCTCTCCCCACAGCATTGACTAATTATGAGAAAATAGATGGGTTTTAAGTTTAGACTTGAAAGAAGAGATAGAATCTGAATGTCTGAGACAGTCTGGCAGTCTGTTCCACGTCGCTGGAGCTTGAAAAGAGAAAGATCTTTCACCAGTAGTAGTCCTGAAGCGAGTCATTCGCAGAAGGCGGTCGTCAGCACAGGAGCGTAGTTGTCGAGAGGGGGTGTAGATTTTAAGGAGATCTGAGAGATAAGAAGGTCCATTTTCAAAGAGAGCAGAGAAAGTGAGAGTTGAGATTTTGTACGAGATACGGTTTGAGACAGATAGCCAGTGAAGAGAGTGGAGGAGAGGCGAAATGTGAGCATGTTTTCTTGCTCTACAGACGACTCGGGCTGCATGATTTTGGATTCGCTGTAATCTTTCTATCAGGTATTTTGGAAGGCCGGCCAAAAGTGAGTTGCAGTAATCTATTCTAGATAAGACAAATGCACAAATGAGAGTTTCTGTAGCATCTGTAGAGAGAAGGTGACGTACAGAGCTGATTCTTCTTAGTTCTAAATAGGCAATCTTGCAAATATTTGAAACCTGTTTCTCAAAGGAGAGGGATTGGTCAAGTATGACCCCTAGACTGCGGACAGAGGTGGAGACAGAGACAGCACAGTCGTTGATAGTGACAGTTGAAGGCAGAGAAGGATGGTTAGGCTGTTTTGTCACGAACACGAGTTCCGTCTTGTCGTCGTTTAGTTGTAGTTTGTTGGTTGTCATCCAGTCCTTCAGGTCTGCAATGCAGCCCCACATCCGAGAAATCAGTGAGTCAGTTTCAGCAATGGGAGCCGACTGATGAAGCTGAGTATCGTCAGCAAAGCTCTCATGCGACATGGCGTGACCACTGATGACGTCAGACACAGGACTAGCATACAGCACAAAAAGGACTGGCCCAAGTACAGAACCCTGAGGCACACCGTACCTAAGAGGAGAACTGTCTGAGTATCTTCCCTGTACACACACTGTCTGAGTCCGTCCAGTCAAGTAAGAGATAATCCAGTCGAGAGCTGTGTCTTTGAATCCAAAGGAAGTTTGAAGCCGTGAGAACAAAATATTATGATCGATCGTGTCAAATGCTGCAGAGAGGTCTAACATCGCTAATAAGGAAACGTTCCCATCGTCAAGCCCGCAGAGGAGGTCATTGATTATACGGAGGAGTGCTGTCTCACAACTATGGCCTTGTCTGTAAGCAGATTGATGAGGATTCAAAAGGTGATTCTTTTCGAGATGTTCTAGAATTTGTTCCAAAACGATCTTCTCCAATAATTTTGATAGAAATGACAAATTTGATACAGGCCGATAATTCTTTAAAACATTTTTATCTAATGAAGGTTTCTTGATCAATGGACGTACCACTGCGGACCGGAAGATTTCAGGAACGTGACCAGAGGATAAAGAGGTATTGATAACATGAGTAAGATGGGGTAGGACATCATCAATGCACTGAAAGAGCAAGTTAGTGGGAATGGCATCAAGTTCACATGATTTAGGGCTGCATCGCAAACAAAGTTTTTTGACATAGTCTTGACTAACAGGACTAAAACAAGCCAAAGGAGGTCCACAGTAAACTTTGTCATTCAGAGGATGTACAGGTGCAGTAGAATCTAGCTTTTCACGGATAGTGTCAATTTTTCCATTGAAAAACTCTAAGAATTTCTGAGGGAGCTCTTGAGTTTGGAAGATGGTGGGAAGGGGGGAGCAGCTGACTTTGCCTAGGAGACTATTTGTGACATTAAATAGTTGCTTGGCCGTATTACAGGCCAATATCTTTGAAGAATAGAACAAAGTTTTTGCTTGATGAACAATGTCAGTAACATGATTTCTCGCAGTTTGATATATTTCCCTGTGCACAGTCAGTCCCGTGGCGCGCCATCGCCTCTCAGCCCCCCTCCTCTCCTGCTTGGCCTCGGACAACTCGGGACCCACTGTGTTGTGCCATTGACACAGTGAGCGATCAGTGATCAAGCGCCTGCTCACTGGAGCATGCTTATCAAGCATGGCACGGAGGGCAGAGGTCAGCTGACAGGCCGATGGCTCGCTCGGTATGGCCGTGCTCAGATCAGATTTGAAAGCCTCTATATCGATAGCAGAAATTTTCCTAACTTCCTTGTAAGTCTTTGGAACGGCGGGCCTAACGATATCTAATTCACACTTCACAGCATAATGATCCGATGCTAGGTTATCGTCAACGGTTGAGGATTTGAGAAGATGATCACTGTCTCTGTAGACTACCCAGTCTACTATGTTACCCTACTATGTTACCAAGTCCATTATTAAACAATGAGAAGAGAACTGGACAGCGCATATCTCCCTGCTTCAAGCCATCTGTAAGGCAGGCAAGTCCATTATTAAACAATAAGAGAACTGGACAGCGCATATCTCCCTGCTTCAAGCCATCTGTAAGGCAGGCAAGTCCATTATTAAACAATGAGAAGAGAACTGGACAGCGCATATCTCCCTGCTTCAAGCCATCTGTAAGGTAGGCAAGTCCATTATTAAACAATGAGAAGAAAACTGGACAGCGCATATCTCCCTGCTTCAAGCCATCTGTAAGGCAGGCAAGTCCATTATTAAACAATGAGAAGAGAACTGGACAGCGCATATCTCCCTGCTTCAAGCTATTTCTTTAACTAATGTATCAAGTAAATTGTGTTCCAATCAGCGCTATTGCTTTAACGGCATCATACACAGTTTTAATGTATCAGTATAGATTACCTTTGAAACAATGTTCCCATAAAATCGGCCAAGAGAGCTTTTGCTATTAGATATGATGTTTATTTGAAATCTGAAAACGCGACATATAATTTTCGGCGAAACGAAATTGTTTCTGGATGAAAGTTAATGAGATAAAATATTCTTTTAAAGGCAGCTTGATGTTCACCTGGCATGTTACTCAGATCAGTCCTTTCTTGTGATCTTAGTTTAAAATGCAACTATAGAATTGGCAATTTGTGTACGAAAAAAGGTATCTATATTTGAATGGTTTTTTGGCACTGCTTTTCTAGAACAAACATAATCATTTCCTTTCAACTATCTGGATACTTGCCTATATTAATTAATACGTTAACATATTTCAATAAAGGATTAACCATCCAATCTTCTGTAATTGTGAAGAGTTCAACGATATTACCATCTTGTTCACAGCTTCTCTGCACTTCTGCGGCTTTTCCTAAAAAAAATCGATTAAAATTTTCCCGAGTATAATCTATAATTTACCTCATTTTAAGTAACCGTAATCATTCATACGTGCATTTGCAAAGCCTACAGACACACTTTCAGTCGTTTCTCTCTCAAAAATCCTTAGAAAATGGATAAACCATGTTTTCCATACATTTAATATTTTATTCGATGTTTGTCAAACATCCTATGCCAGCATCCTTTCTGATTACCGGAGTATGGCATCACCCTTTCTGCAAGAACTCGATTATGATCCTATCTTTTCGTTCCTAGTAGATATTTGTATTCCCTTCTGCCTTTACAGTACTCGTACGTGTCATTTATGTCGGATGATTCTTAAGATAGTTTTAGTGATCTTTCGATTTTCCATTGTAGCGTGCTACGTTCATTACATATTGTGTAATTACATGAGTTCTCTTTTCCAGACTATCTGCTGCCTAATACATTGAACGAATGTGTTCCTTGCTTCCTTAGTATAATCTAGTATACACAGTGCACAATCAAAACTGCTGTCGCTTCTACAAACTTAAAATCATCAAGATAATGTTGAACATATTCTGGATTCAAGGCATATTTGTCCATAAATACATAAAGGACAGTTATATATTACAGGATTATTTGAAATCATCTGGGGTTTTTTAAAGTAAAGCAAAATCTGAATAAAAGAGGTTGATGGGCCGACACTTTTCTCTTAGCAAGGGTCAATCAACAACAATTCTGTGTGATCTTCACAAGCCAGAAAGAAATCATGATCATTGTTGTCACAGTTGTAGGTAATTGTGGTGTGTAAGCCTGAAGCTAACCATGACATACACCATTTAAGATATGCATTCCTAAAGCAATAGATAAATTCAAAAATTATGTAGTGGTGCAAATGATAATTGTCGCCTAAAAAAAAAAAAATTCTTGGGGGGGGGGGGGGGGGGGAGGAGGGGGAGGGGATTGGAGGGGGATGCGGAGCATGGAAACTAACATCTACAAAGATTTCAACAAGGCAGACAAAATCAAATAACATTACATAAGTAAGAAACATTTTATTAAGTTTGTTCATTAAACATCGGATGCTTCAGTTTAAAAATGAGAAAAAAAGACCGTACATTTCCCTTATCTCTTTCTTCATTCCCTGTAAACTTTACATTCATATGTACATCATCAACCCAACCGTACATTTCCCTTATCTCTTTCTTCATTCCCTGTAAACTTTACATTCATATGTACATCATCAACCCAAGTGTCGTGCATATCGGCATCTAAAGGTACCTCTCCCTCTTCCCCCGCATGTACATATGATATAACCGGACTGAACTGAGCGGGAGGAAAAGGGAGGGGGGGGGGAGGGGGGGAGGAAAACGACAACGCCCTCTACGCTGTGTGGCCTAGAGTTCATTTGATGCCCGGTCTTTTCCATGCTCACAGACAAGGAATCGCTATCGCCATCACACGTGCTAGGACGAGAAACCCAGTGTCACTGGAGACTGATTCCTCAACATGACCAGGGTTGTTTGTCGCTGAGAGAAAGCTGTGTTTTTGGTGACGATGAGCTTTCTGAATTCTAATTTGATTTTCGCCACTTGAACAACTCCACCGAGAATCAACTTTTTGCCCTCAATCACATGATCAGACACAAGAATTGCCGCTTGTCCATTTTCACTTGCAAATGCTAGGGAACGGCTGTGTCATGGAGGAGGGGGGGGGGGGGGGAGGGGGGGGGGGAGTCAGAGACAATTTCATATTTTTGCAATGAAATGTCATCTTGCAAAGACAGTATTATATTTCAGCTTTTAAGCTTTGCTTTGAAATCTGATGTCTTTGTAAAATCTGCATTTAGCGATCGTAAGAGAAGCCTTTTTGTTGCTCATACGAGGTATATGATCGAAATCAATTTCCCCGGAAAATTATTCAATTATCGGTAATAAATTCACGCAGTGCGTCTTCAGATTTCTCTTTTTTTTCGAAATCGAATTTCATCCAAGAAAATGAGAAATGACGGATGAGCCAAAAGAGGACAGTGCGCACTGTTTGCTACATATGAATGACACATGTGAATGACATATTCAAAAACTATTCCCTATACCATGCATGAAAAATGAAAAGAGCAACAACAAGAACAAACCACTAAAACTATTCTCTATACCATGCATGAAAAATGAAAAGAGCAACAACAAGAACAAACCACTAAAACTATTCCCTATACCATGCATGAAAAATGAAAAGAGCAAC
>CM065716.1:116338070-116340570 GCA_033310375.1 Conus canariensis
AAGACAGCAGCAATACATCAGAGAGGATGCTGAAGACAGCAGCAATACATCAGAGAGGATGGTGAAGACAGGAACAATACATCAGAGAGGATGCTGAAGACAGCAGCAATACATCAGAGAGGATGCTGAAGACAGCAGCAATACATCAGGAGGAAGGTGAAGACAGCAGCAATACATTAGAGAGGAAGGTGAAGACAGCAGCAATACATCAGGAGGATGGTGAAGACAGCAGCAATACATCAGAGAGGATGGTGAAGACAGCAGCAATACATCAGGAGGATGGTGAAGACAGCAGCAATACATTAGAGGAGGAAGGCTGAAGACAGCAGCAATACATCAGGAGGATGGTGAAGACAGCAGCAATACATCAGGAGGATGGTGAAGACAGCAGCAATACATCAGGAGGATGGTGAAGACAGCAGCAATACATCAGGAGGATGCTGAAGACAGCAGCAATACATTAGGAGGATGGTGAAGACAGCAGCAATACATCAGGAGGATGCTGAAGACAGCAGCAATACATAGGAGGATGGTGAAGACAGCAGCAATACATCAGGAGGATGGTGAAGACAGCAGCAATACATCAAGAGGATGTGAAGACAGCAGCAATACATCAGGAGGATGCTGAAGACAGCAGCAATACATCAAGGATGGTGAGACAGCAGCAATACATCAGGAGGATGGATGAAGACAGCAGCAATACATCAGAGGGATGATGAAGACAGAGCAATACATCATGACAGCAGATAACAGGATGTGACCAGCAATACATCAGAGAGGATGGTGAAGACAGCAGCAATACATCAGGAGGATGGTGAAGACAGCAGCAATACATCAGAGGATGGTGAAGACAGCAGCAATACATCAGAGGAGGATGAAGACAGCAGCAATACATCAGGAGGATGTGAAGACAGCAGCAATACATCAGGAGGATGTGAAGACAGCAGCAATACATCAGGAGGATGGTGAAGACAGCAGCAATACATCAGAGGATGGGAAGAGATGAGGATGAAGACAGCAGCAATACATCAGGAGGATGTGAAGACAGCAGCAATACATCAGAGAGGATGGTGAAGACAGCAGCAATACATCAGGAGGATGCTGAAGACAGCAGCAATACATCAGAGAGGATGGTGAAGACAGCAGCAATACATCAGGAGGAGTGGGTGAAGACAGCAGCAATACATCAGAGGGATGTGAAGACAGCAGCAATACATCAGGAGGATGCTGAAGACAGCAGCAATACATCAGGAGGATGGTGAAGACAGCAGCAATACATCAGGAGGATGGTAAAGACAGCAGCAATACATCAGAGGATGGTGAAGACAGCAGCAATACATCAGAGGATGTGAAGACAGCAGCAATACATCAGAGAGGATGTGAAGACAGCAGCAATACATCAGGAGGATGTGAAGACAGCAGCAATACATCAGAGGGATGATGAAGACAGCAGCAATACATCAGGAGGATGGTGAAGACAGCAGCAATACATCAGGAGGATGTGAAACAGCAGCAATACATCAGGAGGATGGTGAAGACAGCAGCAATACATCAGGAGGATGGTGAAGACAGCAGCAATACATCAAGGAGGATGTGAAGACAGCAGCAATACATCAGAGAAAAGGATGGATGAAGACAGCAGCAATACATCGAGAGGATGATGAAGACAGCAGCAATACATCAGGAGGATGGTGAAGACAGCAGCAATACATCAGGAGGATGGTGAAGACAGCAGCAATACATCAGGAGGATGGTGAAGACAGCAGCAATACATCAGGAGGATGGTGAAGACAGCAGCAATACATCAGAGAGGATGGTGAAGACAGCAGCAATACATCAGGAGGATGGTGAAGACAGCAGCAATACATCAGGAGGATGGTGAAGACAGCAGCAATACATCAGAGAGGATGGTGAAGACAGCAGCAATACATCAGAGAGGATGGTGAAGACAGCAGCAATACATCAGAGAGGATGGTGAAGACAGCAGCAATACATCAGGAGGATGGTGAAGACAGCAGCAATACATCAGGAGGATGGTGAAGACAGCAGCAATACATCAGAGGATGGTGAAGACAGCAGCAATACATCAGGAGGATGGTGAAGACAGCAGCAATACATCAGGAGGATGGTGAAGACAGCAGCAATACATCAGAGAGGATGTGAAGACAGCAGCAATACATCAGAGAGGATGGTGAAGACAGCAGCAATACATCAGAGAGGATGGTGAAGACAGCAGCAATACATCAGGAGGATGGTGAAGACAGCAGCAATACATCAGGAGGATGGTGAAGACAGCAGCAATACATCAGAGAGGATGGTGAAGACAGCAGCAATACATCAGAGGATGGTGAAGACAGCACAATACATCAGGAGGATGGTGAAGACAGCGAGCAATACATCAGAGAGGATGGTGAAGACAGCAGCAATACATCAGAGAGGATGTGAAGACAGCGCAATACATCAGAGAGGATGGTGAAGACAGCAGCAATACATCAGAGGG
>CM065716.1:116345570-116373070 GCA_033310375.1 Conus canariensis
ATTTTGTAAAGTTCCTTGTGATTGGTGGGAACAGCTGTGTTCATTCATCTGCTAGGTCTTTGTCCTCTCAAGGGATGGATGAAACAGTGTACCGGTTTCGTGCTTTGGGGTGAACCTACCTCAGCGAACTGCTGAACTGAGAAATGCCGGGTACTTAAAAGTCCTGTTGAGTTCCCGTGATTTACCAGTCTTCGTGTGAGTGGAGCCATTACTTTCTTCCAGACATTGCGCACTTTAAACTGCTGTTCCTACGTACTTGCATTAGGTTCTTAGGGGCAGAAGAGGGGGGGAGCTACCTTTCATCTTTTCCTCCATACGTGTTTTGGCTTACCATAGGGCGTTCAGCTGTGTGCCACTTTGCTCCCAGAGGTTGGCGAGAACAGTCTACCTCTCTCCAGGAAGGACTATCGCAAAATGAGGGGAGGAGGAAGGGGTAAGAGGTCTGGGGAGTGGGGTTGGTGAGGCTCATTGATTCTGCTGGGGGAAGGGGAAGGTGGTGGTAGTGGTGGTGGGGGGGGGGGGGGGGTCCTTCGTATATTGCAGAAGACTCGAGGAGTCTTCTCTGCACCATGAAATAAATTTAAGAAATTGTGTGCTGTCTTGACTTAAAAAAAATTGTGTGCCTGTCTTTGACTGAAAAAAAAAAATTGTGTGCCTGTCTTTGACTTAAAAAAAAATGGTGTGCCTGTCTTTGACTTTTTTATGTTTGTGGTACTGCCTTCGCCCCCTCCCAGCCTCACACACCTTGGAGAAGAGAGTCGTTGGAGTCTTTAAGGGTGTGGTGTTACTTCACACACTGGTTTCACTACCACCCTCACCCCCTTTCCCGCGCCTCTCCTTACACCCAAGATACACTTCAGCTGCCTCCTTAGTTGTGACACTGTGGTCTGGACATGATGGTCAGAATCAGCGTCATGGGTGAAGACATGGCAGTTGGGGCGTGCAGGAGGAGGGGAGGTAAGCGTGGAGAATGTTGGTGTGTTTGGGTCGTCCGTTCTTTTGCTTCACCGTAGGTAGTCTCTCATGTGAACTTTTCTCGACCTGTCTGTCTGTCCGCGCCCCCCCCCCCCTCGCCCCACCCCTCTCTCTCTCTCTCTCTTAGTATGTCTCTCTGTCTTTCTCTCTGTCTCTGTCTGTCTGTCTGTCTGTCTGTCTGTCTGTCTGTCTGTCTGTCTCTCTCTCTCTCTCTCTCTCTCTCTCTCTCTCTCTTAAATTTTTCTTCATATTCACAGTAATTGACATTAATTGGAAGCAGGAAGCTATAGACTCTGGCGGGTTAAAAGGATCTAGGGAAGAAGGTGAAGGTGGAGTGAGGGACGAAAAGGTACCTCGTTGTCGGTTCTGTTCAGTGTCCAGTGTCTATGTGTGTAAGGTCTCCTGGCAGTAAAGTGTGCGTGCTCCGTTGTCGGTTCTGTTCAATGTCCAGTGTCTATGTGTGTAAGGTCTCCTGGCAGTAAACTGTGTGTGCTCCGTTGTCGATTCTGTTCAATGTCCAGTGTCTATGTGTGTAAGGTCTCCTGGCAGTAAAGTGTGCGTGCTCCGTTGTCGATTCTGTTCAATGTCCAGTGTCTATGTGTGTAAGGTCTCCTGGCAGTAAAGTGTGCGTGCTCCGTTGTCGGTTCTGTTCAATGTCCAGTGTCTATGTGTGTAAGGTCTCCTGGCAGAAAACTGTGTGTGCTCCGTTGTCGGTTCTGTTCAATGTCCAGTGTCTATGTGTGTAAGGTCTCCTGGCAGAAAACTGTGTGCTCCGTTGTCGGTTCTGTTCAATGTCCAGTGTCTATGTGTGTAAGGTCTCCTGGCAGTAAAGTGTGCGTGCTCCGTTGTCGGTTCTGTTCAATGTCCAGTGTCTATGTGTGTAAGGTCTCCTGGCAGAAAATTGTGCGTGCTCCGTTGTCGGTTCTGTTCAATGTCCAGTGTCTATGTGTGTAAGGTCTCCTGGCAGAAAATTGTGCGTGCTCCATTCCTTCCAGCGCTCGAAAAATGGAAGGCTCCTTTCTAGTCTTATCACATCATCACCATCAAATCATCATCTCAACATCATCTCATCATCATCATCATCATCATCCACCATCATCAAATATCATCATCATTATCATCATCATCCACAACGTGTGTGTGTGTGTTGTCGTTGTGTGATTGTGTGTGTATGTGTGTGTGTGTGTGTGTGTGTGTGTGTGTGTGTGTGTGTGGTGTGTGTGTGTGTGTGTATGTGTATGTGTGCGCGCGCATGCGTGTGTGTGTCTGTGTGTGTGTGTGTGTGTATGTGTGTGTGTGTGTGTGTGTGTGTTGTGTGTGTGTGTGTGTGTGTGTGTGTGTGTGTGTGGTGTGTGTGTGTGTGTGTGTGTGTGTGTGTGTGCACTGAACAACGAATATCTCCTTTGTCCAGGACGGGAAATCGTGATGTATTGCTTAAGTGGGCGTAAAGTTGATGTATTATTAGATCAGGCTTAACACACCAAGGTTATCTTTGCACTCATACACGCATATACACACTCATGCGCCCATAAAAACATTCACCTCTCTCTGGGAATGGGATGTCACACATTCGTTTCTCTCCTAACACGACTGAGAACAAGAATTACAATTTCTATGCTGCGTTTAATTATGCATGAACAATCCAATCACACAAAAATGCAATAATCGAACCATAAAAGATCAATACTTCCTAATCCCGGGTTATAATAGAATGACTTCGTACCTGGCCAGGTTTTCACACACACAACCACGCTTTCACACTACACCACAGTTCGTGAACAAGTCTCTTCAAGTCTTCTTCTGCACTGCTTGATGGCGACGCCCTTGGTTGAGTGGCTCCAGGCTTCAGGAATAGGTCTTCGTGGTCGTCTCTGGGATCTCGACGTAGAACTCTTCTTCTTCGTCTCTTTCACCCACCTCTGGGTTCAAATTCAGTTTGTCTGTCTTCACCCACCTCTGGGCTTCAAACTTAGTTTTCTTCTCTTCCAGCTTGTCTTTAACCCTAAGACTTTACTGTCTCTTCTATCTCCCAGACCACGTTTCTCTCGACCCTAATCTGTCCTGCTCACTCTCCTCTCCTCTCTCTCTCTCCTCTGCCTTCTCTCTCTCTCGTGGTGTTATTCTTTTCTTCTCACGTTGTTCTCCCTCACTTTATATAGGGAGGGACACAAAGGATTTCCCTTCGGGCCATGCCTTTGTCCATGCTGCTTCTCAAACCCCCTAGTTCACAAGTACCCTGAATTCTCCATTCGCTACATTCTTCCACACATCAGCATTTACCCACATCCCTACCTAATTGATTAGCAAACAAACACTTGGCACCAGATGGACATCGAAATTTCCCGCCGACTTCTGGGGTCACTTAACACAGAAATTATCCTGGAGAAAAGTTACGACAACAACGTCCACGCGCATTCAACCAACCTGACAATAGAACCAACACAGTGCCCCACGGCAATACCATCTGAACGAGCCAAAGACTCCTCCTCTTCAAAGACTGTTTACAAAAGCGACCTCAGCTGACTGAGTATGTAGCGCGCACCTGATGCTCCGAGGTCCTAGTGGTTACGTCCCTCCCCCCTTTCACTATCGGGGAGGTTCGAACTTGGGAGAGTCCTTACTACCTTAGGTGCCATATGTCACCTGACCACTTCGTCCTCCTTGACACAGTTCGACCGTGTGCGGTGGGTAAGGCACACTGGTTAATGGGTCAATCACCTATTTTCGGTACTAGGTACAACATTCCTCGTCTCTAAGCGCTTAAGGTCTTTTGTGAGAGGTTTCACGCCCTTACCCAGTAATCTCTATTAATGATCAACACTCTCAAAATGATGCATCCTTTTTGGTTTGGAGCAAGTGAATAATGTGACTGTGTCACAGGACTACTGCACGGAGTTGTGGCTGGTCGTTGACGCTGCCATGATTGTCCAGTCTGGTGGAGGGTTGAGCCAGGACAAAACGCCGTCACTGTGACTGACTGTGTTGATGGAAGGAGTGTAGGAGGGTCACCTGCTCCCCAAATGGATCAGTCAGTGTTAGCTCAGCTACGATTTTCTCACGCATGGCTTAGTAAATAATTTGTCTGTTCCTCTCTGATGAGTTACTGCATGAAACTGACACTTCTCAGTGAAAGTAGCAGTTCCTTTGAAATTTGTGCGCATTGCAAAGGGCAATTTTCTGACTTTATCGAAATGACTTGCAAGCGTGGCGAGAACTGGGATTATTATGATAACTTGCAAGCTTTGGGAAAACTGAGTCTCTAGATGACTTGCTAGCTTAGCAGGAACTGAAACACTGTAAATGATGTGCTATTTTGTGAAAACTGGGACTCTGTCAGTGACGTGCTAGCTTTGTTGATAACTGAAATTCTCTAATTGACGTGCTAGCTTTGCCAAATCCCAGTCTCTCTAAATTACTTTCTAGCTTCGCCAAACCTGAGACTCTCTAAATAACATGCTAGCATCGTGAAAACTGAGATTCTCTGAATGACTTGCTGGCTTCCTGGAAATTGTGACTCTTTATATTACTTACTGGCTTCAATGAAATTTTGTTCTAAGCTATTGGTCTGCACTTGAAAACTAAGAACCTCTCAATAACTTAGTAGCTTTCATCAGCGAAGTGTCTATGATGACGAAGGGTGGATACCACTGATCTTTTCTGCCACTGGTGCTGTGCTGCAAGACGCAGATAACTGCTTCTTCGTGACCAGCTTAGACAGAACTGGTGTTGTGACTTCTATAACTGCTTCTTCGTGACCAGCTTAGACAGAACTGGTGTTGTGACTTCTATAACTGCTTCTTCGTGACCAGCTTAGACAGAACTGGTGTTGTGACTTCTTGGAACTGGCATGGTTTCAAATATAAACTGATTGATGATGGTCCATGTTCAATAGTTCTGCCAATTAATGTGGTGTGCTTGAGTAAGAAAGTAGCCAGAGAGACAAAAAACCCCCCAAAAAACCCCATGAACTGCCTGCCGACAAATTGATCCAGTTCAGATATGAGCATGGCGTGCGACAACGCCATCACATTCATGTATATTTATACACATGATTTGAAACGTGACTGGCATAGATGACAACAAGGCCCGTAATTATATCAAATTTAGAAAGACCGTATTGATTACCTGCTCAGGAATAGTAATGACGCGCGGCTTTTTCAAAGAGTTTCATTTTTAAACGAAAGAGACATGTGAATGAAATTTGGAATGAAGGCCGATGGAATCACCTTGAACTTTGTCTGTGACAGTGTAATCGTTAATCATCTTCCCCTTCTTAAGTCTTGTTTGCAAAGAAATATTTGTACCTTTGTGAACACGAAGTCTTCTACAGTTTTCAGTTTTTTAGGGGGAACAAGTCCATTACAAATCTACTGCCTGTATGAAATCGAATCATGTGGGCATCTCTGCTAAATACTAAGCATGGGCTCTCCCTGAAAATTAATACTGTTTCTTTTTGGTTGGTCGTGCGTTTTTTGTTTCTTTGGTTTTATGTTCTTTGTTCTATTGTTTGTTTTGTCCTATTCTGCTCGTGACTGTCTACTAATACATTTCTTTTTGCACAGTCATGATATCGTGACTGTCTACTAATACATTTCTTTCTGCACATGATATTGTGACTGTCTACTAATACATTCCTTTCTGCACATGACATCGTATTCAATAATTGAAAATAGTGATACATTCCAAGAATTCGGTATTTGCAGTTAGTTACAATTTGTAGCCTATTTCTTTGAGTTGTGAGGGGTGAGTGCGTTGCGTGTGTGTGTGTGTGTGTGTGTGTGTGTGTGTGTGTGTGTGTGTGTGTGTGTGTGTGTGTGTGCGTGCTTGAGAGAGAGAGAGAGAGAGAGAGAGAGAGAGAAAAGAGAGAGAGAGAGAGAGAGAGTGTGTGTGTGTGTGTGTGTGTGTGTGTGTGTGTGTGTGTGTGTGTGTACGTGCGTGCGTGCGTGCGTGTGTGTGTGTGTGTGTGTGTGTGTGTGTGTGTGTGTGTGTGTGTGTGTGTGAGAGAGAGAGAGAGAGAGAGAGAGAGAGAGAGAGAGAGAGAGAGAGAGAGAGAGAGAGAGCTTTTTCCCCTGTCTGCCGTCTTTTTGTTCGTGTTCCTGTGTAGAAAATGATTCATGAAAGTGAATGATCCTTGCCACAAAGAGGGACGGAAAAGGAGGAGACGTGAAGGGGGGGGGGGGGGATGACCATAAAGAGGAACAGGATAGGGGTAGGGGAGGGGGTGGAGTTTTGGAGGGGAGTGTGGGGTCGTTCTGTAATAGGTTTGTGTCCTTGCTTCGGGCTGTGAATGGGTGATGAAAGGGTTGTCCTCACTATTGAGCCAATAGCCAGACAATGACCCGAGCTGTCCATAACGTCCCTCCCCGTCACTACACCTAGGGTGGCCCTCCATGATTGGCATTATTCCTATATCATTATTCGTTTATCTGTTTGCCTGCTAAGCGTATTTCAGTGTAGTTATTTTATGTAATTCACACATTGTTGCTCACATAATCCTACACTGTACGTGTCCACATCATGAGCACGCGGACACATGCAGGTACATTTACGTTTTGGCAACAGAGAGACAGGTAGGTTACTGGGAAGAATACAGCACAAACACAAACATGACTACATTTATTCATTATACACAACACGCACACGCACGCACGCACACATTTATGACCAGCGAGTGTTATTCCGTGAAGACTGCACACACACACACACACACACACACACACACACACACACACACACACACACACACACACACACACACACACACACATTCGTACATTATTGGCCAGCGAGTGTTCTTCCAGTTTGACTGTTATTGGAGGAGAGTATTCCTTTGTGCATTTCTGTGTGCTGTTTCTAAAGCCTGAAAAAGACACAGTGTCACACATTGACTTGGCTGTTCTGTATTGTACAAAGACTCTGCGTTACTTCACACCTCGGTGTGAATATTCCTTTTTGTATACCTCGTTTTCAGAGACGTTCTCGTCTGTTTCATTGTCCTCAGGGAAGGAGAAGCACAAAATGGCGAAGGGGGGGGGGGGGGGGGGGTGGCGTGAAAGGGGAATCCAAGTCCATACTGAAAAAAAAAAGAAGTGTTCCTATTCACGCAAACTTGTTATTCTACTCTGGCCACTATTGATCGAATGGACAAACAGCTCTGTGTGTGTGGGGGGGGGGGGGGGGGGGGGGGGGGGGTGGGGGGGGGGAGTGGGGGGGGGGAGGGGAGTAGATGCGCGCTCGCGCGTGTATTCCGCTCACTTTCTTTTCCTCCCACTAGTTCTCTTCTGTCTTCTTTTCTTTGTTTTTATTTTCTTGTTCAGTTGATCATTCTTCTTTTTCCACCTACTCTTCATCTATCCCTCTTACCTCCACCACAGCACATTCCTCTGTCTCTGTCGAGTTTTTTTCTAATGACAGATTAAATGGTAGAAAGACAGATGTGTGTTTAGGTTTATCGTGCCCTCCTTTCTATGTAAATATTAGCTTTGAGTGTTTGCAGATGTATTTCTGTCGGTGTCGTATGATTGCAGTCGACTGGCTCTTCAACGTTTAAGTGTCTCCTCACAGTTGTATGAGGTGTGCTAGTGTTTACATGCGTTTTGTTTTGTTCCATTTCATTTGAACGTCAACACAATGGCCGAACGGAGACTAGTGTGTGTAGTGTCGTGTGTGTGTGTGTGTGTGTGTGTGTGTGTGTGTGTGTGTGTGTGTGTGTGTGTGTGTGTGTGTGTATGCATGTGTGCATGTGTGTGTGAGTGTGTGTGTGCATGTGTGTGTGTGTGTGTGTGTGTGTGTGTGTGTGGTGTGTGTGCGCGCGCGCGCGCGCGCATGTGTGTGTGTGTGTGTGTCTGTATGTCTGTGTGCGTCTGCGTGTGTGAGTGTGTGTGTATGTGTGTGTCTGTCTGTCTGGCTGTGTGCGCGCGCGTGTGTATGCGTAACAGAAGAGAGAGAGAGAGATAGAGAGAGAGAGAGAGAGAGAGAGAGAGAGAGAGAGAGAGAGGGGGGGGGGAAGAAGATAGGGAGGAGAGAGAAGAAGATTACGTGACTCTGGTCTGTCTGTCTGTCTGTCTGTCTGTCTGTCTGTCTGTCTGTCTCTCTCTCTCTCTCTCTCTCTCTCTCTCTCTCTCTCTCTTGCCCCCACATTCCTCTTCTCAAGTTGCTTATGCATATAGATTGAGCCATATTGGTTTACAGACTCAGACAATGACGCTGGCATCATCTTTCTCTCTGCAATTATTGACAACTGTTCTCCGATATTGGGGAGAAGGGCAGAAAACAAAACAGGACCTAAAGAAAGAAAGCGCAAAACGAAGAAAGAAAGGAATGAAGAAAGGAAAGAAGGAAGGAAGGAAGGAAGGAAGGAAGGAAGGAAGGAAGGAAGGAAGGAAGAGCAATCGACGGAGAGACGATCATAACAAAACTGGGCATCTAAAATGAGAGGAATGGGGAAAAGCAAAAGATGGAGGAAGAGGAGGAGAAGGAGGAGGAGCAACAGCAGCAGCAGCAGCAGAGAAGGAGAAGAAGAGGAAGAAGGAGAAAAAGGAGGAGGAGGAAGAGGAGGAGGAAGAGGAGGGGAGGAGGAGGAGAGAGGAGGAGGAGGAGAAGGAGGAGGAGGAGAAGGAGCAACAGCAGCAGCAGCATAGAAGGAGAAGAAGAGGAAGAAGGAGAAAAAGGAGGAGGAGGAAGAGGAGGAGGAAGAGGAGGGGGAGGAGGAGGAGAAGGAGGAGGAGGAGAAGAAGGAGGAGGAGGAGGAGCAACAGCAGCAGCAGCAGCAGAGAAGTAGAAGAAGAGGAAGAAGGAGAAAAAGGAGGAGGAGGAAGAGGAGGAGGAAGAGGAGGGGGAGGAGGAGGAGAAGGAGAAGAAGGAGGAGGAGGAGGAGCAACAGCAGCAGCAGCAGCAGAGAAGTAGAAGAGGAAGAAGGAGAAAAAGGAGGAGGAGGAGGAAGTAGGGGAGAGAAAGGAGGAGGAGAAGAGAAAAACACTAACAGGAAGGAGACAAAGAAGAAGTTGATGGTATTGGCATGTTACGATGATGGTGACGATGATAATGATAATGAGGAGGTGGCGAAAAACGGAATGGTAGGCGAACAGTGAGGAGGAGGAGGAGGAGGAGGAGGAGGAGGAGGTGTGTGTGTGTGTGTGTGTGTGTGTGTGTGTGTGTGTGTGTGTGTGTGCGTGCGTGCGTGCGTGCGTGCGTGCGTGCGTGCGTACGTGCGTGAGTGTGTGTGTGTGTGTGTGTGTGTGTGTGTGTGTGTGTGTGTGTGTGTGTGTGTGTGATCTCTGTGTGTGTTTGTGTGTGAGTGTCTGTGTGTGTGTGTGTGTGTGTGTGTGTGTGTGTGTGTGTGTGTGTGTGGCGCGCGCGCGCGCGCTCGCTCGCTCGCGGGCGCGCGTGGATGTGCGTGTGTGCGTGCGCAGGTGCGCGCGGACGTGTGTGTGTGTGTGTGTGTGTGTGTGTGTGTGTGTGTGTGTGTGTGTGTGTGTGCGTGCGTGCGCGCCAGTGTGTGTGTGTGTGTGTGTGTGTGTGTGTGTGTGTGTGTGTGTGTGTGTGTGTTTGTGTGCGCGCGCGCGTATGTGTGTGTCTGTGCGTGCGTGCGTGCGTGAATGTGTGTGTGTGTGTGTGTGTGTGTGTGTGTGTGTGTGTGCGCGCGCGTGCGCGTGTGGGTGCGTGCGTGTGTGTGAAAGAGAGAGAGAGAGAGAGAGGGGAGGGGGGCGGAGACAGAGAGGGAGAGAGAGTGAGGGAGGGAGAAAGAGAGAGACAGACAGACAGACAAACAGACAGACAAATGGGATGGAGGGAAGAAAGGACAGACAGACCGACAGGCAGTCAGGCAGACGGACAGACAGACAGAGGTGGTGGGGGTGGGGGGTGGTGGGGGGAGGGACGAAAGGACAAAGAGACAGACAGACAGAAAGACCGACCGACAGACAAACAGACAGGCAGACAAACTGCTAGCATGTTGTTTGGCTGGTGGCGGAGCTGGGCGAGGGGAGAGCAATGTCAAACCACTTCATTGATCTCCAGCCTACTTTTCTCATGGTGCCTCGTCAAAGTTCACTGACTTGCGCTTTTTCCTCTCGTTTACTTTTATTGACCTAATTATCTGTCGCCTTCCTACAAAATATCCCCCCCTCCCCCTACCTTCCACTAATTCTTCCCTTTTCCCCGCAAAAACACAAGGGGGGGTCTCTCTCTCTCTCTCTCTCTCTCTCTCTCTCTCTCTCTCTCTCTCTCTCTCTCTCTCTCTCTGTCTGCGTGCAGGATTTTTCAAAGTAGGAAATGTAAAAATCATGCTGTTCTTGAATTTTGTAACGATGTTCATGATCAACATGTATGTATGGAATCTTCTCTGGTTACTTAAACAGTCAGTGGCTGGACTGTAAGTATTACTTTCTCAATTGATATGATGTGCGGGATCGAGGGTTTACTTAACGTCAATGTAAAAACAACATGTTCTTGTCACAGGCACATTTTCCTTTGCCAAACTTATTTTTCATGGACAGCTCGCTTTAAAGAAAGCGCACATCCACATACGCCCATCTCTTGATGCATAAACTGTTCAAAGGGCGTCGGTTCCGCCTAAAGCTGTTTTGTATAAGCGCACATCCACATACGCCCATCTCTTGATGCATAAACTGTTCAAAGGGCGTCGGTTCCGCCTAAAGCTGTTTTGGTGTTCATGGTGTGTTCATACTCAGTGATGTGTGACCAGCTCTGAATATAGAGGCAAGGCAGGACAGGTTCTGGCATAACGTGTTGGCACCAAAAGCCAGCGTCATGCAACTGATTGAAATATTCTTTATCAAAATGATTATTACTTTTACTACTACAACAACAACTACTACTACTACTACTACTACTACTACTACTACTACTACTACTACTACTACTTTCATTATCATCATCACCATCATCTTCCTCCTCCTCCTTCTCCTCCTCCTCCTCCTTTATCATCATCATCAGGCTTATGCTTAATCTGTACACAAAACGGAATCTCAATTGTATGCTTTGTAACTAACATAAAGTTCACAAATATGAAGGAAAAAAAGGTAGACAGAATGATGGTGATGATGATGATGATGATGATGATGATGATGATGATGATGATGATTATGATGATGATGATGGTGATGATGATGATGATGATGATGATGATAAGTAAACACATAAATGCATAACTAAACTAAACTAAACTAAATGAATATACAAATTCATGCAATTGATCGACTGGCGTTTGACCGAGTTTCAACAGAGACATTCCACGTGCGTATACAGTGTGAAAAAATGGCATGGCCAAACAGATCCAAACTGTCGATGGGAGTTTGACACACCACTTAAAATAGACCCCAGCTTTAAACTGGTGTGCTTTGAACGTCAGACGACACACCTGAGATTAAGGATAAACAGTTGATAGTGAGCACACTGCAAAGCTGTGAGAGATAGCTGGAATTCTCTGAACAAAGCACAAAGGTTTGCCAAATTCCTAGATCTATTCATCAAAGAACTGGAATGGTGAAAGAGGGGTAATAACAACTGCCCATGGACATGTGAACCACATCCAGTTAGTGGTCGCTTCGGACGCTGCTCGGGCAAGATGGTGGTGTTGAGAGACAAAGTTCTTAGAAACAATCTGCAACAGACTATTCAATGAGGATCGGCCTGATCAGCCATCTTCAATGAGGATCGGCCTGATCAGCCATCTTCAATGAGGATCGGCCTGATCAGCCATCTTCGTACACTCACCACTACCCACTGTTAGCAGAAGTCGTGGTCATCTTCACCCGCAAAGGAAAAACAACAAAACGGTGTGTCCAAGTGAAACATTCAAGCTGAAGAGGCCGACACAAATAAGAGCAGCGAGTGGTCTGAAGCTATTTGTGATCAGGAATGTCACAAACGAAATCCCCACAACAAAATGCCAGACGTTTGAGCGGTTGCCCTGCAGAGCCAACACCTGGGCTACAGCACAGAATTACTGGTCAACCTTTCACTGCAGAGCCGCGTCCTGGGCTATGGCACAGAATTACTGGTCAATCTTTCACTGCAGAGCCGCCTCCTGGGCTATGGCACAGAATTACTGGTCACTCTTTCTGTCAGTGTGGAATGTTGAACCCCGCAGGTTCAGTGGCCAGGGAACAAATGGTTTTCAACGTTCTGTCATGTGAAGTCTTCCAACATCGCCCTTCGTTGGAACAAGACACAAAATACAAGACATTTTGACAGAGTAGACCACGTCATAAAATGAGTTCTCCCACCAAATATATTCAGCCTCTGGTATTTAAAAAAGTACACCATACGAAAAATGTTGAATACATCGTGCTGAGCGCTTATTTCGGGGGGAAAACGCCATTCTGCATGTCTCTGTGACATTTCCCTGAAGCATAAAACTCAGTGATAATGACAGACGAGACGGGCCAGCCACAAAGAGACCAACGGATGGGGCAGACAACTGCTTCATCCATTCAGACGACGTGACAAAAGAAAAATTACGAAGGGAGAAAAGAACCTTAAGACGGCGAGGACTATTGATCTGACAAAACAGACGATGACATGGTCACCCGTTCAAGTTGTAGGCGCGTACTGTATAAAAAAAAAAAGGCAACCACATTGCCCTTCTCTTGAAAAGTTCAAAGTGAGGTAAATACAGGCTGAAATTGAAATAAACTTTAAGGAAGATGTACTGCTCCACCGAGCAAAAGAGACAAATTACAAGACAAAACCCCACTCTTTTCCTTATCTTTTTTGCGCCCAGCTTTAGGAGACAGGTGATTGTTCGTTCTTCGTTTTCATTGTCTTGAATGCTGTTTGTCTCGCCTGAAGAAGATCAAAGAGGTCGAAACGCGTCCTGTCCTGTCTTGCAATTTGTTTGTCTCCTTCGTTCTAAGGAGCAGTAAATTTTCTTTCAATTTTTTTTTTCCTTGACAGTTTCTAGATGGGGATGGTGGCAGCCATGGTTCCTGAAAATCTCTGTCTGATCGTCCAAGAGAGGACTATCAAGAAGTGTAACCCTGTCCTGGTGAACAAACAAACAAACAAAGTGCCAGCAAGAGATCCTGATAACATTAGAGTTCTTTGAGCACACGTCACCCTTGAAGTAATCAATGAATGACATCCCTGTGAACCATACACAATTATGGTTTTTCTTTTTTGTCGAAAGTGTGCGTGGCAAAAAGAAAAGCATCACACACACACACACACACACACACACACACACACACACACACACACACACACGTGCGCGCGCGCGCGTTTTCCTACAACAAGGCCCATGGAACGCTTTACAAAAGTGTACATTTTCATCAGACAGAGATCTATTGCATTTCTTGACCACGAATGGCCCTATGCGCATAGAGATGATGATAGGTATAAAACGTAAGATTGTTTTCAACAGTATTTTGATAGCGAAATACATTGCCTCAAATTGAGATGTATTGCTATTGACTTGCCATGTTTTAAATTAGACAACTGATTTTTGCCTCATGAAATTGTATATCATTACAGAGATAAAAATAAAACCAGATATTGTCAATTACTTTAATTGACATTTAAAGTTTAAAATGATAGTCATTTCATCTTCAACTGTTTCCTGCATTCAGATCTAAAATCTAAATACACTTCATTGCATGCACTGCTTGAAAAAAAAGAAAGAAAAAAAAGTATGACGTACAATTAATTGGTGTATGATTTGTCTTTCATTCACTTATTTAAGAAAAAAAAATGTCCCAGACTCACAGTCGATTTGATACCTCTCTCTCTCTCTCTCTCTCTCTCTCTCTATATATATATATATTCAATTATAAACAAAGGTTGCTCTTATGTCTTAGATTGAAGAAATAGGGGGAGATAAGCATTCATATCTGCAGTGGCAGATAATTCTGCCTAACTAACAGTATGTGCGTGAGTGGGTGAATGGGGAATAATATATGCTTCTCAAAATGAGCCTTCAGCAAGCTTACAGTCTCCAAGGGGGAGACAATCTCCAATGGGAGGAAACTCACTAACATATAACTCCTGGTCAGATACCGGTATTTCGAAACCTGATTGTTTCTCCTCAGTGACCGCGGAAAGTGGTAATTTGACTCCTCTGCCTTTTCGGGTTTAAGAAGAATGCTATCCCAGGAAAAGGCTGGTGTGCAATACCGTAGTATGTTTGTTGAGTTTTCAAAAAACCAACCAAAGGTGCCACCTAAGAAGCAAAAGAAAATCATGAAAGAGCAAAACAAGCTACATTTTCTTGTGAAAAGTAGAAAATATAAAAAGATAACCTCTTAAGACCAGTGCTGAGGGCCAGTTTTTGGAATGAATCTGCAAGGGACTAAATTACAATAAACTAATAAATCCCAAGGATAAGTACCCAGCACCATTCCAGCAACTTCCAGAGCAGCTTGGTGTTGCAATGACTGCTAGAAGTATTCAATTATAAACAAAGCTTGCTTTTATGTCTTAGATTGAAGAAATAGGGGGAGATAAGCATTCATATCTGCAGTAGTAGATAATTCTGCCTAACTAACAGTATGTGCTTGAGTGGGTGAATGGGGAATAATATATGCTTCTCAAAATGAGCCTTCAGCAAGCTCACAGTCTCCAAGGGGGAGACAATCTCCAATGGGGAGGAAACTCACTAACATATAACTCCCGGTCAGATACCAGTATTTTGAAACCTGATTATTTCTCCTCAGTGACCGCGGAAAGTGGTAATTTGACTCCTCTGCCTTTTCGGTTTTAAGAAGAATGCTATCCCAGAAAAAGACTGGTGTGCAATACCGTAGTATGTTTGTTGAGTTTTCAAAAAACCAACCAAAGGTGCCACCTAAGAAGCAAAAGAAAATCATGAAAGAGCAAAACAAGCTACATTTTCTTGTGAAAAGTAGAAAATATAAAAAAGATAACCACTTAAGACAAGTGCTGAGGACCAGTTCTTGGAATGAATCTGCAAGGGACTAAATTACAATAAACGAATAAATCCCAAGGATAAGTACCCAACACCATTCCAGCAACTTCCAGAGCAGCTTGGTGTTGCAATGACTACTAGAAGTATTCAATTATAAACAAAGCTTGGTCTTATGTCTTAGAGTGAAGACATAGGGGGAGATAAGCATTCATATCTGCAGTGGTAGATAATTCTGCCTCACACACACACACACACACACACACACACACACACACACACGCACGCACGCACGCACGCACGCACGCACGCATGCACGCACGCACACACACACACACACACAACACACACACACACACGCACACACACACGCATGCCCGCGCGCGCCCGCGTACGCACACACACACACACACACACACACACACACACACACACACACACACACACACACACACACACACACACACACACACACACGTTGTTCTCTTGCAAAAGGGTAATGGAGTCTTGACACGCAAACTGCCTGTCTCAGGAGTTTGGAGATTCCGTGACATTTGAAAGAGAAATACGTCGGCCTCTGGACTAAAGTGGTTTCCTATGCCAAAGTGCAACTGTAAGCTTGAAGTGTCTCTGTATGCCAAAGTGGAACTGTCTGCTAGAGTGTATGTGTGTCATCTGTTTGTCCTTTATGGTAGACATCGCTCGGGTCTTGTAGGTTTCTTAATGGCTTTAGGCAAGGTGTTGTAGGCGGAAAGTAAGGCAAGAGAGGACCGGTTTGTTTCAGTTTCTTATTTACTTATTTGTTTGGTTGTTTGTTTGTTTGTTGATTTGTTGATTTGGTTATTGATTTAATTTATTTAATTGATCAATTATTCATTTGTGTATATGTATATACATATACATATATAATTATGTTTATATATGAAGAAGTACTTGTGCCCAGACCTTGAAACATTACAATCAATTGAATTCCTGAAGTAACCCTTGTGCCCAAACCTTGAAACATTACAATTGAATTCACCTTTGTGACGAAAGCATGAAACATCACAAGTGTCCCCGTGGGAAATTATGTTCAGCTTGTTCTGCTATTTATTTCATTCAGCAATACTTCTTGATGTCGTTTGTGTCCCTGTGGGAAATTATGTTCAGCTTGTTCTGCTATTTATTTCATTCAGCAATACTTCTTGATGTCGTTTGTGTCCCTGTGGGAAATTATGTTCAGCTTGGTCTGCTATTTATTTCATTCAGCAATACCTCTTGATGTCGTTTGTGTCCCTGTGGGAAATTATGTTCAGCTTGTTCTGCTATTTATTTCATTCAGCAATACCTCTTGATGTCGTTTGTGTCCCTGTGGGAAATTATGTTCAGCTTGTTCTGCTATTTATTTCATTCAGCAATACCTCTTGATGTCGTTTTATTGTGGCACAGTGTGGGCTTTATCAAAAATTTTATCTGTGCAAACAAACAAACAAATATATATTTTTTTCTACACACACACACACACACACACACACACACACACACACACACACACACACACACACACGCACACACACACACATATTATATATATATATATATATATATATATATATATGCAAATATGTGTCACCGATCGGCGGTACTAAATCAGTATGTCCATGTGTTTAAGAGTAGTGGTGGTTCAAGATAGAGAGCGTGTGTGCGCGCGCGCGCGCGCGCGCGCGCGCGCGCGCGCGCGTGGTGTGTGTGTGTGTGTGTGTGTGTGTGTGTACGCGCGCTCGCGCGTATGTGAGGTTGGGGTTTAGTTAGCTAGAGTTAGGTTAAGTTCCTCAGGGTTAGGTAGAAAGATTAGGCTAGGTAGGAGGCTGGGAAAATAGGACATACAGTATTCTTTCATTCCAGTCTTCACTTATTGAAGGAATGGAATGGAAGCGGGAGGTTGGTTTCGTTCCCGATTGTTACCCTTTTGTTACTTTGGTTCTACACCAGAGAAGGCGGGGCAGGATATCGGCTGTTGTTGTGTTGTCAAGTCTGTGAGTTGTTGTGGTAAATTGTCGTGCTGTTGCACGAGCAATAACTAGTCCGTTGGTCAGGCGTGTCAGCTCTGCGGAGGGATACACTTCTCTGACCAATCGTTGTTTTGTGTGGTGAGTAGAGTTCGCTTGATTCCGACCAGGGCGGAATGTGTTGGGGTAGCTTCACTTCGGTCCCTGGTGTTCGTCGGAGTGGACGTACGCCTTGTAGGTGCGGCGGCAGCGCCGTTAGTTTTTGAAGAGTGACTTCGAGTCATAGTTAGTGCCAGGTCCTCGTCGGGTTTGGGTGCCCTTGGCCTGTGCTGAGTCGGTGTCGTCCTTGTTGCAGCCACTGTCAGCCAGTTGCAGAACTGGTGTGGTTGATCGTCTGTATGTCCAGGTTGGTGATCTGTTAGGTTCGTTGTGCTGTAGTTCGTTGTGTTGTCTTGTATTATGGCGAGTTGTACTGTAGTTGTCTCAGGTTGGGATTAGTTGTATGGTGTTCGTTGCGTATACTGGTTGTCTAGTATGATGTTGTCTTGGTTCCGTGATTGAAATTTGTTGTCAGCCGGTTTGTGTTGTTACCTCTTTCCTGTATATTTCTGTAAGTAGTGTACATAGTGGTTCCTGAGTTCGATTGTCATGTGACAGTTTGGCTAGACAATGTGGGTTCGATATAATAACCGTTGATGGGCGGTGATGTAGATATTGTTTGTGGTTAGTCTGTTAATTTCCGTGGGTTCAATGAGAAGGTAATACGAGGTTGCTTTTTGGTTGAGGATCATAATATGAGTCAGGTGCAGATGTGTCTGCGTGAATCATAGAGGGGTTTGATGATTGTGCTCAATCTCAATTGTAAATAGTAGGAGTTCGTTGAAATTGATTAACGATTCCGGAGTTGACCTGCACAGCATTGGAATCGGTTAACTGTGTAGTAAGGCCAAGGCCAATTTGTGGTCGAGTGGTTTATACTGGGGTACAGTCGTAACCATTCAACTTATATTGGTGTCTTTTCACTTTCGTTACGAGTTAGGGTTCTCGACGCGGGTGTCGTGCGCGTGCAGACTGTATTGGTGGCGTACGCATTTGGTACAGGACAGTGAGTCCATATGGTTAGAAGTTTGGTAAGAAAGTGACAGTCGTCACACGTGCAGGGATGTATGTATTTGTGACAGAACGGGGTTGGAGAAAGATATCTTAGGTTGTGGGGAGGCAACCCAGTTATGAATTTTCGTAGTCGGAAAGAAGGGAAAGGTAAAGTTTAAGGCGAGTAGCTTAGCAGTCGATAGGATAAAAACGGATGATGTGCAGCAGGTAATATTGTATGAAGTGTGGTTGTGTTGGCATAACAAGGATTAACCACTGGGCTATCTGACAAGAGATGACATGAGAGTGAGGTGCTGGATGGAAATTGTGGCAAACAAATCATGATGTTTTGGATATATGATTATAATTGACAGTGCAAAGAGGGGTAAGAATGTGAAGGATTGTGGCTGCGAGCCGATTCTCTTGTGTGAACATGCTGGAACTGTAAACCGATGAAATTGATAAGTTTTTCCTCTGAGAGATGTGTATTACTACTGGTTATTGTGTGGAGACATTTCCTTGTGAAATTGCCCATTTCCTAGATTATTTAGTATGTCCTAAGGGGACCCGTGAAGTCCGCATTGGGATCGCTTAGTTTTCTTTTCTTTTCCGAGATTTGGGTGTGATTCATAATTTCATATGTAATAGCGTGGATTGGCTCAGAGAGAATATTGTTTTACTGCTGTTGTAAGGGTTGGCAGGAAATGGGTCTGATAACCCCAAAGTGAGTAATGGGTTGGGGGATGTGTTCGAAATTCAAGGGGTCACTCTCATGCCCGAGTGGGAAGTAGGCAAGGGAGATGGAGAGTTAAAGCTTTACCAAGTAGCCTGTGTGCCTTGATGACTCGGGTAGTAGCAACATTACAGTAGGGGCCTACAGTTGTGTCAGCAGGTATCCTGTTCGGTCCTGAGGCTGGGGCCAGATCACCGCAGTCTACTGCCGCGTGCCGGCAGGTGAGCGGCGCTTTCCAGTACCTGTTGTTTTCCCGGGAGAGGGAGACCACCCAGGCCGTCTGCCTTCTGTGGGGCAGCTCTCCTCCGGCTACCGGTACTCTTCCGGGAGTTCTCCGGCACTGGTTCCTCGTCCCTGTTTAGGCGTCCTGTGAGAGGGCGCTGCACCAGGCCTTTTTCCACCCTTGGTGTCCGGCGGGGCCTTCAGAGGAGGAGGCGTCCTACGAGCCCCGGACCCGTCGAGAGGGCGTCTGGTGTGTGTACGTTGGGTGTCGTGCCCATCGCAGGGAGGAGTCAGACTGCGGGAAGCCACGGTCAGCGCCGGGGTGCAGAGTCTTCGGGGAGGGTGTCGGCCCGCGGAGGAGCCACGGTCAGCGCCGGGGTGCAGGGTCTTCCGGGGAGGTGTCAGCCTGTGAGGGGCCACGTACAGCGCCGAGGACTGGAGCTTTCTGGGCCGGGATGGGTGGTCCCATGTTTGTGGTAGAAGGGGTGTAGCGTTAGGCAGTAGGGTTAGGGGTGTTAGCTACTGCCTCCTTTCAGGACGTAGTGGCCAGCACAGTGTAGGGTACTGGTCGATGCCTCCCTTACGGATGCAGCGATCAGTGCAGTAGTGGTCCCGGGTGAAAAGAGAAGGGTGAGTCCTGGGGAGAGGTGTGGGTGGTAGCAGTAGTTAAGAATTTAGAGTCCCTTGGGTAAATCCTCATCCCTAGTAGTTAGTCACCACGTGTGCGGGCTATCACTGTGTCCCAGGTTACAGTGATATACCGCAACTGGTGTGTTAGGTTAGGTTAGGGTTTTCTAAGTCATTATAGTAGAGTAGGGTAAGTCAGCGGGAATTAAGATACTTGTGTGCAGTTGTGGATGTGCGTGAGTGGTGGCGCCATGGAGTGTGAGTGAAATAAAGAAGCGTGCGTGATTGTAAAACTGTGTTAGTGTGCTGTGTTGTCTGACCTAGGTGTGTGATAGGCGTGGGTAAGGGTGGTAGGGCCGTCCGGCTTAGCGACCGTGACACTTTGGTGGAGATGCGGGGTACCATAAGGGGTTCTGGGTAGGTGATAGGTAGCTAGGAGGGAGGTAAGGGGGTGTTGTGTCCGGTGTGTACGTTGTGTGATATGTAAGTGGGTGGTTGGTGGGAGCGTACCAGTACCCTGGGAGGTGGTACGTAGTGTCCCTGTTCACTTCAGGCAGGTTTCCATTGGCATTGGGCAGGGCACTTGTGTTGGTGTGAATGGGTTGGCGCTACCGAGTGAGTGAGGTATGAATGGTCAATAAACATTGAGTGGTTGTTGGAAGTGTGAGTGATTACACCGTACAGTGTAGGTGAGGTGCCGGAGGGTACCAGGTGTCTTTTGTGTCCCTTACATGTGGTATACCCCAGTGAGTAGGTAGAGTGGTACCCGGCCCGTGACTGTGCACGCTGTGTGCTCGGATATCCTGTGGGGAGCCCAGGTGACTGTGTGTGGGAAGCACGAGGGTGCGCAGTGTTGTGGCATAGGGTATGCTGTGAGTGCACCTGGACTTGAGGGGTGCAAGTGCACTGTGATCGTGTGGGTGCGGCCTACCAGAGACAGTGAGGCCTGTGACTGTGGGTAACTGGTGCGCATGCACAGTGGACAGTGGACACACGGTGTCACGTGGTTCAGTCCGTGACCAGACAGTGCATTGGTAGTATTGTATGGGTTGGAGCCCATGTGGGTATATGTATGAGGTACACAAGTGTGGGTGGAGTTATGCTTGGTGCGTGACACATTGAGAGTATTGTGTACTTGTGCTGAGTTGCTTCAGGGGCTAGTGCGTAGTCAGGAACCTCCAGTTGCGCTCAGATCGCATACTGTCCGTTGCTAGCTCTGTGGTGGTAGGGGTTATCCTATGTCCAAACACACCCAAGCCCATCCGCAGTACGACCCCGATAGTGTCATGGATCCACAGGCCCCTATGGCGGATACCAAACTTAAGGTTAGTGACCAGGATGCGGGGGTGGATCAAGAACAGGGGACGGGGGCTTTATGCAAAGTTTGCCAAGTTGGGAGCGGCGATGGGTTTAGCTGGGGGAGACCTCGCCAAGTTCGTCACAGACTCAGTACGTAATGAGGGTGAGAAGACGGCGAGAGAAGCAGAATTGGAGCTCCGGATGGAGGAGAAAGTGAGGCAGAAGATGAAGGATGAGAGGGAGTTAGAAATGCAGCGGACGCAGATTGAAGAGAAGGCTGCTAGGCATAGGGAGCTAGAGATGCAGCAGAGGAAGATAGAAGAGGAGAAAGCTGCTAGGCAGAGGGAGCTAGAGATGCAGCAGAGGAAGATAGAAGAGGAGAAAGCTGATAGACAGAGGGAGCTAGAAATGAAGCAGAAGAAGATAGAAGAGGAGAAAGCTGCTAGGCAGAGGGAACTAGAGGTGAAGCAGAAGAAGATTGAAGATGAGAAAGCAGCGAGACAGATGGAACTGGAACTGCAGAGGAAGAAGATGGAGGAAGAAAGGGCAATAAGGGAAATAGAAGCTCAAGCACGGCAAGCCGAGTTAGATCTCAAGAGACGAAGGGATGAAGCCGAGTTAGAGGCAAGAGAGCGAGAGCTAATCATACAAGAGAGACAGGCCTTAGATGAAGCAGCGCATAGGAAACGCTTGATTGAGGTGGAGGAAACGAAGCATGTCCACCTTGAGCCGTTGGGAGAGAACGACGACGTGGACGCTTTCATCGCCCAATTTGAGCGTGTAGCCCAGATGTGCAAGTGGAGCAAGACCTCATGGCCCACACGTCTGATGTCTCTGCTGAGAGGAAAGGCTAGAGAAGCGGTGATGCGGTTAAGTGCGGATGAGTTAGGCGACTATGATCAGATAAAGGGCGCCCTGTTAAGCCACTTCAGGCTAGATGCTGAGGCCTACCGAGAAAAGTTCAGGAGCATCAAGAAGGACGCTGCTGAGACTTTCGGCCAGATGCTGGGAAGGATGAAGCGGTGGTTTTCCCTCTGGTGTGCGGCAGCGGGCAAGGATGAGAGTGTGGCAGAGGACGTAAAGGATCTGCTGTTCCAGGAACAGTTTTATCAGCTATTGTCTCCAGAGTTCACAACTGAGGTGCGGAAGACATGCCCGAAAACTGTGGAACAACTTGCAACGGAAGCTACTGTTTTGGCAGAGGCCAAAAGACTGGGGAGGAAGGCGAGGCAAGACCGAACAGTTAACCAGCCCAACCTGGGTAATACACGTGAAACAGCAGGGAGCCAGCCCACAGGGAGGTCCCAACAAAGTGATGGTGCACTACAGCAGCTGAACAGGAGATCAGAAGGGCCTAGATCGACCATAGTTTGTTTCAACTGCAAGAAGCCAGGCCACATCGCTAGGAAATGCCCTGAGCCCCATTCTGTTGGAGCTGTTCATTGTTGTGACCAGCCCCAAGCTCGAGTAGTCCCTACGTTGTGTCGCCCATGCGCTGAGCAGCGGTACGAGCCTGCGTGCATTGTAGAAGTTAACGGGTCTCCGGCCAATGGATTACGGGACACTGGTGCCGGACACACCGTAGTGGCCAAGTGGTTAGTACCGGCAGATGCGTACACAGGAGAGACAGTCCCAGTAGTGTTGGCTGAATCCAGATGTAGGTCTGTGTTACCTGTGGCGGTAGTAGAGTTGAAGTCGCCATTCATCGCAGGGAAGTTGGAGGTTTTGGTCATGAATAGCCCTGTGCAGGAAGTCCTGATCGGAAACTTCGCAAAGAGAGTAGGAGATCCCGGTTGGACACGTGTGCCTGTATACGCAGACCCGGCGTTGGTAGGGGCAGTGCAGACACGCGCGCAGAGAGCCAGGGAGCAGCAAGAACCTGTACCACTGCCCGTCGAGGAATGCATTCTGAACACCTCTACCCAGCAGTTAATTCAGATGCAGGACCAGGATGAAACCCTGAAGAAGGCTCGGAGTGCGTGTGAAGCAGGGACGCACTTCCACACCAAGTTTGGACGAGTCGAGTACGCTCGGAAGTCTGGTGTACTGGTCCGGCGGTTTGAGGGTCCCAAGGACGTAGCGAGTCAGATCTGCGTCCCAGCTGAACTACGGACCACGGTGATGAAGCTAGGCCACGACGTACCCATGTCTGGTCACTTAGGTACCACCCGAACCAAGGAGCGAGTTGGTCGCCATTTTTATTGGCCAGGCATGCATGCTGACATTCGTCGGTACTGCCAGTCATGCTTCCAGTGTCAGCGTACTGTGGACAAGGGAAGAGTCTCAAGAGTTCCCCTTGTAAGGATGCCACTGATGCGCAGGCCCATGCAGATACTGAGAGATCGGTGGTTGCAACCCGAGAGGCAAGAGCTCTGCACAGCTCCAGAGTACGTCGTCAACCTGAGGAACAAAATAGCTAAGACGTGCAAGTTGGCAAAGGAGAACTTGGCAACGGCAGCTTGCAGGTACAAGCGACATTTTGACTTGAAGGCGAAACCCAAGATGGTAGCTGTGGGGTCTAGAGTACTAGTGGGAGGATCACAAGGTGGGCACTGCAGCTGCAGCCATTTCAGTTTACGGTGCAGGCAGTGTCTGGGAAGGACAATGTGGCGGCAGACTTCTTGAGTCGCTTGCCGTAGAGAGAGGGAGAGAGAGTGGGGGAGAGAAAGAGAGAACCTTAAGTTCCATCTACCTGAGTCATGAGAGGTTGACATTATTAAAGCTATGCATGTGTCATGGGAAGAGAATGTCGTAGCAAGTGTTACTGAGGGTATGGTGGTTGTAGCACGTGTCGCACAGCGGTCGTGCATAGTCAGAGCACCCTCAGTTATGAAATGTATACGTAGTGTAACGGCTGCCTGTAAGTGCCTGCATTAAGGTCATATGTGGCAGCGTTAGACCAGGTTGATTAATGTAACCTGTGGTTGTTGATGTATTTAAAAGTTGATGTTGTTGGGATGGAAGTTTTGGTGTGCATCAAAAGTAACAGTAGGACAGAATGAGTGATGGGGAATTGGATTCTTATAGGTAGGGTGTGGCCAAAACGCCGATCGAGTGAGAAGTTGTTGGTTTTAACCTGTAGTTAAAACTTAGGCAGGGGGGTGTGTCACCGATCGGCGGTACTAAATCAGTATGTCCATGTGTTTAAGAGTAGTGGTGGTTCAAGATAGAGAGCGTGTGTGCGCGCGCGCGCGCGCGCGCGCGCGCGCGCGCTGTGTGTGTGTGTGTGTGTGTGTACGCGCGCTCGCGCGTATGTGAGGTTGGGGTTTAGTTAGCTAGAGTTAGGTTAAGTTCCTCAGGGTTAGGTAGAAAGATTAGGCTAGGTAGGAGGCTGGGAAAATAGGACATACAGTATTCTTTCATTCCAGTCTTCACTTATTGAAGGAATGGAATGGAAGCGGGAGGTTGGTTTCGTTCCCGATTGTTACCCTTTTGTTACTTTGGTTCTACACCAGAGAAGGCGGGGCAGGATATCGGCTGTTGTTGTGTTGTCAAGTCTGTGAGTTGTTGTGGTAAATTGTCGTGCTGTTGCACGAGCAATAACTAGTCCGTTGGTCAGGCGTGTCAGCTCTGCGGAGGGATACACTTCTCTGACCAATCGTTGTTTTGTGTGGTGAGTAGAGTTCGCTTGATTCCGACCAGGGCGGAATGTGTTGGGGTAGCTTCACTTCGGTCCCTGGTGTTCGTCGGAGTGGACGTACGCCTTGTAGGTGCGGCGGCAGCGCCGTTAGTTTTTGAAGAGTGACTTCGAGTCATAGTTAGTGCCAGGTCCTCGTCGGGTTTGGGTGCCCTTGGCCTGTGCTGAGTCGGTGTCGTCCTTGTTGCAGCCACTGTCAGCCAGTTGCAGAACTGGTGTGGTTGATCGTCTGTATGTCCAGGTTGGTGATCTGTTAGGTTCGTTGTGCTGTAGTTCGTTGTGTTGTCTTGTATTATGGCGAGTTGTACTGTAGTTGTCTCAGGTTGGGATTAGTTGTATGGTGTTCGTTGCGTATACTGGTTGTCTAGTATGATGTTGTCTTGGTTCCGTGATTGAAATTTGTTGTCAGCCGGTTTGTGTTGTTACCTCTTTCCTGTATATTTCTGTAAGTAGTGTACATAGTGGTTCCTGAGTTCGATTGTCATGTGACAGTTTGGCTAGACAATGTGGGTTCGATATAATAACCGTTGATGGGCGGTGATGTAGATATTGTTTGTGGTTAGTCTGTTAATTTCCGTGGGTTCAATGAGAAGGTAATACGAGGTTGCTTTTTGGTTGAGGATCATAATATGAGTCAGGTGCAGATGTGTCTGCGTGAATCATAGAGGGGTTTGATGATTGTGCTCAATCTCAATTGTAAATAGTAGGAGTTCGTTGAAATTGATTAACGATTCCGGAGTTGACCTGCACAGCATTGGAATCGGTTAACTGTGTAGTAAGGCCAAGGCCAATTTGTGGTCGAGTGGTTTATACTGGGGTACAGTCGTAACCATTCAACTTATATTGGTGTCTTTTCACTTTCGTTACGAGTTAGGGTTCTCGACGCGGGTGTCGTGCGCGTGCAGACTGTATTGGTGGCGTACGCATTTGGTACAGGACAGTGAGTCCATATGGTTAGAAGTTTGGTAAGAAAGTGACAGTCGTCACACGTGCAGGGATGTATGTATTTGTGACAGAACGGGGTTGGAGAAAGATATCTTAGGTTGTGGGGAGGCAACCCAGTTATGAATTTTCGTAGTCGGAAAGAAGGGAAAGGTAAAGTTTAAGGCGAGTAGCTTAGCAGTCGATAGGATAAAAACGGATGATGTGCAGCAGGTAATATTGTATGAAGTGTGGTTGTGTTGGCATAACAAGGATTAACCACTGGGCTATCTGACAAGAGATGACATGAGAGTGAGGTGCTGGATGGAAATTGTGGCAAACAAATCATGATGTTTTGGATATATGATTATAATTGACAGTGCAAAGAGGGGTAAGAATGTGAAGGATTGTGGCTGCGAGCCGATTCTCTTGTGTGAACATGCTGGAACTGTAAACCGATGAAATTGATAAGTTTTTCCTCTGAGAGATGTGTATTACTACTGGTTATTGTGTGGAGACATTTCCTTGTGAAATTGCCCATTTCCTAGATTATTTAGTATGTCCTAAGGGGACCCGTGAAGTCCGCATTGGGATCGCTTAGTTTTCTTTTCTTTTCCGAGATTTGGGTGTGATTCATAATTTCATATGTAATAGCGTGGATTGGCTCAGAGAGAATATTGTTTTACTGCTGTTGTAAGGGTTGGCAGGAAATGGGTCTGATAACCCCAAAGTGAGTAATGGGTTGGGGGATGTGTTCGAAATTCAAGGGGTCACTCTCATGCCCGAGTGGGAAGTAGGCAAGGGAGATGGAGAGTTAAAGCTTTACCAAGTAGCCTGTGTGCCTTGATGACTCGGGTAGTAGCAACATTACAGTAGGGGCCTACAGTTGTGTCAGCAGGTATCCTGTTCGGTCCTGAGGCTGGGGCCAGATCACCGCAGTCTACTGCCGCGTGCCGGCAGGTGAGCGGCGCTTTCCAGTACCTGTTGTTTTCCCGGGAGAGGGAGACCACCCAGGCCGTCTGCCTTCTGTGGGGCAGCTCTCCTCCGGCTACCGGTACTCTTCCGGGAGTTCTCCGGCACTGGTTCCTCGTCCCTGTTTAGGCGTCCTGTGAGAGGGCGCTGCACCAGGCCTTTTTCCACCCTTGGTGTCCGGCGGGGCCTTCAGAGGAGGAGGCGTCCTACGAGCCCCGGACCCGTCGAGAGGGCGTCTGGTGTGTGTACGTTGGGTGTCGTGCCCATCGCAGGGAGGAGTCAGACTGCGGGAAGCCACGGTCAGCGCCGGGGTGCAGAGTCTTCGGGGAGGGTGTCGGCCCGCGGAGGAGCCACGGTCAGCGCCGGGGTGCAGGGTCTTCCGGGGAGGTGTCAGCCTGTGAGGGGCCACGTACAGCGCCGAGGACTGGAGCTTTCTGGGCCGGGATGGGTGGTCCCATGTTTGTGGTAGAAGGGGTGTAGCGTTAGGCAGTAGGGTTAGGGGTGTTAGCTACTGCCTCCTTTCAGGACGTAGTGGCCAGCACAGTGTAGGGTACTGGTCGATGCCTCCCTTACGGATGCAGCGATCAGTGCAGTAGTGGTCCCGGGTGAAAAGAGAAGGGTGAGTCCTGGGGAGAGGTGTGGGTGGTAGCAGTAGTTAAGAATTTAGAGTCCCTTGGGTAAATCCTCGTCCCTAGTAGTTAGTCACCACGTGTGCGGGCTATCACTGTGTCCCAGGTTACAGTGATATACCGCAACTGGTGTGTTAGGTTAGGTTAGGGTTTTCTAAGTCATTATAGTAGAGTAGGGTAAGTCAGCGGGAATTAAGATACTTGTGTGCAGTTGTGGATGTGCGTGAGTGGTGGCGCCATGGAGTGTGAGTGAAATAAAGAAGCGTGCGTGATTGTAAAACTGTGTTAGTGTGCTGTGTTGTCTGACCTAGGTGTGTGATAGGCGTGGGTAAGGGTGGTAGGGCCGTCCGGCTTAGCGACCGTGACAATATGTATATACATTTTTTAATCTATTTATACATACATACATTTATTTATAGACAAATGAAACACTAAAACAATATATGCATAGACAGACAGATAGACAGACAGACAGATAGATGTTGTAATATCTTGAATGTGGTAAATCCCTATTGCGTAGACA